>SJYQ01001176.1:544803-633753 GCA_006410935.1 Redunca redunca
TGTATGTGTGGAGGGGATGGTATGTGGGTGGCGTGTGTGTGGGTGGGTAGGTAGTGTGTGTGTTATGTGTGGTGTGGGTGTGTGGGTGTGTGTGTGGGTGGGTGTGTGTGCGTGTGTGTGTGTGTGGAGTCTCTACAGGAAGCGCTATGGCTCCAGGCAAGCAGCAAAGGGAAGAAGCCAGGGCACCTGGGAACCCGGGGGCTTGGGGGTGACCCTGCAGAGCTGTCTCAGGCCCGGGGGTGCTTGCTGGTCTCCAGGCTCTGAGGGGTGCTGGCTGCCCATGGGGCGTCTGAAGGGGCCCAGGGGGCTGCTCCATGGTGCAGGAAGCCTGCCAGGTGGGCGCAGGAATTCCTGGGACAGACAGCCCTGGGAGGGACAGACAGCACTCTGCAGGGAGCAGCCTTCCGGCCTGGCTGCCGAGGAGCAGGGAGGAGCAGGGGCGTCCAGAGCCCGGGGAGGGGTGCGGCTGGGGGCAGCTGGCCGTGGGGAGCGCGGGGTGCAGGGGCTACCCCACAGCGGAGGGCAGAGCGGGGCTGCGGGCTGGGGGTCTGAAGCAGAATCTGGCCTCCATTCCCAACGCCGAGTTACATCTCAGAGACTGAGTACTGGGTGAGGTGGGCGAGAACAGCCTTGCTGGGTGGCCAGGCAAAGGGGCCCAGGGGGTTCACGTCCTCACATGCGCGTGTCCCGCCTGCCGGGGCAGAGACGTTTGTCCGCTACAGTTCAGAGAGGGTGTGATCAGCGCGTGCACATTACTCTGCCTGGCTGGTGGGGAGGTAAGTGAGAGTCAGCATCACCCGCCTTCAGATTCCAACTGGTCTGGGGCCCACATGCTGGCGGGCAGCAGACAGCTTACTTCTCCCACCTGGTGGGGGCATCAGTTCACCTGGCAATTGAAGATACTGTGCTGTGTACCGTGAAGGCGAGCCAGGACCCGCCCCCCAAGGCTGCCTACTGTTCCTTCACGGCTCCTCCGTCTCTCTGCGTCCCCTCTCTGCCCTGATGAGCAACTGTTTGACCGCAGCTGATGGAAGGCAGGGACGATCAAGGAGGCCGAACGAAGCCTGTTTCCTGTAATGGAGAAATGGGGGACGCAGAAAGGCTTTGCACCCGGGAGCCCCACGGGGCCCTGCTTGGTTTCAGGTCCAGCGGGTAACAGCAAGGTGCTCCCGTGAGCTCACCTCCCTGAACCACGGGGTCCTTGCTACCAGGGGAGCACCCGTGCCCCACCCCTCGCCGGCATGGCCTCCCCTCCACTCTAAGTAAACTCTGTCTGCCTACGTGTTGCCATTTCTGTGCTTTCCTTTTCACATAGATATCGTGTGTCTGTGTGGGTACCTAAAGCATATTTTAAAATTTTTAGTTTTTATCTTTACCAAAAAAAAGAGGTAGAAATGTTGAAAGCAATTGAATCCATTCTTTTAATTTAGAATTAGATGTCTGTGACTGCGATGTTTACATTCTTGGCCTGGATACCCCAGTTCTCTCCTCTGTTGGGATCCTTTGGGTCTTGTTCATCCTCTGTGAGGCTCTGAAAGCCACTTTTGACCAAGTCTCCGCAGCTAGTCAAGAATTCCTTGGGGCTTATATACCTAGAAACAGAGCTGCAAAGGGGCAAGGCATGCGTCTTCTATTTCAGGAGAAAATTCCCAACTATTTTCCAGAGCAGTTGCGCCCACTTACCCCTCCTCCAGCGACGTACGGAGGAGCCAGTGGGACTGCACTGGTCTGACGCAGGTGTGGCCAGGTGGCCTCGTCTACAGCGGGCTGGGGGGCAGCGGGGCCCCCGGTGGCAGTGGGCAGCGGCCCTGGCCCCCAAGGGTCAGGCCTTGTTCCCACCGCATTTCCTCCTCTGCTCACCGGCTGGGTCACTTTTCTGCTGGGCGCCGCTTTCCGGGAAAATCTGCAGGCGTCTCTTGTTCGTCCCGACACCAGCCCCCTGTCAGTGCCGGGAATAGCTTCCTGCAGGCTGAACCCTGCCTTTGCGTTTTCTTGTCTCAGAAGCTGGGGCACGAGCTCCAGCGTGCGGGGACGATCCGAGCTCACTCACCTGATCCCCTTCCTGGAGGGGGGGCGTCCTGGGAGGCAGCGTGAGTCCCTGTCTCCATCGCTGCTACCAGCCCTGAGGGACAAAGACCAGCGCTGTCCATCTTGAGAGAGCGTGGAGGTTAGTGTTAGGGTCTGGAACTGGTTGGAACCAGGGGATGACTGGAGTCCTGGCCCTCCTGATTCTGGCATTTCTTCACTGTCTCCCAGCTGCACACTTCTCCATGGGAAACAGGGAACGTGAAATTTCAAATGAAATGTCATAAAGCAACGTACTGGCTTAGAGACACGGAAAGAGGAGTAAACGCGGCTCGTTGTAGACAGTGAGAAAGGCGGCTCAGGTGTGCTCTGGGCACCGCCTGCCTGCCAGGCAGACCTTCTCACAAACTGTACCATCAGCACCCACGGGACAGGTGAGGAACCCTCTTTCTAGACTCTGAAGATATTAACAGCTGCAGACCTATTATCTGTCTTAGCTCATAGAAATCATGGGCTTCCCAGGTGGTGCTAGTGGTAAAGAATCCTCTTGTCGATGCAGGAGAAGATGCAGGCTCACTCCCTCGGTGGGGAGGATCTCTGGAGAAGGGCGTGGCAGCCCACTCCAGTATTCTTGCCTGGAGAATCCCACGGACAGAGGAGGGTGGCGGGCTACAGTCCAGGGTCACAAAGACTCAGCCATGGCTGAGCAGGCACACACACGCACGCGCGCACACACACACACACACTATCACGGATTTCCAGATCACTGGGAATGGAGACAGCGTCTGCTTGTGTCATCCTTGAGTGAGACCAGAAGGAAACATTCCAAAGATCGAGACTCCAGAAGCTTCCCAGAGTCTCTATTACCTTCAGTTTGACAGCAAGAAATCAGAGGAATCGGGTTTTAAAATTGCTTCTGATGCACAAATGATCCAGCTGAACCTCTGGAGCCAGAGAACCGGAACTTAAGACACACAGTCCTCTCTGGTTTCAACAGCCCCATTCATCAGCCCTAAAGTAGCTGAGCAAGAAGCTCCGATGAGCCTGGAAGGCACAACTCCTCCTCCTTGGTAGTCTGGGGGAGCCTGGGCGCAGCACTGCCTCATCCATCAACCAGCAAAGTAGGCCACAGCCCAGACTTTCTTCTCTGCACCAGGCAGGGCTTCTTAATAGGCTGTGAGCCTCTTGGGCAGCCTCTGCCTCCATGAGTGTGTGTGTTTAAAGGAATGAATGTGCAGATGGATGGAGGGAAGTGAGCAGGGGTGGATGGATGGATGGATGAAGGATGTATGGGTGGGTGGATGGACTAATGGACGGATACATGCATAGGTGGGTGGTGCAATGTGTGCACGCACACACACAAGGGTGGATTGGTGGGTGGATGAGTAGATGGTCAGATAGATGATGGATGGATGGATGGATGAAGGGACAGACGGATGGATTTGTGAGTGGCAGATGGATGGATGGATATAGATGGACGGATAGATGAGTAGATGGCTGGCTGGCTGGCTGGATGGATAGATGGATGGATGAAGGGACAGATGGATGGAGAGATGGCTAGATTTGTGAGTGGCAGATGATGGATGGATATAGATGGACGGATGGATGAGTAGATGGCTGGCTGGCTGGCTGGATGGATGGATAGATGGATAGATGGATGGATGAAGGGACAGATGGATGGAGAGATGGCTAGATTTGTGAGTGGCAGATGATGGATGGATATAGATGGATGGATGGATGAGTAGATGGCTGTCTGGCTGTCTGGCTGGATGGATAGATGGATAGATGAAGGGACAGATGGATGGAGAGATGGCTAGCTTTGTGAGTGGCAGATGATGGATGGATATAGATGGACGGATGGATGAGTAGATGGCTGGCTGGCTGGATGGATGGATGGATAGATGGATGGATGAAGGGACAGATGGATGCGGAGATGGATGGGTTTGTGAGTGGCAGATGATGGATGGATATAGATGGATGGATGGGCGAATAGATGGCTGGCTGGCTGGCTGGATGGATGGATAGATGGATGGATGAAGGGCCAGATGGATGCAGAGATGGATGGGTTTGTGAGTGGCAGATGATGGATGGATATAGATGGACGGATGGATGAATAGATGGCTGGCTGGCTGGCTGGATGGATGGATAGATGGATGGATGAAGGGGCAGATGGATGCGGAGATGGATGGGTTTGTGAGTGGCAGATGATGGATGGTATAGGTGGATGGCTGTCTGTACGCATGCATGCACACACAGGTGGATGGGTGGGCGTGTGGATGGATGAATAGTTGGAGAGAGGGAAGGGTGAGGCAGGGCCAGGGTTTTTCCCAGGCCCTCTACGGGCCCCTCTCTCACCTCAAACAGGCTTGTCTGGGCTGTCTTCCTCCTCTCCGCATCTGGGAAATGATCCTTCAAGAACTTCAACTCTTGTGGTCTTGCCCTACTTTCTACTTCTTCAAACAGAGTATCGGAGTGTCAGGGGGAGTGGAGGCAGCTGACCTCCACTCAGAGGGAAGTCTGCCTGGATTGAGGAGTCAAGCCACGGTCTGGGGCCAGGAGTTCTGTGAAACACGCCCTTGCTTTCTGATGTATTTCCACGTGAGCCCACCTACTGCTTCTCCCAAAGAAAAGGTAACGCGAATGAAATCTCAGTCCTCAAATGGAGTGGATTCAGGCGACCCCTACGGGGTTCGCCCAAGAGAGCAGTCAGGTTGCCGCTATACAGGCAGGTGGAACCCAAGGACACACACTTTGCAGTTAAGAGGCCTCCGGCCACCACGGTGAGGGGGCAGTGCAGAAGGCCAGCTGTCCTCCTGGGCCCTCCAGAGGGGACTTGCTCTCTCTGCTTGAGGGTGGATCAGGCTTGTATCACCCAGGAGTAGCAGAACAAGACCATATTTGGATCAAACACACGGACCTCAGACCTTGGACCATTCTCCCCTCAAGCCCACTGTCCAGTCAGCGATCTAAGCTGGTCACCGAGGGCCCAGGGACCAGGGAACGTGGCCCAGTGACGGTGCCTCCCGAAGGCCATCGTGACCCACTTCCTGAGCAGAAGCAGAGCAGAGCAGAGCTCCAGCATCAGCAAGAATGCAGACCCGGGTGACACCCTGAGTCTGGCGCCTCTACGGTCCTGGCGACTCCCACGCTGCACCCGTCACCGCCTGCTGCTGGCTCTCTGCGGGACAGCGAGCTCCTCTGTTGGGAGGGCATGGGCCTCTCATCGTGCCGAGCCCAGCAGAGTCTGGCCTTGTCGAGAGGCACCGTCTGAAGCACCGGCCCCGAGGAGCACACAGGTGCACTGGCCTTGGAGAGGCTGGGGGAGTCCCCTGGCTGACATGGGGGGCCTGGAACATGCCTGCCCTGCCTGACTGGGCCTCCGTCTGAGGCCTGCATCCCACGGGCAGCTCTGCCCAGGGAGGAACAAGGGAGGAAAGGAACTCAGGCTGTGGAAGCCCGTGCCTGGTCTTGGAGGGATTCTGAGGTCTCATAATGGAAACATAAGCCGGCATTTAACTTCACCATCTGTCTAAATAACAGACTAAAAATGAGGCTAAGGAAGATGAACCAGAACGAGTCCTCGGCCATTATAACTCAAGTAATAACCGTGCACCGTGTGCTGATGGGAATGACACGGTCCTCCACCCGGGGGCTAGCACTGCGGGCCGTCTTCTGGGGCCATCTGCTTCTTGAGCAGATAACTCCTCCTGTGTCTGCCACCCCTGCGCCGGGTACCCCGCAGGAGGCTGGGGGGACTCCTCGGGCTCCCTGGCCTGACAGGATAGCACCGATTACCCTCAGTCTGGCATCTCTTTACCAAACCTGCTGACCTCGCCCTGAACCAAAGATGATAAAGGGTCCCAGAGGACGAAGTTGCTTTTTCATACAATCCCTCTTGCCCATGGCAGGTGAGAGAAAGTATAAAACATCAAAACACACTAGGTCACTGTGTAGCCAAAACCAAGGGGGAGGAGAGAATGCAGATGGGGCGTGAAAGAGGAGGGTGAAGAAGGGGCATAGATGGGGGCGGGGACCCCGAGTTTCAGCCGGTCCACGTGAAGGGGAACGCGCTTTCCAAGGGCCGGCCTGGGGTCCCTGCTCTGACAGCCCTGTCTTCTTGGCAGGGGTGAGCGGCTCAGTGTGTAAAAAG
Organism: Redunca redunca; assembly: GCA_006410935.1. Taxonomy (NCBI): domain Eukaryota; kingdom Metazoa; phylum Chordata; class Mammalia; order Artiodactyla; family Bovidae; genus Redunca; species Redunca redunca. The sequence continues at coordinate 550,979 of SJYQ01001176.1, forward strand.
GAAAAGTGAGGTGAAGTCGCTCAGTCGTGTCCGGCTCTTTGTGACCCCCTGGGGGACTGTAGCCCACCAGGCTCCTCCAGCAGGGGACTCTCCAGGCAAGGATATTGGAGTGGGGATCTTCCCCACCCAGGGATCGAAGCCGGGTCTCCCGCACTGCAGGCAGACTCCTTGCTCTCTGAGCCACCAGCGAAGTCCTAGAAAGGAAAATATCCTCTGAAATGCGTGTCCTGCTCAGCCTAACTGTGAGTGGAGGGTCCCAGCCGCAGCCCAGGGCCCTGTGCGCCTGGCACAGCCCGGGGGGCAGGGGTCTGCCTGTGATCACTCCCAGCCCGGGCTCACCACCCCTCCTGGGTGGATGCTGGGCCTGTTGGTGCCTCTGCAGCCCACATTCCCCACCCCGGGGCCCCAGGCCCTCTCCCCGAGCATCCTTGACTGTCTGTCTCCTCCCTTTATAGTATGAGCTCCAGGTCCGAGGCCCTACCACAAGGATTCTGGCTGTCCTCACTCCAGAACCCTGCCCGGCACACAGTAGGCACAACGAAAGCTCGTTGGTGAAGGGGCTGTGGGGACGAGGGCGGGTCATCGGACTTGCGCTCTTGCCCACATGTTTCTGGGCGAGTGGAGGACGTGGTCAGGCTGGTGGTGGGGCGGGTGCAGCTCCCAGGCTCTCTCAGCCTCGCAAGCTCACAGCTTCGCTGAGCTGAGTGGCCAAGTCAAAACTGAGCTCAGGGACCCTGGCGCTCCGGAAGTCAGGACTCCACCCCCGCGTGCGGGGGCTGTGGCTCCAGCCCCTGATCGGGGAGCCCAGACCCCACACTCTCTAGGCCAAGAAAACCAAAACCCCAAGAATGGAAGCAGTATCATAGTAGTAGCAAATTCAATAAAAACTTTAATAATGGTCCACGTCAAAAAGCAGAATCATTAAAAAATGCCCAGTAACTTTTTGAGGAAAAGTTGAGCTCAAGACACAGATTCCTCCAGGAACGGCGGCTCCAGCCTGTGCTCACTTTCTAACCAAAGCAGGGAGCTGAAGGCGCGCAGCTTGGCTTTGTATTAACAGTCTGGTACATTCCTCCTCTGCTTTTTAAAAATTTATTTTCTGCTGGAGTATAGCCATTTACACACACTAGTTTTTGGTGTACAGCAGAGTGTTTCAGTTACACACACACACACACGCACAGGGTCGCGCTGTTCATGGGGTTCTCAAGGGCTCACGGGGCTCCTGAAGTGAGGAGCCAGCTCACTGGAGAGACCCTGATGCGGGAAGATTGAGGGCAGGAGGAAAAGCGGACGACAGAGGATGGGATGGTCGGATGGCATCGCCGACTCAGAGGACACGAACCTGGGCAAACTCTGGGAGACAGTGAGCGACAGGGAGGCCTGGCGCGCTACAATCCATGGGGTCACGAAGAATCAGACATGACTGAGCGACCTAAGAACACCAGCAATACAGGTGTCTGGGTTTCCCGGGGGTGATGGTGTAAAGAACCTTCTGCCAGTGCAGGAGACGCGAGACGTGGTCCGATCCCTGGGGGGGAAAGGTCCCCTGGAGGAGGGCACAGGAACCCACTCCAGGATTCTTGCCTGGAGAATCCCATGGACAGAGGAGCCTGGCGGGCTGCCGTCCATGGGGTCGCAGAGTCAGACATGACTGAAGGGACTTAGCACGCATACTCACATACACAACACGTATCCATTCTTTGGAATCTTTTCCCATGTGAGACTTTACGGAACGCTGAGCACAGCTCCCTGTGCCGGGCAGTAGGGAGAGCCCTGCTGTTGGTCATTATATACAGGAGTGTGTATGTGGTAACTCCAAACCCCTCGTTTATCCCTTCCCGCTTCTAGTTCGGTATTGAAAGCTCTTCCTCAGGCCTGGGTCCGGAAGATGGGGGAACCTCTGGGCAAGCCTGACCCTTCACAAACACAGGCACCCACGCACAGGCACATGCACACACATGCAAACGCAAACACGAGCACACGCACTCGCACACGCATGTCTTTCCATCTTGGTTCTCCAGCTACTGGCTGGTGGGAATGTCCTAGAGACAGGTCACTGACATGAAGAAGCTGTGTCTGCTGTGTCCGTGATAAACGTACTCTAGTCCCCCACGACCCTATGCATTTTTGCTAAAGTCATCTTGTTTTAGGGGCCACAAGGAAAATGGCCTGCAGTTAACCCTCTCACCTGAGGAAGTGAGGAAAGGTTATCTCCATGGCAGAGGCTGCCGTGGGCTGTGCCAGTTAGGAGGGCAGATCATATCCATTCAAAATACCCCACACCAATTTCAGGTAAGCGATCACTTGTTTTTGCTTAGTCCCTAAGTCATGTCTGACTCTTCGTGGCCCCAAGGACCATAGCCCACCGGATTCCTCTGACCATGAGATTTCCCAAGCAAGAATACTAGAATGGGTTGCCATTTTCTTCTCCAGGGGATCTTTTCAGCCCAGGAATCGAACCCACGTCTCTTGTGTCTCCTGCACTGGAAGGCACGTTCTTTATCCACTGAGCCATTGGGGAAGCGCAAGCCATCACTATTTTTGCCGAGGCCACAGGAGCAACTCTATGCAATAAAGAGAAGCGCCGGCCTGGACACGCTTAGGGTCTACTCCCGAGTATTCTAACCCGGAAATACAGCTTCTTACACTGTCACCAATTAAATAAAGGGTTTGAGGGGTTTTCTCCTTAGCATTTCAGATTTTTCTTTTAAAACTGTTTCACATACAGTGACAGGTTTGCAGGTTGGTTCTGAAACGACAGATGTCTGGGAGTTTTGAGAACCAAATAAATATTTGTATGTTCTGGTTTCTGTAGAAATAGGCCGGACTGAATGAAAAACTCACAGACCCCTCCAAAGACACTCGGGCAAATCCACTTCTCGGTCCTCTCGTTACCTGCCTTCCCCTCTGCCATCGGCCAGTCTGGGCTCTTTCTGGAAAGAGCAAAAAGCAGAATGGAGCAGAAATCATTTTCTCCACCAAGAAGCGCCGACGGCCAGCTGCCTCTTTGCTTCCTCCTTGATGTTGACGGCCAAGTCTCAGATCATAGACTCGTGTCAGATGCTGGAAAAGACTGTTTTTAACTTCAGGAGTCAATGCGAGTGTAGGCAACGCCCTGCCAGGGTCGGTGGAATTGTCTCGGCAAAGAAAATGTATTTGCTTTCTGCTGACAAACTGAGGTTACAGGGACAGGAACAAGTCACCTCCATTAAATCAGGGCAGATGGAGGAAAGAAGGGAGGCAAAGTGGTAGTGATGGACCACAGGGCATCATCAGGCCGGGCTCAGGAAAATCCCCGCTGGTGGGAGTCTGTGGCCTCCTGGTCTAGAGCTGGTCTGCAGAGGTATTAATGGCTTCCAAAGGGGAACAGTAAGATGGAGTTAAACTGGGCAGGGCCATTTTCTTCGCTGGGACCAGCACCTGCCGTACGCGACACGGCCTCCCTCCCCCTTCTCGTCCCCTGTTGGGGCCACGGAGCTCAGCCCCATTTCTCTGCAGCTACTGTGGCTGCCACTCAGCAGGTGGCCCAGCGGTGAAAGCCCTCCTGCCAGGGCGGAAGGCGCAAGAGATGTGGGTCCCTGGACCGGGAAGACCCCTGAAGGAGGAAATGCAGCCCACTTCTGTGTTCCTTTCTGGGAAGTTCCATGGACAGAGGAGCCGCCGGGCTACGGTCCATGCAGTTATGAAGAGCAGGACATGACTGAGCGACACGGCATGCATGAACCGTGGCTGCCAGGCCAGGGGTCAGGACCCCTGGGCTGCTGATAAAGGAGCCTGAGACCCTCAGGGCTGTCTGTCTGTCCCCACTGGCTCATCATTCTCCAGGCTGTTGACTCACAGTCCCAGGACCCTTGGAGCTCATCCTTGCTGCCACTGTGGGGTCGTGAGTGAGACGGGTGAGGATGCTGGGAGCTCTTTCCTCTTGGCATCACACAAGATAGATAGAGTTCATCCTCCCTGGGTCTCCGGACTGTGATGGGCACCTGCAAAGACACAAGGAGGGAGAAGGAGGCCCAATTTCCTGTCTGCAATTCCCAAATCTGAAAAGCTCACACTGCTTTTTGTTCTTCATTATGACCAGAAACTCATTTGGCAGCAAAGCCTGATCTGAGCTGATGCAAAGTCATCTATAATCCTTATTCATGCTTCTCAGTGTGAATATTCATGTATTTCTATGCAGAAATACGAATGCGTCTGACTATAAGGTGCTGCCCGGATTCTCCTGGAGGTGTAATGTAACAGACAGAACACGCAGCGTTCTATGTCTCCAACCTCTCATGCCCACGCTGACCCATCCACCGCTCAAGAGGCAAGCCTTCCACGGAGGCCGGGTGGGAGATTGCTTTTCTCTTTGATGTAAGATGTGCATACACAAGGCAAGAATTTGCTCTTTATTTTCTGGTAAGAGAATAGTTTGGAAAAGTAAACGAAAGATGAACACTGTACAATATACAGCACAGCAGGACTGGAGATATGACCGCACTTTAGAGAAAAAGAATGATCTTTGCAAGACTGAATTGTTGCTCGATGGATTTTGAAAGCCACTGCAAAGCTCTCTGCTGGCTCAGGGATGTCAATCATTTGCATATCCCTCGCCTTGTGGGGAAAGCGCTGGGACCTCAGTGATGAGGAGTCAACTGTAGATAATTAATTGGGGGCTGCTGGAGGAGCAGAAGGATCAGGCAGCAGAGAAAGAGTGTCAAGGGAAAGTGATTGATACTGTGTTTTCAGCAGATCAACGTCAAGAACCAATTTGCTAGGGGAAAAATAGTGGATTATGTAGAGAGAAGCAAGCTACAACTCAGCGCTTGGTTACAAGACTTTCTTCCATAAACACTGGCCAAAGTTGCCATCGATTCTAAAAAAGACTGGCTGGACTTACAGGTTTCAGCTTGATTCAAGTTTTTCATCGGCTTTCTATGGGGGAAAAGCCCTCAGCCCTGAACACCCCCAGAGGAAGGTAAGAGGATTGGAGAGAACCCTCGTCACTGGTGGAATCTGAGAAGCCCTTCGGTGCTCTACATGGAAGCTGGAGGCAAGGACCAGTGCTGCTGAATCCAAGTACCTGGTGATGAAACTCACCGCCTGTGTGTGACGAAAAGATGAATTCTGTTTTCAGAAAATCGAGCTCACTGCCTGGAGAACCGACATCTTGGGCAGGGCATGGACACCTGGCTCGATGTGAAATGCCAAGTCCGATCCTATTGACCGGGGGCGGGGGAGAAGTATGTTCTGAGAGCGAGATGGGGATGGGGGGCGGGACCCTGGGAGGCCGAAAAGGAAGCTGTCCTCCCCTGCTTCTTCCGCTCCTGCCCTCTTCCCTCTCTAGCTGGTACACATGGATTTTATCAACTTCAGGCTTGCCTGGCACAAGCCCACAAATCACCCAACAAATGGAGTTGACAAATATTTGTTGAGCACAATGCGGGGAGACTCTATTCACATCTCCATGGCAACGTCGGTTTAGGGGATCATTTCAGTGAAATCATTTTGCAGATGGATTAAGCCCTAAACCCAGCCAGCCCACCCCGCACTTCCTGTGGCTCTGTCTACAGAGACCCCCACTGCAGCCTCTCGCTCCGTCCACCTGGCTGCCTCCTGCAGGGCCACCTAGCATCTTAGGTGGCATCTTTTCCGAGAGGATGGCACTGGACTCTGGCTACGGGCGGGGGGGAAACACTTTAGACACAGCAGCAAGGGGACACTCACAGGGATGTGAGTGTGTGGGGTCTGCTCTGCACAGGGAGGGGTCTGCTGGAGCCCAGGCTTGTGACAGGGCGGGGGAGGAGCGCTCGGCGGAGGTGATGAGGTCATCGTCTGGAGGGCAGCAGGGGTGCTCTGTTTCCACGGCAGCTGGGAGCCACGGGAGGCTTTAGAGCAAGGGGCAGGGGGCACCCAGCTGTGCCGGGCGCTTGGCCTGCCTTCCTGGGACAGGGTGCAGGCCCGCCATCTGCCTGGGAGAGGCTCAGACTGCCTAGGGCCTGGCCTGTTGTCGGAGCCAAGTGTGTGCTAGGAATTTCTGGTGGCGTCAGGGCCACCTTTGCCCCTGGCTGGTCCGAAACAGGGGTTCTGCACCACTGAATGAGGTGCCCCCCCAAGGCTCCAGGGGCTTTCCTGGTGGCACAGTGGTAAAGAATCCACCTGCAATGCAGTGGACACAGGAGACGCAAGAGGCGCGGGTTCTATCCCTGGGTCGGGAAGATCCCCTGGAGAAAGAATTGGCAACCCACTCCAGTCTTCTTGCCTGAAGCACCGCATGGACAGAGGAGCCTGGTGGGCTACAGTCCACGGGGCCACAAAGAGCCGGGCATGACTGGGCAGCTGAGCACGCAAGCAAGAGTCCAGGGATGATGAAGGCACAGCTCAGGCTGGATTCAAGCCAGAAGACTGTTTCTGCGAGTCAGAGCCGTCCCGCGAGGCTGGGGGGCGGGCGGGGAGGCAAGAGCATGGGAAGGAGTGGCCGAGACGCCCCCAGCCTCACCGAGATTCCCGCCCCTCGGGCCAGGGCCCCTGCCAGAACCGTGTGCGTGGGCGCAGGGGCGTTCCAATGGTACGTGACTGCGTTGGGACCAATGGCTGGGGAAGGGGGTGCTCCCCACAGCCCTGGAGCCAGTATCCTCTGGCCCTGCACCCCACAGAACCCCCAGGAATGGTTGAGACTGGGCTCCTTATTAACCGGCTAGGTGGAAATTTAGAGAGAAACAGTAACTCCAAGAAGGGAAAGGATGATGTTTCTGCATATGGCTCCGCTGCCCCCGGAAGCACTGAGTAGGCCTGCTGGGATGCAGTGCCCTTGCCAGGCAGCGCCCTGGGCACCCTCAGCTTCAGATGTCGGCAGTCCACGGGAGTCTGCGGAATGCTGAGTTTTCAGGCACTGCTGATTTAGCTCCTAAGACCCTTACAGGATGGCTACAGGAAATGAAGAAGCGCAAAGCCTTTCCACAGGAACAAGGCTCAAGCCGGCACCTCCGGCACTTGCCCCGGTTAAATCCATTGTTTCAGAAAGTCTTATTTCAAGGTGTCTGGGGTCGTTCAGCCCTCCACGTTAGATCTCCTCTGGTCCTCAGGCAAAATCACACCAGGACATCTCAGAACCTCACACGCANCTGGAGTCCCACCAGGGTCAGAGCTGGGGATGGGAGATCCTCAAGCTGGCTGCTGACCCCCAGATGGGGAAGGAAGGCTGACTTGAGTCTAATGTGTAAGGGCCCTGGCGCACGAGCCAGTGTGCCGAGGCTGGCAGGGAGCTGCAGGCAAGCTGGGTTCACGGGTCCTCGAGGTCAGGCCGCCCACCCTGCAGGTGAGAAGGATCAGAGAAGTCATAGTGCCCAGCTGGACCCCCTGGGGGCCGTGTCAAAGGGCAGACAGGCCCCGTGGCCAGCTCCAGACAGGGCTCCTTTCTCGCCCACCCTCCTGGAGACGCCAGACCCTGGCACGGGTGGGGCAGAGCCCAGCCTCTTCCGGACATGCCTGGGCCAACAGCTGGCGGAGAGGAGGCGCTGGAGAGAGGCATGCACACCCCTGCTCTCTGTTCTCTTTGGGGTACTGACCAGTCAGCAAGGGGGTCCTAAACAGTGAGGTGTTCCTGGTCAGTGACAATCCAGTCCAGTGAGAAGTTCAGGTCAGCCGGGGGGTCCCGGCCAGTCGTGGGGCTGGCGGAAGGGCTTCCCTGTCAGGATCGCGGCCAGCGAAGGTGGGCAAACTTGTCTCAGGCACTCGAAGGGGTCTCCCTCACCCTAGCCTAGCAGAGCCCCGCCCCGGCGCCTCCAGGCACAGCCTGCTCATCCCTGGGCTCACGGCACTTCCTGCCGGTGGTGGTGAGCCTCCCATTCATGCTCGATTGCCTGGGGCTTCCCTGAGCCGGCCGGTCCATCTGGTCCCCCGCTACCTCCACAGGAGATGGGGTGTGTTCGGGGGCCATTGCCCCCAGGGCCAGAATGATGCCAGCACAGGGCCAGCGAGCCCCACCCTGGTCCCCCACCCGCCCGCAGGGATTCTTGGGGGCCTCCCCGCACTGTCGGGGGGTGCAGCTAGCCCTGTCTCTAATCTACTCGTTCCTGAGAGTCTCCCTAAACCAGGGGTTTCCACTCCCTTTAAATACAGATCCTGGACTCCCTGCTGGCCCAGCCTTTAAGGGTCCGCCTGCCAGTGCACGGACACGGGCTCGATCCTGGTTTGGGAGATTCCAGGCTGCGGGGCAACTAAGCCGGCCTGCCCGGACCGCTGAGCCCGAACCCTGGAGCTCGTGCTCTGTAAGAGAAGGCCGAGCACCCCAGCTAGAGAGCAGCCCGCACCCGCTGCATCTGGAGAAAACCCACACGCAGCACCCAGTGCGGCCAAAAATCAGCAAATAAATTAAAATATATGAATGAGGAAATAACACATCCTGGGATTCCCCCACGGCGCCAACAGGCTCCTTGAGCAGAGTAAGAGGCAGACCTGCGTCTGTGCCCGGCCGCTAGGCTTCTGAAGTAATGCTCAGCACAACGGTAGTCAGGAGTGAGGCTTCTCAGAGGACTGCCCAAGTCCAGAGAACTCCAGTTCCCATCAAAATGCAAGCCCACCTGGGAGCCCCAGGGCACAGAGCTTTGCTGGGAAGGAGAGGAACAGGACCGCAGGGTAGAACTTGAGCTGCTTCTCAAGTCGGGCTGCACATCAAAAGTCTACCAAGCTTTAAAAATACCCCGCCCGCCCTCCTCTGGGTCAATTAAATCCATCTCCTGGGTGAGGCCAGGGTGCCTGGTAGTTTAAAAAGCTAATTCTAATGCGCAACCAGGATTTAGGGCCCCCGGCGTGGGGAATAAGCTCCTTCTTTCCCACAAGCAGCAGAGCCTGGCGGAGTGGGAAAGGTGAGTGGGAGGCTGGACGCCTGCGCGGGGCTCCTCCTCCAGCTCAGGTTCCCGAGGTGGGGGCGTTGGGGGCTGGCATAGCCCGCTGGGTCTGGAGGCTGGCGCCTCCATTCTCAGGGCTGGCCTGGGACACCAGGAGCCCTTTGGAGAAGCCCCCGGACCAGCAAGGCACAACAGAGGCCAGTTTAGAAACAGCTGAGTACTATTCCCAGGCCACAGGACCCACTGCCTATTTCCCATGCCCAGAGTGGCAGCCCCCCCGTGACCCCGTGCCCAAGAGCAGCCCTGAATGGAGCCATTAGATTTAAAAAAGCAGAATCAGTCCCAGAAACCCCCTTCACTCCTGTAAGCATCACCGCTGATGACGTTGTTTCGGCCCCTTCCCCGCGCTGGCCGCACTGACTCCGGGTGAGCAGAGAGCAGTGAAAGGGGACGAAGAGTGATGTCTCCCCTTGGAGTGACAGCCCTCCCTCGAAACAGACGGCGTTTCCCGAAGTGTGTTCTGAGCGCCACCGGCCACCACCGCGGCATCAGCGGATTCTCCACCCCTCAGGCCCGCAGGCTGATGAGCCAGGAGCCCGAGCGCCAGCCTGCCTTCATCCACTCTCCCAACCTTCCATTTTCAGGCCTGATTCCTGCTGGGAAAACCCATCCTGGTTTTAGGAGAATAGTCAGTGACCAGCTGTCAGAATCTGTGGATTGAAGACCCTTAAATTTTCTCCTGTGCTCAGCAGCCCTGCAGATGGGGCTGGTGTGTGTGCACCTGAGTGGTCCATTTCTGCAAGGAAAGGGCGGCAGGCCTCAGTGTGAGAGGGTGTGCCGGGTGGTGATCGGGGACGGTCCCCGAGCTGGGGAGCACTGCCGGGTCAAGACATTGCTACAAAGGTGATCTTTCCAGCAAAGGGCTCGGTGGACTCGGCACCACCCAAGGGCCCACGCCTGAGGGAGGTGAAGGCCAGCGGCCCACAGCGAGACATTCGCCTCACCTCTGTCATCCTATTCCCATGATCTTACTCTACCATTTACACAGTGTGGGGATCTGGTCCCTGCTGACTTTCCAGCACTTTCCCTCACCTCCCCTGAGCAAAAAATGGATGCCACTATTGGTAACAGTTTTCTAATAATGAAGGCTGAGCGCCGAAGAGTTGATGCTTTTGAACTGTGGTGCTGGAGAAGACTCTCGAGAGTCCCTTGGACTGCAAAGGAGATCAACCTTGAATATTCGTTAGAAAGACTGATGATGAAGCTTTAGCTCCAGTGCTTTGGCCACCTGATGTGAAGAGCTGACTCATTGGAAAAGACCCCGATGCTGGGAAGGATTGAAGGCAGGAGGAGAAGGGGATGACAGAGGATGAGATGGTTGGATGATATCACTGACTCAGTGGACGTGAGCTTGAGCAAGCTCCAGGAGACAGTGAAGGGCAGGGAGGCCTGGCGTGCTGCGTGCAGTCCATGGGGTTGCAAAGAGTTGATACGACTTAGAGGCTGGACAACAACAATGGGCTTTTAAAATCCTGAACATACCACGAACCCAAACCAGCTCGTCTATAATAGGATGTGGGAGATTCGTGAACAGAATAGCCAGCTATTTATACATAAGTCCCCAGGTACAACCAGCCAGGAAGCATAAAGTTTGCTGAGTTTCATCTTAGTGTTCAAAGGACTGTTTTTCTAACATTACATGGATGCCATTCCTTTATAAATCAGCTTCATATCACAGTTGGCTAAGACAAACCTTTCTCTTATCTCTCAAGTAGCTAAGTGGAGGAGTGGGGTAGATATTTGTATATAGAAGACGTTCAAAGCAACATTTCACAAAACACAATGACTTGATAGAATCGTTCACTGTCTTAGGTAAGTAACAGTCATTCCCATTTTATTACCCTCCATTAGCTAATTCTGCTGGGCTCATGAAGGCCAAGCCCCCGCTGCATGGCAGAGCTGAGAGGGTCTCGGATATGGAGACTGGCCCCCATGGAACTCATGTTTAAAGTGCAGGAAGACCCTCTGGACCCCAGGCCCCAGCAGATGTGCCTCCACGCAGAGGGACCCCAGAGACCTCAAAGAAATCCTGAGACATCACAGGCAGTCTGGTCAGGACACTGAGCCCCCGGGGACCCAGCTCCAGGATAGGGGTCCAGCTTCGGAGCCTGTGAGGTGAGAAGTCAGCTCTGTGCCCGCAGATGGGTCACTTCAGGTCGAGAGCTCTGCCCCAGCTTTCCACAGCCCTTTAAGTCAGGCTTAGGCTCATATTTCTTGCTCTGATGTTGCTAAATCTTCCCAGAATACTCCTAGTAATTCAGCCTGAAGCTGGAGGAATTTTATTAGCCCTTTTCTGAGTCTCAAAGTAAGACGTTAAAATTGAGGACAGAAGGCTGTGCTGGGGCAGGCCCGGCCCTCGCGCTGTCTCAGCTCCAGGCCTGGGGCCGGTGTCCAGCCCTTGGGCCTTAGGCTCCCCAACATCAGCGGCTGCGTCCAGGCCTTTCTGCTCCACCCTGGCCACCCTGGGCTGCAGCTCCTGGGCCCAGTCTGGGGGACCCTTGGCTCCCTGGAATGTCACCCCAGGCCTGTTGCATCCCCAGGACGGCAGCCTCCCACACACTTCCTTGTCTGCAGAGGCCAAGCCCAGTGCGGTCTGTCTGCCTGCACGTGTCTCCTGAGGATGGAGCTGCGGGGAGGAGGGGCGCGGTGGGCTGGGTAGTCAGCAAGAGGGTCCCCTCTTGGTTCCCTGATCCAGCAGTGCCTGCTTCCCAGCTGGAGACTCTTCTGTTGCACACCACCGACCCCTGCTCTGCTCCCCTGACCCCTGCTGGGGACCCTGGCTGCAGACTCACCCCAGCAGCCACGTCCTGCCCCCATCATGGTGCCTGTCCATCTGTCACTCTCCACCAAGGGTCCTGGCCCTGAGGGCCCCCTACGCAGGGCCCTGAAGGTCAGGGTAAGATATGCTTGGGAGGGTGACTGACAGCCCTGGGGGGGTGATGACCAGCCGTGCACCCTAGTCCTCCCGCCCTTATGGTCCAGAGGGATGCGGGGCCTAGTCACCTGGCTTCCGCAGGTGCGGGCACCTGACCGTCACAGCTTACTCATTGCCTGGGGCAGTGACATCAGGGCCCGCATCTCTGGATGTGGAGACAGGAACGGCAGGCAGAGGCTGGGCGGCCCAGGGTCCAGAGAGTGGTGCTGGCCGTGGGCCCCGTGCGCGTTTGTTCCTCTTCCTGGTCGGGAGCTGCGCCCGTCCCTTGCATGAAAGGGTGCACGTGGATCTGTTCCTCTCTGAGCCATTCCCTGGGCATCCTTGCCTCTCAGAACTGCCCTGACCCCCCTCCGAAGCAGCTCCAATACCCCCAGAGCCAGGGCCGCAGGAGGCGAGGCACTGACTGACCCAGGTAGAGCTTCGCTGGGCTCCGGAGCGACGCTCGCCTCTCTGACGTGACGGGCGGCCTTGCTTCCCCATCCACCAGCTCCTTGTCTTAAGCGGGCGGCCGCGTCTCCAGCCCCGTGCCCGCTTGGAACAGGGAGGGCACGCTGGGAGCGGCAGGGCTCCTGTTAGCTTCTGGCAGAGGCTGAGGCCTCCACGTGCCTCCTCCTGGGACCTTCAGGGCCACCACGCAGCCAGCAGCGCCCTGGAGCTGTTTCAGCGGGGGCCCTCTCGGCAGGCTCAGCAGGGCTCACCCCACACCCCTGTCTCACCCTGAGCCCCCAAAGCGTGGAAGGCTGAGCCCTCTTCTGAAAGGTGCTTCATTCACTCCCTGTGACGGAGGAGAGCCAGCCTCTCCCCGGGTTGTGGCCGTGATGGAGGGTAGCAGGTGAGCTTATGCAGGGCAAGGCCTCAGCCTCAGAAGACAGAGGAGATGTGGGTTCCATCCCTGGTCGGGAAGATCCCCTGGAGGAGCAAAGGGCAAGCCACTCCAGTATCTTGCCTGGGAAGCCCCCTGGACAGAGGAGCCTGGCAGGCTGCAGTCTGTGGGTCACAATGAGTCGGGCACGACTGCTCGCCTGAGCACGCAGCGCACGGAGCGATGACCGCCGTGTGACCGTCCTCACCGGCGTTTTGCTGAAATGATATTCACAAGGCCGCCAGCACAGTGGCCGGGGTGGCTCGGAACCAAGATCAGTCCCATCCTCCCCGGCAAAGAGAGCTGTCCCGGGAGGCGCCGGGCTCTGAGGACCAGCCCTGCGGGTGCCCCAGCGGCCCGGGGGTCCAGCCTCTGGAGGTGTGTCGGGAGCGCACAGCCGTGCATTTTAAAGGGGAAGATCTTTCCAGGTTTGCTTTTCAGGGCAAACGTGCCCCATGGTCTTGTACAGCCCAGGCCGTGGCTTTCCTTTGCAGTCTGTCTGGGCTCCTTAATCCTCTGTGGACTGGGGAGACCTCATGGTTCAGCCCCTGACAGCTTGCTCCTTAATGTTTCAGGAAACGTGTTAACCTAAGAAGGCAGCCGGCACCCCGCTACCTCCACGGCAACTTTTTCTTTTGCCTGTTTTCCTTCTATGCTAAGTCTTTTTAAATTCTGCCAATCTGATAGAAACAGATCATAATTCTATGGGGTTGTGTTGTGTTTCTCTTCTTGTCATTTAGTTAGGTTTATTGAAGTGGGTTTTACTGACAGTAAAATTCACTCCTTAGCGAACAGTTCTATGAGATTTACACATGCAGGTTCTTAACCGCCTCTGCAGTTGAAAAGATCCACCCCCTCCAAAAGCCCCTCCACCTCCCACTTGTGGTCAGCTCCTCTCTCTGCCATGATCCTGGAAATGCCTGATTGCTTTTGTGCTCCTTTTCACGCTCCCCAGAAAGTCATATACGTGGAATTATACCATCTGTAACTATTGAATCTGGCTTCTCTCACTTAGCACATGTGTTTGAGAGTCATTGTTGTTATTGTATGTATCAAAAGTTAATTTCTTTTTATTTATATGTCGTATTCCTGGTAAGGATGAGTCCCAGCGTGAATATTCACTCCTCTACTGAAGAACATGGGTTGTTTCCATTTTTGGTAGATGATAAATGTTCAGCTCAGTTCAGTCGCTCAGTCGTGTCCGACTCTTTGGGACCCCATGGACTGCAGCACACCAGGCCTCCCTGTCCATCACCAACTCCCGGAGCTTACTCAAACTCAAGTCCATTGAGTTGGTGATGCCATCCAGCCATCTCATCCTCTGTCGTCCCCTTCTCCTCCTGCCCCCAATACCTCCCAGCGTCAGGGTCTTTTCCAGTGAGTCAGTTCTTCGCATGAGGTGGCCAAAGTACTGGAGCTTCAGCTTTAGCATCAGTCCTTCCAAGGAACCCCCAGGACTGACCTCCTTTAGGATGGCCTCATGGGAAACATGAAGCCACTCTAAATACTCATATGTGAAGTATGTGTGATCGTGAGTTTCTATTTCTCTTTGTAATTTCTGGGTCACGTGAAACGTTATGCCTAACTTAATGGGAAACTGGTATCAACTTTTTTTCCGTATTCTTTCCCATCATGGCTTACCGCAGGATCCTGTATATAGATCCCTGAGCTCTGCAGCAAGACCTTGTTGCTTACCCATCCTACATGGGTTTTGCCTCTGCTAACCCCAAATCCCCAGTTCTTCCCCCCTCTCCCCTACCCTTGGCAACCACAGGTCTGATCCCTATGCTTCTGAGTCTCTTCCTGCTTCATAGACAGGTTCATCATCAAGCTTTCTAGAATGTCCCCTCCCTTCCTGAGACGGGCAGGAGGCCTGTGAAGCCAGGCGATTAAGGAAGGCGAGCCTCTCTGAGTCGGGTCTGCTTTACTCCTAACCTCAGGGTCTCGGGATTCCGAACAAGAGAGGCGTTTTTGTGAAACAAGACCAGGGTGCTGCCCTTCGGGTCTTTAAATGGGCAGTTCTGGAGGGTGAAAAGCCCACCCAAGGCTCTGTCTCTGGGGCCCATGTGGAGGAGAGTGTGGCCCTGCGACTGGGACGTGAGCGCTGAGCTGCCCACGAACAGGCCAGGCCGCGGGGCAGGCCCGGCGCTGCGCTGCAGCTCACCCTGGGAGAGCCGCCAGCCCGGGGAGGTTCCCAGGCATCCTTACCTCCTTGCACCAGGAGCCTCGGGAGCTGGCCACGCCAGGCTCCACCACCGTCCCCACGGGTCCTCCAGAGACCTGAGAAGAGTAAGCAAGTCCATCAGAAACTTTCTCGATGCTCTTCCCCAGTCGGGCGTGTGAGCCGAGAGACACAACTGACCTGACTTCTGGTCCTGATCAAAGATGGACCTGAAAGCTTTCCAGGTAGAAAGGGCTTTTTTGATCAATTGCAGTGTTCCTAGAGCTCCATAAGAATACTGCATCTCTCCGAGACCTTGGGGGCATTTCATCAGAACATCACCATCTGTTACGGTTTCCTTGCACGTGGAAGCTCCATCTTTGCCTTCCTGAATTCCAGGCATATTCAACTTTACTTTTTCATGTTTCATGATTGAGATGGGAGCTCTTTTGGCACAAGCTGAGAGAAATGCTGTTTGAATCCAACCTTTGTCTTTGATGCCCTGGGGAAATTCACCCTCCGCAGACATGCCGCTTCTACTGGGGCCCCATACTTACTTTATTTAACCCAAAATACGTGGGTATTTATATGTCTATGACCCTGAAATGACCCCTTTCCCCTTCTGATTACTCAGTCACCCTCCTCCCGCTTCCTACCAGTCCAGGACCTGACAATCTTGGGCTGTCAATAAATGACTCATGAATGGATGAAAGAGTCAGAGATCAAATTAGTTATTAAGATGTCCTTGACAGAGGATAGGGGTGCCTTTTATAAGGATGACCTGATTCAGCAGGGGCTTCCCTAAAAGGGGAGGGAGAGAGGTGAAGTCTGCTGGGGACGCAGGGCAGTGTGAGGGGCCTGGTAGGAAGCCCTTGGTGGGGTTGGGTGGGGGACTATAAAAACAATCTCAAAAGACAAGAGAGACCCCTTGCCAGGCTGCCGATTTGAGGAGAAGCTTCTGAACCTGAGTGATGACAGTGGAGAGGAACTAGAAAACAGTCATGGTCCAGTGGAGGAAAGAAGGCCCAGAACTCTGGGCCCAGAACAGTACGTACGATTCTTCCACATGCCCAGCGCCCCCGGTTGCACCCAGAGAAGTCACTGTCTTCCTTAAGGAAGTCCTCAGTCTCCCTGAGCAGCATGAAAAGATCCGTGAGTCAGCCCAGGGCACAGCCAGCCCCCTCCTGCCCCCCAGACCAGCGCGCAGCATGCCAGCATCCTGGGACACAGGCACCCTTGTCCTCAGAAGTTACCCAAACCATCTGCTCCTGGTAAACACCCAAAAGGTGCATTGACTCTGGGGGCCAGAGTCCAGCACCAAGGTACATCCTCGCTTCCTGTTCTTTTTAATGCAGAAAGAGCAAGACTTGCTCGCTTTTTTGACTGGGTTGCTCGGTCGTGTCCGACTCTGTGACCTTAGGACTGTAGCCGGCCAGGCTCCTCTGTCCATGGGATTTATCAGGCGAGAATGCTGGAGCGGGTTGCCGTTTCCCCTCCAGGGGATCTTCCTGACCCAGCGATTGAACCTGCATCTCCTGCCTTTCAGGAGGATTCTTTACCTGCTGAGTCAGCGGGGAAGCCCAGGAACAAAACTGCTTAAGATATATGGAATATTTCATATATTGTATACATGTATAATATGCCTATCTACACGCCGTGTATAAGGCTTGCTATGCACCCGCACCGCGCCAAGCCCTAACGTACGGTCCACTTGCATCTGTGCCCCTGCTGGCTCAGTGGTGAAGGGTCTGTCTGCAACACAGCAGCCGCAGGAGACTCAGGTTCCAGCCTGGGGTGGGGAGGGCCCCCTGGAGTAGGAAATGGCACCTACTCCAGCCCTCTTGCCTGGGAAACCCCAGAGAGAGAGGAGCCTGGCGGCTCTAGGCCATGGGGTTGCAGAGTCGGATGCAACTTAAGTGACTTGCCACGCAGCATTAGATTTTGCAGCAAACATACCTATAACCTCTATATGTGAACACCCGCATCTCTGCTGGATTAAGCGTGTGTCCTGACTAGGGCCTGAGACTCTAATCTGTCACTTCACAGATCATGCTAGCCTCCCTCCTTGCTTACCGAGAAATTCCCCAGCAGAGAAAAGCCAGGCTCCCCGCGTTCCTCACTCACTTCCTGAGTTGCCCGGCCCCATCCACACGATGCACTTCCTCGAGGGCACAGCCTTACCGCCCAGAGAACAAAACCCCTGAATATGAATAGACCTGCTTGTGGGTGGGTCCTTTGCTCTCACCTTACAGACTTCACTGTTTCTGAAGCTACTTTGGCCTTCACGTCCCCGCCCCCAGTGAGACTGTCTCCTGTGTGTGTAGGTGGAGTCTCCTGTTCTGGCCTGTACTCCCTCCTGGCATCCCTAAGTAGCATTCTTAATTCGCATGCACGCAGGGCCACTCGTCATGTTACAAAGTTCTATGTGTTTTGACAAATGCCTAGTGGCAAGTGTCTCTATTATACTGTCACATGGAATTCTTTGATCACCCTAAAAATCCCGTGTTTCTTCTATTTAATCTTTTCCCCTTCCCAATAATCTAGAAACCACTGACTTTTTTTTGTTTCCTTTTCCAGAATGTCAAATAATTGGAAATATACAGCATGTAGCCTTTTCATACTGACTTCTCTCATGTAGCAACATGCATTTTCAAGTCTTTTTGTAGCTTCTTAGCTCATCAGTTTTCATCTCTGAATAATACTGCAGTCTCTGGCCGTACCACCATTCATGTATCCATTAATCCATTGAAGTACCTCTTGATGGCTTCCAGTTTTGGTAATTATGAATTAAACTGCTATAAAAATTCATATTCAGGTTTTTTGTACATACGCTTTCAAACCAATTGGATAAATGCCTGGAAGTATGATTGTGTAGTAAGACTGTGTTCAGTGTTGTGCATGCATGCTCAGTAGCTTCAGTCACGTCTGTCTGGCTCTTTGTGACCCTATGGACTATAGCCTGCTGGGTTCCCATGTCCGTGGGAGTCTCCGGGCGAGAATGCTGGCGTGGGTTGCCATGCCCTCCTCCAGGGGATCTTCCTGACCGGGGATTGCACCCGGGTCTCTCGCAGCTCCGCACTGCAGGAGGACTCCTTACCGCTGACCCACCAGGGAAGCCCATTTAGCATCGCAGGAAACTCTTAGACTGTCTTTCAGAGTGGCCAGCCACGGGCGCGCTCCTGTGGCTCCCGTCCCCGTCGGCCCTTGATGCTGTCAGCTCGGGGTCTCGGCCGCTCCGACGTGTGAGGCGGCCCCTCACTGTTGCTGTGACCTGTGATCCGCGGGCGGGGGCTGCCAGGCATCCTCGAACGTGCCGCTTTGCATCTGGCCTTGGCTCTGGCGACGTGTCTGCTTAGATCTCTCGCCCACACTCGTGTTGCTGCTCTTCAGTAGTCTAGTTTTCAGGCTTCTTTCTATATCTCGGACACCGTCGTTTATCAGACCCGGGTTTCAAACACTCCCTGTCTGTGGCTTGCTCTTTGTCTTAACGGTGTCTTTTAAAGAACAGAATTTTTAAACTTTAATAAAGTCCTGCTTGTCAATGTTTTACTTTTATAGATCATGTGTTTGTATTTTCTGCAGACGCGTAGCTACGCCCAAGGTCACATGGCTTTTCTCCCACGTTTCTTCTATATTTCATAGCATCACTCTTCATATTTAGGGTTATCATACATTTGAGTTAGTTTTTCTGAGAAAGTCGTAATGAATGAAATGAATCTAGTCGATGTCTAGGTGCATTTTTTGGCGCCCACCTGTTCCAGCGTCTTTCACTGAGAAGACGATCCTTTCTGTTCTGCATTGCCTGTGCCCCTTGATTGGAGCTCCGCTGACCGTGCCTGTCGTCCGTGTGGGTCTGTCTGGGGGCTCTCTGCTTCATCTCATTGGTCCTTCTCGGCTCTCGTGCTCACTGCGCTGTCTGGATAACTCTCTTGTCAGACACTGTCCAGTTTTGCTCTTCTCCAGTGTTGTATTGACCAGCCTTGGTCTTTTCACTTATCATATAAACTTTAGAGCAGGTTGGGCTTCATCTATAGATCCACTTGGGAAGAATCATCATCTTGACAATATTTAGTCTTCTAGTCCATAAACAATGCATATATATCCATTTATTTAGATTTCCTTCATCAGGATTTTGTAGCTGTCTACACACAGACTGTGTACAGATTTCAATAATCGGATTAATTTTAGTGAGGGATTTGCTTAGCATGCCTGTTTAGGAGGACTCTCAGACTAATACCTCACTCTTCGCCCTGTTTCACCCTGGCTTAGGTGCCTCACCCTTTGCAGACCTGCCCTCACCTATAGGACATTCCTTGTTCCTTTACCATCTGGCTTAAACCTCATGCATGGTGTAAATCGTGTAAAAATGAATTTACTTTTCTTTCTTTGTCTAAATGTTAGCCTTGAGCTTTCAGAGGAGAGTGCCTTTCTCAAGTTCATTTCCATGTCCCCAGAGACACACAGGGCTCCCCAACTGGTGCAGTGGCAAAGAATCCACCTGCCAATTCAGGAGATGCAAGAGGCACAGGCTCGATCCCTGTGTCGGGAAGATCCCCTGGAGGAGAAAATGGCAACCCACTCCACTATCTTGCCTGAAGAATCCCATGGACAGAAGAGCCTGGTGGGCTACGGTTCATAGGGTTGCAAAGAGTTGGACACGACTGAAGCAACTTAGTACGTGTATGCAATAGGCAGATTCTATGTAAAATTTTCTAAATTCTTAGACATGGAATTTTCAGCAAAAGCAATGATTTTTCTCCTGTTCCCTTTAGAGAGTGCTATCGTTTTTCATAAAGAAGGAAAGACAACCTTAATGGTCACTCACAGGAGGAACAGGATGGTGGGATCCTACAGGGCTGTGGACTGTGGGAGGGAAAATAGAAACTCAGATCCTTCCTGAAGTCACTTGAACACAATCAGTTAATTTCTTTCTGGAGGCTGGTCAGGGATGCGTGTGCACAGCTGACTGTTATTTTAAAATACAGACCTTAAAATATATGAGTCGTATTTTCTATAGTTAGTCTGTAACTAAGGTTTCCTAAGCATAAAAATAACGTTCCTCCCAGCACTACAATTTAATTTTACTTATGGCCCATTCATAATTCCTGGGCATCTTTATGGCGTTACATTTACAAGTTTGCATTCATTTTTACAGCTCTGTGTGTGAAACTGTTTTGAAGATGAAAAATTCCATATATGATCCAAATGCCATTATTTTCTTCTTTTGGAAAAGAACCGCCTACCCACTCACTTGGTGTGTCTGGGATCCAGAAAGGCTTGTGGGAGGAGGCTCTGCTGGGGGTTGAAGGCTCCGCCTGGAGGCAAGACAAGTGCAGTGACGCCCGGACTGGCTCAGACGGCTCTCGGCTGAGTTCTGGATGCCTGCCTGGGTTTCCGTGGGTGCTTCAACCTTGTCCCGGACCTTCTTGCTCTTAAGATACTTCAAGGCTCATAGGCCACCAGCAGACGCGAGCGAAGCCCAAAGGAGGACGCCGTCGTCTCAGCCTCGGAGCTGCGGGCAGAGGTGGTGCCACCACCGCGAGCAGAGCTCCTGGCGTGGAGCTCTCCGCACGCCGACAAGTGCTGATGAGCAAAATGGATTATGTTTGCTCTGCAGAGAGCGGCGCCTCCAGGGAACACAGCTTCTCCTTGCCGCACCTCATTTGTAATGTGATTGAAATATGAAAATAATTTTCTCTGCCTACATCGCTTCAACCCATTGATATTAACTATAAAAACAAATGCCTGGCAAAGGCCAAACAAGCAGATGGCTTGTCAGCATTTAGGAACGGGAAAGAGGTCGCGGAGCCTGTGATCACTCAGATCAGCGCAGGCCCCGGCCAGCCGTGAGGAGCAGCCGGCGTGCCTCTGTGCTTGCCCTGCCCCCTGCCCGGGCAGGGCCCCAGTCTCACCCGGACGTCACCCAGGCAGCGGAGGGCTTGCTGATCTGTGCCTTGCTGCCCTGTGCCTTGCTGCCCTGCTCCGTGTTTCCAATTCAGCCCCTCTGTGGTGGGGCCCCAAAGTTTGCTTTGCTGACGACGTCCCAGGTAAGGCTGCTGAGTTGGAGGGCTACACTTTGAGAAGCACCCACTCAGGGCACCCAGCTCCCTTCACCTAACTTGGCCAAAGGACAAGCTGAAGAACAAACCGAACATCACAGGTGAGCCTGCCTGCAGTGGGAGGGCTGAGCCTGACACACAGGATTCCTCCTTGTTACTGATCTACGTAAGCTTCCTTCTCTGCCTGCACCCCAGGGGACATAAAGGGCCACACTAACTGAGCAAAAGGTACAATCAGGACATTTCCATAGCAGTACTCTTTGCTGCTGAAAATCTGATGAAAGCTAGGGAGAATTCCCCACACAGAAATCACACACACACACGCATGCTGAATTGTACATTCACTTTCATGGGTTCATGAATTTCCTGAATCCCAAGGTAAGAACCTTAATACTCTGAAAAGTAAACAGAAAGGGAAGATGTAAACAGGTTTCTGAGATAAAAATAGAAAAATAATTTGGAAGGGAATTTATCTTGAAGCTCCTTGGAGTGCAAGGTAAATTCAGAGATGAGAGTGTTGGGCTGACACACGAGTGTTTGCTGTGGATGGCGTCTCCTGGGCAGGTGTCTGTGGGCTCTGGCCGGGGGCTTGAGGACGGAGGGGAGCCGGTGGTCAGAGGGCGACAGTCCAGAGGCGGGTCTGGGCGTCCGGCTGCAGAGGGGGCACTACTGTGGCCTTGAAGATGGCTTTCCGCAGAGGCTGCCACATGAAGCTCCCCTTGCGTCTTCCCCTTGGGCTCTGCTGACACCCTGCGCGTCCAGCGCTGCCCTCCCTGCCCTGAGACCTCCCTGGGGCTGAACGTGGAGGTGAGTGATGCCCATTCAGGGCTCCGCCTGTGCAAGGCGCAATCCAGGGTTCTTTGCCATCCTCACAGAAACCTTTGCGAGTGTCCCACTGTGCGGGCAAGGAAGCAGACACCCCAGGAGGCCGTGTGACTTGTCCAAGCCACCCAGGGAGCAGGAGACCCAGCACCCAAACACTGTGAGCCTCGTCCACAGCTCCCACTGCCGACTCACCCAAGCTGGATGGGGCTGTCGTGCCCAGAATCCCGAAGCCCTTTCCCCAGCCCCTGCCTGGGACAAGACCCGCCTTCTCCCTGGAGGAGAGACCATCTCTGCTCCTTTCCCAGCAGGAGACCTCTCGTGGTTCTCTCCTCCTCTAGCCATTGTAACCAGCTGCCCCCAGGGGGCCGTAAACACAGATGCCTTCCAGAATGCACCTCCACCTGCCAAGAGCAGCCTTGTATGTCTGTGCATAAGTAAAATTGACAGTGGCTTTATCATCCAACAGCTCTGAGACGGCATCCCAGCTCTGCAGATCACAAACTGTGCGGATCCAGATGAGTTCTCCCTGTGTGTTTCTGGGTGGAAACAGGGGCGGCGCCCTCTCAGCGCTCTTGTGAGCACGCCCCAGAATGGAACACACAGCATTCCACTCCAAGACCGGCTCGCGGTGCGCGCTTCGCGCATGCTTGCTTTGCTTTCCACGTCTGGAGTGAAGGCAAGAGCTTCGTCTTCGCCCTCAGCATATGGAAGCTCCCAGACCCATCGTGAAACTGTCAGCTGGGATGCGTACTCTAGCTCAAATTAAAATATTTCTGTGCGCTGGCGTTCTTTGTGCTGGAGGCGAACTCCGCTGACATATGTCTGCAGCGCCGCATTTGCAAGTAGAATGACACTTTAAAACACTTTGCAATAAATATTTTGTTTTCCACTTACTGCATAGCACACATTATCTCCAGTCTTTGTGGTCTGTGTTCCATCAGTTACCATTAGGACGGAGTGGGCTAAGTGGTTCATTGCTCTCCCCAAACCCTCTGGTCTTGATGGATGTTTCTCTGTTCATTTCGAAGCAGGTGAAGAAGATCCCATGGGTCTCAGACTAATTTTGCGAGGAGGAGGGGGAAGTTGAGGCAGACAGACGAGTAGCCAGCAGGCGTACATTTAGCGACTGCGACCGTGTACTGGACGGGGAAGCCTGGGTGCTGTGGTCCACGGGGTTGCAAAGAGCCGGGAGCCATTAGTGACTGAATCAGACACAGTGTGGAGACTGGGGAGGGGACGGAAGCTGTGGAGACACAGAACCTGCCTCCCGGATGCTCAGGAATGGGGAGGGTCATGCTCAGGGTCGGGGTGAAGACCAATGCGTGTAGAACGTTCTGATTGGAGCCCTGGGCATCCCTTTGTCCCCAGGACCACAGTTACCGGTGGCCTCTTGCAGCCCCACAACGGTGCTTCACACGCACTCGTGATGTTCAAGTCCCTCTGGACACCCACGCTTAAGGAGGGTAGGCGGTACAGTCGACGTTTGGTCCAGAAAGCAGAACCACTGGGAGGGATAGGCCCAGGTTCATTACCAGGATCACACTGTCCACAGCTGAGCCAGCAGGTGGAGGAGGTCACCCAGAGATGTTGCTTCTGCGTCCGGTTTGGAGCCTGAGTCATGTCGGATCCTTGGGCTGGCCATTGGGAACCCAAATGGGAGCGAGGGAGGATGAGCCAGGATCCATCTGGGTCGAGGGTGCCTGTGGTTTCTTCCGACCACCCCCACCCTCAGGTCTGTGGGAGGAGCCAAGGCCTCTGAGACGCAGTAGCGCTCCCAAGGCCCAGGGCTCAGGGAGGCTGGCCGGGAACTTTCCTTTGGGTCTAAAATATCTGCCAGCCTGGGGGCTTGCTGTGCTCAAGGGGCCCCCTCATCAGCCTTGGGAACACTGGGGGTGCCGCTGCTTCACCCGACCCCGGGGCCAACCCAGCGCCGACTAGGCCTGAAGGCCCCTCGGGGCGCATGCAAAGCTGACACAGACCCGCACAGCAGGCGTGCCCTGGCCCGAACACAGCCAGTGGGCGTCCAGGCAGATGGGGGTTCACACTGGTGTGAGAGTTTAGAGAAAGGCTTGGACACTGTGTGCTGCTTTGGTTTAGTTGCTAAGTCATGTCCGACTCTTACGATCCCATGGACCGTAGCCCATCAGGCTCCTCCATCCATGGGATTTTCTAGGCAAGAGTACCGGAGTGGTTTGCCATTTGCTTCTCTAGGAGATCTTCCCGATCCAAGGACTGAACCCAGGTCTCCTGCACTGCAAGCAGATTCTTTGCCCTGAGTTATCAGGGAAGCCCTGAAAACTAGAGAGAACTTAAAAACATTTTATGTTACTTTACCAGTTCATTGACTACTGGAAATCCAAGCTAAGGAAATAACTCTAAATGAAGAAAAACACAAGAACTGGACCATAAAGAAGGCTCGGCACTGAAGATTGATGCTTTTGAACTGTGGTGCTGGTGAAGACTCTTGAGAGGCCCTTGGACTGCAAGGAGATCCAACCAGCCCATCCTAAAGGAGATCAGTCTATTCATTGGAAGGACTGAAGCTGAAGCTGAAGCCCCAATACTCTGGCCACCTGACGCAAAGACCCAACTCATTGGAAAAGACTTTGATGCTGGGAACGATTGAGGGCAAAAGGAAAAGAGAGCAGCTGAAGATGAAATGGTTGGATGACATCACTGACTCAACGGACATGAGTTTGGAAACTCTGGGAGATGGTGGAGAACAGGGCAGCCTAGCATGCTGTAGTCCACGGGGTTGCAAAGAGTCAGACGCGACTTAGCGCTGAACAGCGGCAGGAGAGAAGTTAGGTGAGTGAGTGACTCAGCCCACGGAATGAAACCAGCACAAATCCATGGGAGCCATTCCTGCCGGGGCAGTGACGTGAGAAAACACCTACGCCAGTGGGAAGTGACCCTCACAGGATCACACGCAGCGTGATCACGGCTCTGCAGAAAAGAAGCTTTGCACAAAAAGAGAAAGGGTTTTGACTCCAAAGCAATAGTAGCAGATGCTTGAATCCGGGTCTCTGCGCACTCCAGACCCACCAGAGGTCAGCAGGCAGAGAGAAGTTCCTTAAAGCCCCGCCCCTCCAGCCCAGCAGGACGGAGGAACAGTGAGTAGGAAACAAACACCGGTGTCCGCAGTTCCCAGGGCCCCCTCGCCCCCGGGGTAGACTCTGCATCGGGGAGGGAGAGAGGAGCCGCGGAGAGAGAGGCCCCACCTGAGAGGGAGTCCTGAGAACAGGATCTGCAGGCTCAGAGCCCGGGCCTGGAAAAGTCAAACAAGGGGAATGAGAAATGTGTGGACGGGGTGCCAAGTGCGGGAGTCACAGGTTCTCCAGAGCGGGGCTGACTTGGGGGAGGACACCGGCACGAGAGGGGATGGGTTAGAGAAGAAGCCAGGCAATGAGGCTGCTGTGGAGGCAAACCCAGCAAGCGATAGACGAGAAGCCGGTGCTCTTGGACAGAGAAACCCAGAGAGGCCCCACTCGCTTCCTCCCTGCCTCCTGTGACTCCCAGGCGCCTGGGCCAGTAAAAAAAGATGCTCTAAGCTGAATAAAAGGAGTTTAACAGATCCTACCGAGAAATTCTCCCCGAACTGAAACATGTAGGGCAGAAAAAATCACAGCACAAGAGTCATCCAGGTGAATTATTCTTCAGCAAGCATTTCACGGGGTGAAAACATATGAAGTCTGAATTTCGAAATCTCAGCACAGAAATGTATAAAACCCTGAAAACATGAAATGAGAATGCACTTGACATGAGGATGAAATTGAAGCCAAGACAGACCCCCCCCCCCCCACAGACAGAGAGGGGCTTCCAGAGCCTGGAGCTGACTCACACAGCAAGTGGAGAGGGGGCAGCTTGCACACAGACAAGAAAGTGAATGGAAATAAAGAAGGAGGGGGAAAGGACCAGTGAAAAAGCAAAGGAAGAAATGAGCACCAAAAAAAAAAAAAAAAAAAGTACCCAAAATGCACCCGATGTCTGATTGGATCCCTAAGATGATGAACAATACATGCCAGGGGGCCGACGTTGTTCAGCCGCTCAGCGTGTCCGACTCTTTGTGACCCCCATGGACTGCAGCACGCCAGGCCTCCCTGTCCATCACCAACTCCCGGAGTTTGCTCAGACTCATGTACATCAAGTTAGTGATGCCATCCAACCATCTCATCCTCTGTCGTCCCCTTGTCCTCCTGCCCTCAATCCTTCCTGGCATCGAGGTCTTTTCCAATGAGCTGGTTCTTTGCATCAGGTGGCCAGAGTGTTGGAGCTTCAGCTTCAGTCATTTTAATGAGTATTGGGGGTTGATTTCCTTTAGGATTGACTGCTTTGATCTCCTGGCAGTCCAAGGGATTCTCAAGAGTCTTCTCTAGCCCCACAATTTGAAAGCATCAGTTCTTCAGCACTCAGCCTTCTTTATGGTCCAACTCTCACATTCATACATGACTACTGGAAAAACCACAGCTTTGACGATAGGGAGTCAATATTAAGCTAAAATCCAGCGACAGCTTACTGACCTCTGGAAAGGCCTTGCTGAGAGACTGCCGGGAACTCAAGGGATCTGGGCTGGGAGGCCAACCCCCAGCGCATGTCACGGTGCAGCTCTTAAATTTTAAGGGTGAAACAAGCCCAATCAGGAATGGGAAACATCTCAGCAGAACCTCCAGGTGAGAGGACTGTGGGTCTTAAAAGTAAAAGCAAGCAGTACAGCATCTGAGGTCTCCATGGCAAGACTGCAGTGGGAACTCATTCCCAATGATCAGTGTGAAGGCCTTGTGGGCTCCTGAGGGGGTCAGATGCAGCCAAGTCACGGGAGCACAGTCACCAGCGGTGAGCCTTGAGTGTATATGTCCACAGCCCTCAAACTCACAGGAAGATGGGGATGATGGTGAATGGTTGTGTGTGGATGTTATATATTCCAGGAGAAAAAAAAAGGTACAAATAAAAGGACACAAGGGAGGAAGAAAAGGGGCCCGTGAGGTAGGTTCACTGATCACTGCATCAGTAGGAACTGGGAGCCAGAGGTCCCCTTTCAAGGCTGACCCACCAGAGAGGAAGCCTGTGAAGGCAGAGGGGACTCTGGGCTTTAAGGAGGAGATTAACCTAAGGATTATCACAGAGCAAAAAGAGGGAATGTCATCAGTACTAGAGGACGTCTATTTTACATGAAAAAGAAAACCAACTGTGTATAGAAAGAGACCCAGAGAATACATCCTCTAATGCTATTCATATTTCAGAGACACAATCAAGCACGTCAATCATTTCAACAAATGCAAGTGGGATTATTTCAACTTCTAAAAGATTTTCAAATCTGCCCCGAGAAAAGGTACACGAGAAACACACATGAGGTGATTCCGAAAGGCTAAAATAATAATAACGCAGTTGGGCAAAGGCTGGGCAAATACAGTGAGCCTCCTACTTATGGACCTTCAAGATGCAAACTTTCAAAGCTGCAAGCATGCGTTCCATCAACACCGGGTGTGAAATGGCAGCTGGCCCTTCGCCTCCTGTTGCTCACGACCCTTCAGCTCCACCACCTCCCACCTCTTCTCTCTCCTCCAGTCAATAACACTTGAGCAGTCAAGAGACTGCTCACTCAATGCCAGCCCCTGTACCGTAAGATGAAAAAAACTTTCTTTATCTTTTGTGTTTTCTTGTTTTATCTATTATTTGTGTGAAAATATTATGAACCCATTACAGTACAGGACTGTGCAGCCAGCTCTGTTAGTTGGGTAACTAGGCTAATCTGTTGGACGTACAAACAAATGGAACACATGAGCACGCTCTCAGAATAGAATTTGTTATTTTATAGGAGACACACTGAAGAAAGAAACAGAGAAGCAAGATTGTGATCTTGATGTTTTACAAGGTAGAACTCGACCCCCATTAAATGTTGCAAAGAGGAACGTTCTGTAATCTGAAAGCTACTCTTGAAAATGCAACGAGTGTGAATACACATACCCCGGAGCCTAGGAACTGCCGGTTAGAAAGAAAAACTGCAGAAGATGTGAAGACAGCAGGAGTGGTTCTCGCTAGGAGGATCTAATGTATCATTTCAGTCTAAGGCGGGTCAAGTAGATTTTCTTTTTAAAAAAAGTGAAAATATAAAACCAATGACATATGGGAGGTAGAGTCCATGAATATATACATATATATTTACAACTTAATAATAGCACAGCATCTTCTTAGTCACTCATGGAACATTTATAAAAATGGACCAAATGATAGGCCACAAAGGCAGTGCCAAGGAGTTCCTTAGAGGAAAAATAGTGTAAACATCATTTACCGATCGCAAAGCAATGAAACTAGTACCTAATGACTCACTTGTTAAACGGATCCTTCTGGAGATTTAAAACCTCACAAGAGAAATGCAATCCAAAATTGTAGAACTTCTAAAGGACAGAGGTAAGGAAAACACAACATTCCAGAATCTATGGAATACAACAAAAACGGTGATCAGATAAAATCCCATCTTCGATGTGAATAAAAAGAGTCAAAATAAATTAAAATGTTAGAAATAGAATAATAAAATTTATGAAAAGAAGAAAATAATAAGATAAAAGTACAAATCAATGAAAACAAACAGTGAAGAGTTCATAAATAAATAAAGTTGCTAGAAAGAGTAGCAGATAAGCCAGCTAGAATAAGCTAATTTTAAAAAGTGAGAAAGTGAAAACCTGTGAAGGCAGGAGGGAGGAGCCGAGAGCCCGAGCCCCGTGAAGAGCAGGAGCGGCCCCAGCCGGGGCCTGGGGAATCGGCCTCAGCTCCGCAGACCCACGGGGCCCAGCCCGGCTGCCCCTTCCTCCTCTGTGGGCCTTGTAGAAACACGATAAAGGACTTCCGGCCACTTGAGATAAGCCGCTGTTTGGATTTTCTGCTGCCAACCCCCAGCCCCACGACCGCCCGGGGCGGCTGAGGAGACTCCCACAGTCTCCTGCGCATCTCTGCCCGAACTCCTGTTCCTCCTCTGAGCCATGCGCATGGTGTGAGGCTCCCGGCCATCACTGTTCCAGGCTGTCACCCCACATCCCACCCACTCCACACTCACGCACACATTTGCACAAGCCGAACCACACCTTGCCACACTCCTGTACTCTAGAATAAACAATAAATATCCCATCACTTCATGGGAAATAAATGGGGAAACAGTGGAAACAATGTCAGACTTTATTTTGGGGGGCTCCAAAATCACTGCAGATGGTAATTGCAGCCATGAAATTAAAAGACGCTTACTCCTTGGAAGGAAAGTTATGACCAACCTAGATAGTATATTCAAAAGCAGAGATATTACTTTGCCTACTAAGGCCCGTCTAGTCAAGGCTATGGTTTTTCCAATGGTCATGTATGGATGTGAGAGTTGGACTGTGAAGAAGGCTGAGCACTGAACAATTGATGCTTTTGAACTGAGGTGTTGGAGAAGACTCTTGAGAGTCCCTTGGACTGCAAGGAGATCCAACCAGTCCATTCTAAAGGAGATCATCCCTGAGTGTTCTTTGGAAGGAATGATGCTAAAGCTGAAACTCCAGTACTTTGGCCACCTCATGCGAAGAGTTGACTCATTGGAAAAGACTCTGATGCTGGGAGGGATTGGGGGCAGGAGGAGAAGGGGACAGAGGATGAGATGGCTCGATGGTATCACTGACTGGACATGAGTCTGAGTGAACTCTGGGAGTTGGTGATGGACAGGGAGGCCTGGTGTGCTGCGATTCATGGGGTCACAAAGAGTCAGACACGACTGAGCAACTGAATTGAACTGAACTGATGGCATTTGGACTTTGATGATGGATTGGGCCAGGAGCTCCTTCTGTATTCCATCACTCCTTTTTCAAAGCTGACCCTCCATTTGGGACATTCATCAAATGTGGCAATGATATGTGTACCAAGCATGGGCTTACATTCGAGAAGCCTGCTTAGTAAACTACCTTTCAATGCTTAATTGGAGGACAAAATGAAGCAGGGAAAAGGCTAATAGAGTTTTGCCAAGAGAAGGCACTGGTCATAGCAAACACCCTCTTCCAACAACACAAGAGAAGACTCTACACATGGACATCACCAGATGGTCAATAATGAAATCAGATTGATTACATTCTTTGCAGCCAAAGATGCAGAAGTTCTATACAGTCAGCAAAAGCAAGAGCAGGAGCTGACCGTGACTCAGGTCATGAACCCCTTATTTCCAAATTCAGACTTAAAGAAAGTAGGGAACCACTAGACCACTCAGGTATGACCTAAATCAAATCCCTTACAGTTATACAGTGGAAGTGACAAATAGATTCAAGGGATTAGATCTGATAGAATGCTTGAAGAACTATGGACGGAGGTTTGTGACACTGTACAGGAGGCAATGATTAAGACCATTCCCAAGAAAAAGAAATGCAAAAAGGCAAAACTGTTGTCTGAGGAGGCCTTACAAATATCTGAGAAAAGAAGGGAAGTTAGAGGCAAAGGAGAAAATGAAAGATACACCCATTTGAATGCAGAGTTCCAAAGAATAGCAAGGAGAGATAAGCCTTCCTCAGTGATAAATGCAAAGAAATAGAGGAAAACAATAGATTGGGAAAGACCAGAGATCTCTTCAAGAAAATAGAGATACCAAGGGAACATTTCATGCAAAGATGGGCTCCATAAAGGACAGAAATGGTATAGACCTAACAGAAGCAGAAGATATTAAAAAGAGGTGGCAGGAATACACAGAACTGTACAAAAAAGATCTTCATGACCCAGACAATCATGATGATGTGATACCTAATCTAGAGCCAGACATCTTGGAATGTGAAGTCAAGTGGACCTTAGGAAACATCACTACGAACAAAGCTAGTGGAGGTGATGGAATTCCAGTTGAGCTATTTCAAATCCTGAAAGATGATGCTGTGAAAGTGCTGCACTCAATATGCCAGCAAATCGGAAAACTCAGCAGTGGCCACAGAACTGGGAAAGGTCAATTTTCATTCCAATCTCAAAGAAAGGCAATGCCAAACAATGCTCAAACTACCATACAATTGCACTCATCTCACACACTAGCAAATTAATGCTCAAAATTCTCCAAGCCAGGCTTCAACAGTATGTGAATGGGTAAAATTCCAGATGTTCAAGCTGGTTTTAGAAAAAGCAGAGGAACCAGAGATAAAACTGCCAATATCTGTTGGATCATTGAAAAAGCAAGAGAGTTCCAGAAAAACATCTACCTCTGCTTTACTGACGATGCTAAAACCTTTGGCTATGTGGGTCACAACAAGTTGTGGGAAATTCTTCAAGAGATGGGAATACCAGACCACCTGACCTGCCTCCTGAGAAATCTGTATGCAGGTCAAGAAGCAACAGTTAGAACCGGACATGGAACAACAGACTTGTTCCAAATTGGGAGAGCAGTCTGTCAAGGCTGTATATTGTCACTCTACTTATTTAACTTACATGCAGAGTACATCATGCGAAATGCTGGGCTGGATGAAGCACAAGCTGGAATCAAGATTGCCTGAAGAAATATTAATCACCTCAGATACCCAGATGATACCACCCTTATGCAGAAAGTGAAGAACTAAAGAGCCTCTTGATAAAAGTGAAAGAGGAGAGTGAAAAAGTTGGCTTAAAGCTCAACATTCAGAAAACGAAGATCATGGCATCTGGTCCCATCTCTTCATGGCAAATTGATGGGGAAACAGTGGAAACAACGAGAGACTATATTTTCTTGGGCTCAAAAATCACTGCAGATGGTGACTGCAGCCATGAAATTAAAAACACTTGCTCCTTGGAAGAAAAGGTATGACCAACCAAGACAGCATTTTAAAAAGTAGAGACATTACATTGCCAAAAAGGTCAAAGCTATGGTTTTCCCAGTGGTCATGTATGGATGTGAGAGTTGGACCATAAAGAAAGCTAAGCACCGAAGAATTGATGCTTTTGAACTGTGGTGTTGGAGAAGACTCTTGAGAGTCTCGGACTGCAAGGAGATACAATCAGTCCATCCTAAAGGAGATCAGTCCTGGGTGTTCATTGGAAGGACTGATGCTGAAGCTGAAACTCCAACACTTTGACT
The DNA here is from genome assembly GCA_006410935.1 of Redunca redunca. Classification (NCBI taxonomy): domain Eukaryota; kingdom Metazoa; phylum Chordata; class Mammalia; order Artiodactyla; family Bovidae; genus Redunca; species Redunca redunca. Next base: position 582,748 of record SJYQ01001176.1, read on the forward strand.
ACCTGATGTGAAGAAGTGACTCATTGGAAAAGCCCCTGATGCTGGGAAAGACTGAGGGCAGGAGGAGAAGGGGATGACAGAGGATGAGATGATTGGATGGCATCACTGACTCAATGGGCATGAGTCTGAGCAAACTCTGGGAGTTGGTGATGGACAGGGAGGCCTGGTGTGCTGCAGTCCATGGGGGTCACAAAGAGTTGGACATGCCTGAGCAACTGAACTGAACTGAATGTTTCACTGAATTTTATGGAACCATAGAAAGAGGCGCTACAGCAGCTATACCTAGTTGCCAGGCAACCCGCTGAAAACCGTCTTTGTATGAGAAAGCCATGAGCCACTCTAGTGAGCCCACGTTCTGGGTGTGCTGCTTTCTGCCCGTGTTTCTGCTCACAAGCAGGCTCAGGGCACCAAGGGATGTTGCCCTGAGGACGCAAGGACGGGCAGCAGATCGAGGGTCAGGGACCGAGTTCCAACCCCAGGCCCAGCTGCAGCCAACCAGGATAGGCTGCGACTAATTGGTCTCAACTCTGGACTTCAGTTCTCTATGTGAAAAGGGAGGTCGAGCTAGGCTTTCCCTGTGATTAAAGCTCTGATGCTCCATGCTTCTTCAAAACTCACAGCTGGGAAAGATGAGAGTAAAAACTGCTGACTGACTTAAAGAAAAATTCTGTTTTTCGGTTCCAAGCCCTGAGCAGACAGGCTGGCCCAGCCCCAAGCTTCAGGTGGGGGGCATGGTGGCATGCAGAGGGGGGCCTAGTACTCCCCAGTTCGGCTTCAGAGACTCAGAGGTCCTTGGGTGACAGTTCCTCACCATTGCTTGGGCCTTGCCCTATTTTAGGGTTGACAGTCCTGGGCTCAGGAGGATGGCTGTTGCTGAAAGCTTGCCATTGGGGAACGTGGAGCATGGCTGGTTCGAATCCCCTTGTTGGAGGTTTGTAGAGCAGACCTATGTGGTCACAGCCCTGGGGGCTTCCAGCCTGGGGCAGTCTTCACACCCCCACTCTCTGAAGCCCCGCTAGTGACCTCATCCCAGTCTGTTCTGGTGTCTGTTCTGTAAGTGTTGGTCTCATTGCTCACATTTGTGGAACCCTGAATGCCCTGGGCCTTTGTGGACCTCGTCCCATTCTGTTCTGGTGTCTGTTCTGTAAGCGCTGGCCTCCTGGCTCACATTTGGGGAACTCTGAATGCGCTGGGTCTTTGTGCTTGCTGTTCCCTCGTATGTGTGAGTACCGGGCCGCTCCTGTTCCACTCACCTGTCTCCCCAGGGAGTGCCCATTTGTCCCAGCTGGAGTCTGCTCTCCACACCCATCCACCCCTGCCCTGTATGTCTGGGCTTCACCACGAGCTGACCCAGTCTGTGTACATCACAAATACATCCAGTGTCTGTTTTGGGTTTGCTCTCCAAACACTAGAATACAAGACAGACTGCAGAGGCGTCCTCCGTTTCAGCAGCTTCCTCCACGCCGGCTGCGGGAGGCCTTTTATAAAATTAGTTGAATGAATGAGTTTGCTTAGTCACTTCTCCAATTGGAAGACTTCTTTACGAAGCCTGTTAAGCCATCACGATGTCTCTGTCAGGCACGTCTGATGCCAAGGATGGACTTGTGTGAAACTTCCGGTGATGGAGTCCAATCTAGGGGGCCCTGCGTCTCACCGAAGCCTTGCCCATTTACTCTACACATGTTTCTGCAGAAATAAGGCTTTGTAAGTAAAGCTAGTAATTGAGAAGGGCTCCCAAATCACTGGGGTTGCTCAGTAATCAGAGCCACACTGAACACTCATGGTACCCGCCATGGTTTACAAAACCCTTTAGGAAACTTAGGTAACTCTCAGACAAAATGCTCATTTACAAGTGAAGTGAACCGGGTCATAATAGCTGGGGGCTGACGCTGCAGGGTCTCAGAGCAAAGCATCCACCTTCAGGCTCTGGACACTCAGGCCCCAACTCAGGGTGAATTGTATCCCCTGCTGGGAGTGCGTCTCAGGTCACACATCAGTCACAGCCACCTCCCCTCCCCATCCCACACTGGCCACCGAAGCTGAACTTCCTGGACATGACTTATCTTCACCCGTGGCCATTGTGTCCTTAGACTCCGTACGTTGGATCTTCCAAATTTGCTTCCAGTTGCTTTCTCCCAATGCTTTCATATTTTCATTTCTTCCTTTGAATTGTGGCTGACTCTCCCAAGACTGTCTTCTACAATCCCATGTACCTCTGCTCTGGCATCCACTGGTTTTGTTTCGGTTTTCCGATTGCATAGTTATGAGTTTTAACCTCTGTGCTCTTCTTCTCCTTGCAGTAGGACCTCTTCGTGGTTGCTTGCAGTAGCTTCCTCTCCGTGGTTGCTTGCTTCATTTCTGTGGATGGTACTGGCTGCTAACCTCCTACTGAGACGCTCAATGTAAACAGTGTAGCTCACTTTGTTTCTTGCAGGGAATGCGCTTTAGAGAAAAGGCTTCCTGGCTTTCCAGGGCTCGCCTCCCTGTGAATCGCAGCATCACTGGCCTGCTCTGGTGGGTTTCTATTTCTCGCTGCGGTGCACCCACGCCAACAATGCCATGACCCGCACATGCGAGTCTGCCGTAACCGTGACTGCCCTCCCTGCGGCCTGGTGACTGGAGCCCCCTCGGAATCTGTTACAAGTCCCCACAGTCGGCCCCGGAGGCTCCCACTGTCCTTCTTGCTCCTTCAGCCCCGGCTGGAATCCTGGGGGATCTCCCATGGAGGACGAGGCTCTTCCACCCTGTGCCCTCACACCAGACTGCCCAGATGTGTTCATGCTGTGGGCCACGCACAGGAGAACCAGTGTCTGGGGAGGGAGGTCTCTAAAGATCATCCTTGGATCCCTGTCTTGCTCAGGAGTCTAACGCTTTTTCCACTCTCTGAAGGCACCCTTCTAAGATAGCTGAAGACGACCTTGGGCATCCACGGGGAAGGCAAGTCCTGGTCACTGCACATCTATGGGGCGAGACCAGAGCCCCAGAAAGTGACAGGTGCGTGAGGTCACCCCCCAGGGGCAGTCTTCTTTGGACTTAGAAGGAGACAGTCCCTCTGTTGTGACTCTCTGGACCGTTCTCAGTCACCGTGGCTGGATTTTGCATGTTTACAGAATTGTCAGATCCTTTAATTCGTGTCCACCTCTTTGTGACCGCATGAACTGCAGCTCACCAGGCTTCCCTCTCCTTTTCTATCTCTTGCCGTTTTCTCCAGTTCATGTCTGTTGAGTTGCTGGTGCCATCCAACCGTCTCATCCTCTGCCGCCCACTTCTCCTTTCTCCTTCCATCTTTCCCAGCCTCAGGGTCTTTCCCCATGAGTCGACTCTTTGCATTAGGCGGCCAAAGAACTGGAGCTTCAGCATCAGTCCTTCCAGTGAATTTCATTCAGGGTTGATTTCCTTGACTGGTTTGATGTCCTTGCTGTCCAAGGGACTCTCAAGACTCTTTTCCAGCACCACAGTTCAAAACATCAGTTCTTCGGTGCTCAGCCTTCTTTATGGTCCAACTCTCACATCTGAACATGACTACTGGAAAAGTCATAGCTTTGACTATAGGGACCTATCTCTGCTGTTTAATACACAGTCTAAGTTTGTCATAGCTTTCCTTCCAAGGAGCAAGCATCTTTTAAGATCGTCATACGATGTCTTAAATCCTGGCCCTTTCTTTGGACATTAATGAACTCCGTTTTTCCGTGTTCATCTATACGTTCACCTTTCCCCTCTTCACTGTTTAATTGATGGATCTTGACGCCTGCCAGTCACTGCTTCCCTCCCTTGTCCTCACGCTCTCCTTTGGGTCGTCTGCAAGCTCCCCAAGCGCAGCGTCTCTGCTGCTCTGTCAGTTGCGGTCTCTCCAGGGCTGAGGGCAGGAAACAGAACACAGGAGGTGCTCAATAAACAAACAGATGAATAGAGAACAAATTGAAGAGCAAGGCACGTAGAAGAAGTGGGTGTGATATACTGCCAGTTGCATAGGTAGAGGATGAGATTTAATATTATCTTATAATTGTGCAGCTTTTCTGGAAGCCTCCTGGAAGATCAGCAGCAGTGGCAGTTTGGGGAGAGGGTCTGAGTGTGGGACCCTGTTATCGAAGTCAAGGCTGGGAGGGACTTTTCTCCCTGTTCGTCCTTCTGAGTTTTGAGTTTGGGGCCAGATGAGTCTATTACCTAAAAAAAAAGAGTCAAAGATATTTTTAAGAGGAAGAATATGTCTGTTTTGGGAGGAATAAGTGGTCACCGATTACTAGACGCTCGGCTGTGAACCCAGGGCATTCTGCAGTGATATTGACATTGACCGTTATCCTTAGTGGCCTTGCTTCTGTCAACAAACAGCCTGCTGACTCTTTGATGACATGGTCCAGCCCAGAATCAATTTCCCGCAGGGCCAAGCATCAAGCCCAGGCTGCTGAGACGTTTGTGCTGGTGGCGATTGTGAGGGCACAGGACCAATTTGTGTGAAAAACTATGAGGCGTTGCTTGAGGAGGATACTCGTGGGTCTAGAGCCACGTGATGGTGCTTTGATCAGCGCGGCAGCCGCTCCAGGGTGAGGCCACACAAAGGGAGCCCGCGGCGCTGAAGCTCCCAGCCCAGGGGCGTCTTGCTGCCTGCCTGGGCCCAGTGCAGCGGGCCGTAAACTGAGCGACCGCAGAGCCTATGGCAGCCTCGCTCCAGGCACTTAAAGGTGGTGTCGGTTATAACCTGCAGATAAAACCCAACCTGGATCAGAATTTACTTCGTGTGGATGTTTATCATAGTTATAAACCCTGTCCGGGCTTGGGGGCAGCGTGCCACCACATTTACCCACACTGCAGACAGGACGCCAGGGAGAGGATGAGGCGCGTGTGTTGGCCTTGCTTCATCACCAGGACACGGAGACATGAGATAGTCCGCACTTCCCAAGTGGGCCAGAACACGTGTTTAATTCTGCCCTCTCACTTGGGCCTACTAGTGTGCGGAACTAAAATATTTTTTTCCAGATTACTTTGAGTTAATGGTCCAAACTTTTCTTGATCGGGGTATTATCTTCTGACCTAAGTCAGAACTGTTGTTTAGTTGTTAAGTCACGTCTGACTCTTTTGCGACCCCGTGGACTGTAGCCCACCAGGTTCCTCTGTCCATGGGCTTTCCTAGGCAAGAAGACTGGCGTGGGCTGCTGCATCTTGAATGGAGGAGGGGAGGGCTAAGAGTCAGAGGTTGAAAAAAGATATCTTATTGATGGCTATGCCCCAAATCATGCCAGGTCAAAGGGCAACTCCTCCCACGGCCTCATGATACACAGCGGGCTTCTCTTGAGACTGACACATGAGCCCATGATAAGGAAATTACCTCTCAGAAGGCTTTGGCCAGTAACAATTACTGTGTATGTAGCAACTCGGTTGACAAGAGCTGTAGCTGGGAAGCCATTTAAGCAGCTCTTGCAAGGGTGAGACCACCTGAGCACCGTTACACGGAGGAAAACTATGTTCTCCAGCTTAGCCTGCCTGGCCATCTATGTAATCTTCATCAAGTATTGAGAAATCAGAGAGTCTTGATTACATAATCCTGAGAACTTTTCAGCAAAATGGAGAGGCAATAAAAATCAGAAGCAAAAACATTTCAGCCTCCTTCCCTATGGCAGCATGAGTGAGAGAGCCTCAGCTTCTGGGTTGAAGCCAGCCCTGATGGTGGGGTTGGAGAAGAGAGGAGGAAACACAAGCAAAGAAGCCAGAAATTACAGCCCTCGCCAGAGCCCCCAGCACTGGTCATCAGCCGCTGGCATCACCTGGAGGGTGCCCCTCCCCTCGAGTGCTAACCTCCTGTGTGAGACAGGCAGCCTCTCAGGACAAGTTAAAAATCAAAAACTAACCTCAGTGGAAGCTGTCGAGACAGACACAGAGATGTCCAAGATAACTTGAAAAGAGTGCTGCTCTTCCAGCTCAGCATCACAAAAACAAACAACCCAATCACAAATAGACATTTCTCCCAAGAACAAAGACAACTCACAGAGGGCCACCATCAGAGTGGCCATCACCCAGAAATCCACAAACAATCAACGCCAGAGAGGGTGTGGAGGAGAGAGAACCTCCTGGACTGCTGAAGGGAAACTGGTGCAGCCTCTGCAGAGAGCAGCACGGAGGTTCCCTAAAAACGAAAAATAAAGTCACCATATGAGCCAGCAGTCCCGCTGCGGAGCGTGTATCCTGACAAAACCGCAATTAGAAGAGACACACGCACCCCGATGCCATTGCAGCACCATTTTCGATAGGCGGGAAAAGAGGGCGGCCAGGCGCCCACTGACCCGTGAGCAGACAAAGAGGAGCGGTGCGCGTACACGGTGGAATATTTCTCCAGCCGTAACAGTGAAACTTTGCTGTTTCGATGGAAGGGACCTAGAGATTACCATAGTGAGTGAAGCAAGTCAGAAAAAGACAAATATCATATGATATCCTTTATAGGTGGAATCTAAAAAAATATTACTTATACACTTATTTATTAATATAAAACAGAAACAGACTCACAGACATAGAAAAAGCTTACGGTTACCAGAAAGGAAAGGGCGGAAGAGGGAGAAAATAGGGCTGTGAAATTGATACACACACTGGATACACACTAGATAAATAAGCAACAAGGGTTCACTGCTCAGTACAGGGAGCTACAGTCAATACCCTGTGATGACCTGCAGTGGAAAGGAACTGAAGAGCTGTACGGATGCCCGACACATATACCAGTACACGTGTACACATTTTATATGTGTACAAACATACATACAAAAATATACGCACACGTGGAATGAGCACAGTGTTGTAAATCGTCTGTACTTTAGTAAAAAGGTACCAAACAGTAGAAGAGCTCATTTTTTAATTAAAAAGTGTATCTTATTTAAGTGATTAGTAGCAATGGAAATAAAATATTGATATTACCCTGAAACGCTTAGGCCTGCCTCACCAAAATGACCCCTGAAAGTGCGTCTTTTCGTCTCTGTCTTCTCACAGAAGCCCTGACGGGCAGCAGCTGGTGTCGCCTCTGTTTCTGCAAGCCCAGGGTGGCCCGCGACCCGGGATGAGGTCTGAAACAGGTCCCTGCCTCTTCCAGGAGAGGGGGAAAGTTAAAGGGCAGTGGTGTGGAGAAGTCACGAGGGGTAACAAGGCTCCTTCCAGGCACGGAAAAGGGTAAATTCATTTCTAATAGGAAAGACCAGCAATTTGGGACTCTCATTGTGAGAAGGAATTTAGAACAGCGTCGGCACGTGGTAGGCTGTCAGTCAATGTTTGGGGAAAAATAAAGGAGTCAGTATCATTTTCTGGAAAATAATTAGAAATGTGATACATGAACTTTTAATCAAAGAAATCTATCCAAACAGAAGGGAAATTCTCCCAAGAGAAACTATTTTATTCATCAAGATGTTGATAAGAGTCTTATTTATAAAGCTGAAATTAAGAATAAATATCTGACAATATGTCATGGAAAGCACGTTCACTAGAAAAGTATGTGATCTTTAATAATGCAGCCTGGACAATGTCCTCATTTTCCGTTGATGGGACTATAAACTGTGAAAAACAACTCAGGAGGTAATTTGATGACAGGCCTCAAAGAGCTTAAAATATATTAAAAACCATTTCACTCTTAAAAATGGATCCTAAATTTATAATCAGACAAGGACTTAAGGTGACATGTGCAAGTCTGTGGACTTAGGGTCCTTTATAATCATCATGTCTGGGAGATGTTGGTGCCAGGGGTGGATGACGCTGAAATCAGGGCCCAGGAGGTGGACAGCCCGCTGACCCTTGTGTGACCTGGTCACGGACTCTATGTGGCTCTGTGCTTGCTTTTCCTCATCTGAATGGTGGAGTTAATAACAGTACACACTTTGCTTATTGCTATTTGATTTAATGAGGCTGTGCATTGAAAGTGCTTATCATACACCTGCCCTGGGCTTGGGGTGGCATCTGATATGCTCCTCATCTGTACTGTGGGGCAGGAAGCGGGCACGATCACTGTTCATTTTAAAGGAGAAAACACCTTGTTAAGAGAATCTGGAGAAAAAAGCAGAGACATTACTTTGCCAACAAAGGTCTGTCTAGTGAAAGCTATGATTTTTCTGATAGCCATGTATGGATGTGAGAGTTGGACTATAAAGAAAGCTGAGCGCTGAAGAATTGATGCTTTTGAACTGCAGTGTTGGAGAAGACTCTTGAGAGTCCCTTGGACTGCAAGGAGATCCAACCAGTCCATCCTAAAGGAGATCAGTCCTGAGTGTTCATTGGAAGGACTGATGTTGAAGCTGAAACTCCAATACTTTGGCCATCTGATGTGAAGAGCCGACCCCATTTGAAAAGACCCTGATGCTGGGAAAGATTGAAGGTGGGAGGAGAAGGGGGTGACAGAGGATGAGATGGTTGGATGGCATCACCGACTCACTGGACATGGGTTTGAGCAAGCTCCGGAAGTCGGTGAGGGACAGGGAGGCCTGGTGGGCTGCTGTCCATGGGGTGGCAAAGAGTTGGACACGACTGAGCGACTGAACTGAACTGAACTGAAGAGAATCTGGAAGGTCACAGGACAGGTGAATCAGCTTTTTCTCCCCTTACTCTGTGGCAGACACCAGGCTTACACTTTGCAAACTGTACTTCAGTTAATCCTCAGGATGGTTCCTTCATATACGACTCCATTTCTTCTGAAGACTCTAAGATCAAGAGAGGTTAAATAATTCACTCAAGTTCACATACAAGGTTATGCTCAGAGCTGGGGTCTGAGTCTGCTTCAGGCTGCATCCATTCACAAGTGCTTATTGAAAATCTCCTTTGTGCCGGAGGATGCTGTGAGGAGCTGGGAGCATTAGTGCACCTAGTCTTTGACCTGTGAGGGCTTACTCTCATCAGGAGACAGGCGGCGAGACCCAAACACATTAAGCGTGTGAACTGTAAAGCGTGTCAGAAGGTGAGAAAGCCTATAAAAGGGCCGGTGGCTCGGTGGTAAAGAATCTGCCCGCCAATGCAGGAGACCCGAGCTCCATCCCTGGGTTGGGAAGATCCCCTGGAGGAGGAAATGTCAACCCACTCCAGTGTCCTTCCTGGGAAATTCCGTGGACAGAGGAGGCTGGCGGGCTACAGTCCACGGGTCACAAAGAGTCAGACACGACTGAGCACGCATACGACACAAGCCAAGCCTATAAAGGCGGGGTAAAGGAGAACAGGGCAGGCAGGTTGGGAAGGGGCAGGAGGGTGGGCCTCACTGAGACGCTGACATCTGCACTTGAGAGGGCTGAGGGGTCAGCCAAGCAACCCAGAGGGGAGAGCGCCCCAGGGGAGTGGGCGCCAGGAGCCAAGGCCAGGGAGGGGCCTGGTGAGCCTGGAAGAGGCGGGAGCTGGGCGGCCAGAGCTGGGCGAGGGAGGCCAGAGCGCAGCTGGCAGCGCCGGCCGCCGGCTGGGCTCGGAGGCCCTCCTGGGTCTCTGGGGACTTTGCATTTCGTTTTGAGTAAAGCGAGGAGCGCTTAAAGGATTTCAAATCTCTCTGTGACATGATTTGACTTTTATGAAAAATCATCCTGGCTCCTGGATAGAGAATATATTATGGAGCATTGAGGGGAGACGCAGGAGGTAGCTATAGAAATGGAAAGAAGGAGCTTTTTGCTGCATTTTGAGGCACAGCGAGTATAATTTGATGGTGGATGAGATATGGGCGTGGGAGAAACTGAAGAATATAAGATTCTTGCTAGGTTTTGTCCAGAGCGAGTGGAAGGATGGATGGGAGGCCATCCAGACCACCGGGGTCGGGATAGAGGGCAGGGCGCTAGTCTTGGTGAGCGGAGTTCGCGATGTCTTGAGACACCCCGCTGGAAATGTCACACAGACCAGTGAGTGTATGAGCGGGAGGCAGGGTGGACGGGAGGGGTGCCTGTCCGTGTCCTCATGCACTCTGACCTCAGGAAGTCAGCGAGAAGAGCAAGAACCAACAAGGGATGCTGGGAGCAAGGAGCCATAAGGCATAACGTCCAAGCTGAAAGAAAGGGCAGAATCAGAGCTGATGCAGGACCAGAAGGCTTCTCTGTGCTGTGCGGGCCTCTGCCCAGCTCTCTCCACCGGAGAGCCGAGGTCCCCTGTCCCGCTGGAGAGTCTTCTCCCTTGAGCCCAGAGGGACGAGACGACGTGGGGAGATAGCAGTGAGACATGAAGTGCTGGGTAACACAACATGAGGCTTCTTCGATAATTGTGAAATCAAACATCTCAGTTGAGGATAATTTAAGATGTATCAAGATTTCCTTCTTTGAAAGGAGAAGAAAAGACTCTTCAAATTGTTTAGAAAAAGGTTTTGCCTGTGGCAAAGAACATTATATAAATGTCCACCCTGTCAGAAACTTCGATTGTTTTAGATGTGAAATGCAATTTATCAGCTTCAGTGTAATATCCAAGACAATAGCTTCAAAGACAGTAAAGGAAAACATAAGGACAACATTACCAAGAAAATGTGTTCATTAAAATACTGTAAAAATGAATAAATAAATATCATTAGCCACACTCTCTCTACCCTTATCTTCAGCGTAGTAAACAAACCTAGTTATTGCAAGAAAGTTAAGCCAAAAATCAAAACAAAAAAAACAGCTTGTCAATGGTCATAAAATACCCATTATGTTTCTTTTTTCACATTTTTTTTTTTTACTGGCTGCCCTAGAGTTTGCAATATGCATTTAGAACTAATCCAAGTCCACTTTCAAACAACATTCTATACTTCAAGGGTAGTGTGAGTGGCCCTAGTGACAAGCCAATCCTGACCCCTTCTTCCTTGTATCATTGCTGCCGTTTATCTAACTCACATGTAAGCTTCCCTGGTGGCTCTGTGGTAAAGAGTCCACCTGCCAAGGCAGGAGACCCGGGTGTGATCCCTTCAGAAGATGGGACACTGTGCATCTCTTTGTGGCCTCAGACTTGCATGGAAAATGAATTAATATTCACTTACCTACGCTGACCTACCTGTAATAAAGGAGACTCAGCTTCGATCCCTGGGTCGGGAAGATCCCCTGGGGGAGGGCACGGCAACCCACTCCAGTATTCTTGCCTGGAGAATCCCACGGACAGAGGAGCCTGGCGGGCTACAGCCCATGTGGTCACAAAGAGTCAGGGGTAACTAAGTGTACACACAGACACACACAGACATATGTAAACACACACACACATATTATACAAAATTGTGTGTGCTTATGCTAAGTGGTTCAGTCATGTCTGACTCTTTGTGACCTCATGGACTGTAGCCTGCCAGGCTCCTCTGTCCGTGGGATTCTCCAGGCAGGAATGCTGGAGTGGGTTGCCGTGCCCTCCTCCAGGGGATCTTCCTGACCCAGGGATTAGAGCTGCATCGGCAGGAGTGTTCTTTAACACTAGTGCCATAATTATACATAATCAAATACACTGTTGATATTGTTACTTTGCACAAATTGTTGTCTATTAGATCAACTGAGAAAAATAAAAATGAAAGTTCTATTTTACCTTATTTCTTCTGTGATCTTCCTTTCTTTATGTAGATTCGAGTTTTCTACCTGAACTATTTTATTTCCTCCTAAGAATACCTTTCGAGGGTTTCCCTGGTGGCTCAGATGATAAAGAATCTGCTTGCAATGCAGGAGACCCAGGTGTGATCCCTGGGTTGGGAGGATCCCCTGGAGGAGGGCATGGCACCCCACTCCAGTACTCTTGCCTGGAGAATCCCATGGATGGAGGAGCCTGGTGGGCTGCAGTCCAGGGGTCACAAGAGCCAGACACGCCTGAGTGACTCACACACACACCCCAGAACACCTTTTAACGTTTCTTATAAGCAGATCTACTGACGACAAATTCCTCAGCTCTTCTCTCTCTGGGAAAAATCTTTCTCTTTCATTTTTGAAGGATAACTTTTGAAGATATAGAAGTCTGGTTTTTTGTTTTTTTCTCTCAAAACTAAGTATTTCATTTTACTCACTTCTTGCTTCCGTGACGTCTTAGGTAAAGTTAGAAGTGGATATCTTTGCTATCTATTTTAACATACTTTTATTCTCTGGCTCCCTTCAGAAATTTAAATGCACTATATAGGCACCAGGAAACAGCCTCACACAGTATGGTTTCACATATTTCTAAAAACAACTTTGTTAGTTTCAGGATTTATTTTGGATAGTACATCCAGAAGCTAAAATTTCTAATTTCTCTGGTGGTCTGATAATTAATGTTAAAATTCCAGTATCAAGTCAGCTGTTTTTTTACATAAATGAAACATCCTTAATCTCATAAACTGTTTCTCACTCACTTTGAAGAACATTGATGATCAAGAGATGCTTAGAAACCATAGCACCCTAGTCTCAGGTATAAAGAAGAAGACAGACTCTACAGCCTCTGATGCCCTTGCCCCCAGGCAGGGCTGAGACCAAGGCAAGATTTCACCAGCAGGTGGAGGATCCCACTGGTGAATGTTCTAGAAAGGAGGTGTGGGACCCACACCCCCTAGATTGCCCCTATCATTGAGGGTTGATCAACCATCTAGATAAAGCTCCCAGGTTCATCTGGGCTAACACGGGCCAGAGAAACTACGGGGCCACCTGTGTGCTTCCCTTCTCTGAGCCCCTCAATTCCTGTGGTTTCTTTTATAGTTTTTCAACACACTGATCCTATGCAAACCCACTATGTTCCCCAGCTGGACTTGAACTCCTGGTACCTGTGTGTACATCTCAGCACCGAGAACAGGCGTGTTCCTGACAGAGGTGCTCAGCAGATTCCTGTGGAGAGAATCCTACGGGTGAGGAAATAGTGGGTGGCACCAGCCACTGAGCAGACAGCGTGAAGGGACATTCACTTGGGGCCTGGCGTCAGAACCCCGTGTGGTGTCAGAGTATAAAGGAATAAGGCAGACAGTCTTCTTAAGAAGGACCTATAAACCATCCCCAGGGACATGGAAGTGGAAAGCCAATCAGAGACTAGCCAGGTAAGGGAGAAGCTCAGAGACACCCGCCCAGGCCGTTGGGGGCTATAATCCTGATTGCCCGCCCTAGTTCTCAGGGCAGCTCCTCACCCCAGAGGCAAGCTCTTAGTTCAGTTCAGTTCAGTCGCTCAGTTGTGTCTGACTCTTTGTGACCCCATGGACTGAAGCATGCCAGGCCTTCCTGTCCATCACCAACTCCCAGAGCTTGCTCAGACTCATGTCCATTGAGTCGGTGATGCCATCCAACCATCTTATCCTCTGTCATCCCATTCTCCTCCTGCCTTCAATTTTTCCCAACATCAGGGTCTTTTCCAATGAGTCAATTCTTTGCATCAGGTGGCCAAAGTATTGGAGTTTCAGCTTCAGCAACCTCTTGCTGCTGCTGCTGCTAAGTCGCTTCAGTCGTGTCCGACTCTGTGTGACCCCAGAGATGGCAGCCCACCAGGCTCTGCCGTCCCTGGGATTCTCCAGGCAAGAACACTGGAGTGGGTTGCCATTTCCTTCTCCAATGCATGAATGTGAAAAGTGAAAGTGAAGTCGCTCAGCTGTGTCAGACTCTTAGCGACCCCTTGGACTGCAGCCCATCAGGCTCCTCCATCCATGGGATTTTCCAGGCAAGAGTACTGGACTGGGGTGCCATTGCCTTCTCTGTCAGCAACCCCTTAGTACTTCACTATTCATGGTGAAGAGTCTCTACAGGCTGAGACTCTGTACGTGTCAGAAGTTCAGTTTCATGGAGCCACATTCATGCTTCAGGCTTCCCTGGTGGCTCAGAGGTTAAAGCGTCTGCCTGCAATGCGGGAGACCTGGGTTCGATCCCTGGGTCGGGAAGTTCCCCTGGAGAAGGAAATGGCAACCCACTCCAGTACTCTTGCCTGGAGAATCCCAAGGACAGAGGGGCCTGGTGGGCTCCAGTCCACAGGGTCGCGAAGAGTCGGACATGACTGAGTGACTCCACTCACTCACATTCATGCTCTGCAAGCATTCTTCCTTAACTTCTGCAGCTCCCATCAAGTGCAAAGAAAAGAGAAAATACCCCCTTATAAATAAAACAGTCAAAAGAATTGCAAAAGCTGTTTTGCATTCAAAGAGTCTCCTGAAGATTTTAAAAATAGACTGTTTTCTGTTATACAAGCGATGACTGTCTTACAGAAGGTTAGCAACCCCAGGCCCATAAATCCAGGGTCAGCTAAACGTAGCATGGGAAGGCTGCGCTCTCATTCAAGCCTCCCACCTCTCCATTAAGCTGCTAACGAGGTGGTTAACCAGGGACCTGAAGCCGCCCATCAGCCCCGTCCTGCCTGCTCACAGATGGGTCTGGAAGCTGAGAGCTCGGAATGATGGACAGCGGCTCTGCCAAGGGCTCGTCTCCGTCCCCGGGGCGCCTTCTGGGGAGGGTATCGTGTGGGCCTGTCTGGGCTCACAGTAAATAATCGCTTGGTGATTTTCTTTCGTGAGATGGATGTGGTAGATGCCCTTACAGTTGCTGGGGCTTTGCAGTGAGCAGGGCTGCTCGAATCAGTCACGCTGGGAGGCAAGAGCAAGGGCAGGGACGGTGGCTGATACCCGACGCAGGAGGGAGTGCCATCGCCTCCCGGGTACCGAGCGTCATCTGACGTGTCCGTGTAACGCACGCACATTCATGTGGGCGCGCGTGTGACACAGACACATGCTCTCGCGGCTCCCTCACTGTTCCTGCTCTCCTGAGAGTATATCTCACACACACACACACACACAACCATACACACGCAGACATGCACACACACACAGACACACGTGTGTTTATGGTTCCCACCACTGCTCTGCTTTCCTGAGATTGTATCTCACACACACACAGACACATACACTATACACACACACAGACACACATACTATACACACACAGACATACACATATACAACACACGCACACCCAGACACACGCAGACATGCACACACACACAGACACACATGTTCTAATGGCTCCCACCACTGCTTCTGCTTTCCTGAGATTGTATCTCACACACACACTGCACACACACACAGACTCACACACAGACACACACACTATACACACACACAGACACACACACACACTATACTCTGATCATGTCACATTCCGTAGGTCAGGTGCCTAAGGATCAGGGAAAGTCGTTGGGGCCCTGCCCTGTCTGACTCTAAGGCTGTTCCCTACACTAGGGAGCTCACCCCTTCACCTGCCCACCGGTTCCAGGTTCCTCGCCCCTTGCCATGCCCCACCTCATGCCCCTGTCACAGCCAGTGCCCACAGCTGCTGCGGGAGCTTCGGTCTCAGATGGCCTACATGACAGCCTTTATTTGCATGGAAGACTTGTTATCTATCCGTTAGCTCTCAGTTCAGCCATCACTTCCTCCAGGAGCCTTCCTTGATCTCCCTGAGTAATTCAATAGCACGGCCTGGAACTTGCTACCATAGAACAGGCCACCACACCGAAGGAACCTGCCCACCTTTTATAATCCATGGAGGCTTTCTGCAGGCAAAAGGCATCTATTCTGTGCATTCCATTTTGGCAGAACTCAGAGCACAGTAGATGCTTTAATGAAGTGAAGGATGATGACAGAAACTGGGGGGCCTCAACTAAACGTGCTATGAAAAATCAGGCGTGTGTCAAATTGGGATGGTTGGAGAGGGGTGTCCTTAACAGAGTGGCAAATCCAGGCCCATCCTCGGATTCTAGAAGCATCTTATGTGCATGAATGTGGAGCTGCACCGACCGTGTGTGGGGGTCTCAGGTAAACCCTTTCGTCAGGAGTGGGTGGGCTGGGTCATCTGTACTTGTGAACGCGGCACCTCTCACCTGCACGAGATCCCGAGGAGGAGGTCGGGCTGGTGTGACTTGCACATGGCCCTTTGGGTGGGGACGAGACTTGGACTGATGGCGCGTAGACCACTTGATGGCACTTTGCCTGTGGCTGCGAATGCTTCGCGCCGCGGCCCTTCGCTTAGGTTCTGCCCCACGGTCTAGGGCTCCGTGTGGGGGTGGGGGTGAGGCAGAGGGTGTCCACCGTCTCTGCAGCCTTGTAGGGAAGCTCGCTTATCTTGACTCACTGGATGACGCTTACTCCTGACTTCAGGGGCAGTCGAGTCAGATTCTAAATCTGCCAGGATCTTGCCTTCACCCATAGCCACCCCCACCCCGTTCTCCAGGATGAGGCCCTATGTGGCCCGTGTCTCTCAGAGATGTCCACAGGCAGCATGGCCTGGTCACCAAACTCTATCAAAGAGACCAGCTGCTGCTGCTGCAGCCTGCCATTTGTAGGAAGTGTGCGGCAAAGTTAACAAGCAGTTTGTTAATATTCATAAAGTCGGGATGCACTTCAAACTCCCTGTGGTCCTGGGCAGGTGCGGGTACTTGCTGTGAGAACAAGCTCTTCTTCCCGCCACTCAGCAGATGTGACGGCAGCTCTGCTTTTCTCCACGCAGGTAACCAGGCCAGGTCTCCGTTTTTGGATCCCCTGGTGCCTCAGATGGTAAAGAACCCACCTGCAGCGCGGGAGACCCGGGTTCAGTCCCTGGGTCGGGAAGATCCCCTGGAGAAGGAAATGGCCACCCACTCCAGTACTCTTGCTTGGGAAACCCCATGGATGGAGGAGCCTGGCGGGCTACAGTCCGTGGGGTTGCAAAGAGTCGGACACGACAGAGCCACTTCACTTTCTTTCTCCATCTTTACCCTGATTTTTTCCTGAAGCCACTCAGTTCCACGTGAACAAACAGGAGTCGCGATCCGGGCGAGTTTCTGCCTTGGTGCCTCGGGCCGGTTATCTGTCTTGCCTCTTCCCTAGGCTGAAACCCATGGGCACGGCAGCCGCAGACCCCAGGGCAGTCCTCTGCGGAGGTGGCGGGTGGGGGCGGTTAGCGTCAGTCCTAGCAGCAGCTGGCGAAGGCCTCCCCGCCAGGGGCCTGGGGAGGCAACCGGCAGTGTCTGCCCAGGGGTGGAGTCAAGGCGAGGACCGGACTGGTCGCAGCCTCCATCCCCTGATCCGGCAGGGGAGCAACCATGGCCAGGTGGGGCTGGGAAGTGTGAAGGTTGTGTCCATTTCACATCTGGACAGATCAAGGCCAGAAGAGAAAAGATCCCCAGTCAGCAGGAAAGGCAAGCTGACAAGCGAGGCAATGCATGTGCCTGAAGATGAAGCTTTGGAGGGTAGGGCAGGGGTCCTGTAGACCATGGCGGAGGTGAGACCAGAGCAGTGCACGACTAGAAAAGTGACGCCGGGATGGCACAGGGGCGGGGCACGAGAGAAGGGAGGAGAGCAGAGCCCAGGGAGTCTGCGAAGGGCATGTGCCCGGCCCCCCAGGAGGGAGCCACTCGCCATAACATGTCCGATGCCTGCGGAAGGTGGGAAGGAGGCTGGCGGGGGGAGGACCCACCACGTCCAGGAGAGATGCTCTGGAGGGTGGCCCTGCACCTCTCTAGAGCCGTGAAGCAGTGGGGTTTGCCAGGTTGTAGGCATGCAGGTGTGTAGCAAAGGTGAGTGTGGAGGTTGCTGACAGGCAGTGTGGGCCTCAGAAGTTCTTCCAGGGCAGGAAGAGGCCGGGGGCTTTGCTCTCAGTGGTATATCTGACACGTTGAAGGAGGCCTCTCCAAAAAGTCCTCAAAGATCTCCTCGTTACAGAGGCAGGGGGCAGGCAGAGCGAGCAGGGCAGGAAGCAGGGCTGGAGGCTTCGGGAGAGACTCACCTGGGGCGGGGAGGATGGAAGCCTCCAGAAAACAGCAGCGAAGTCTAACTCCTAAGCACTGATGCTTCTGAATCTCCTCCCGCTGGTTTTTGGCCAGGAGCAGGGAAGCTAGGGGCGGNGGAGGGGCGGGAGGTGGGGGGTGGGGAGGAAAGACAGTGGCTAGAGGGCTACACGCCGGCTTCATCGCCATCCATCTGTCCTTCTCTGGCTGGTGCTCGCCCCAGGGAGACCTCGGGAAGCACTAGCCCGCGAGGATGAAAGGAGACGCCACATTCACACGCACTTTGGGAGCAAAAGTGCTCCATAAATACAAAGAGCGAGCCGGATCTCCAGCCAGAATTTATTTCAGAAACGCAGCCCGATGCTCCGGGAGGCTGGAAATGCCAGTGTTACCGCGTCTTCGTGATCCGTTTGTCATCTGGATGGTACATGCCTGCTTCCTCCACGCTGGCCAGCCCCAGAAGGAGACAGGAATAAATCAGCGGGAGATTGTGTGTTTTCTACAACATCAAACAATGTTTCCCATGTTGGAGTCGGGAGAAAATGAATTCACCTCGTTTGCCAACCAGCATCAGCACAAATGCATCTCGTGGGGTCTCCGGCAGGGAGGGGGCAGTGCCGGGGAGGCTGCTGCAGAGAAAGGTTGTGGCCGGCTCCGGTCTCTGCCCACGGATGCTCCAGCCCCGAGACAACCGGCTGCAGCCAGCTGCCTGGCCGGCCTCAGACAGCCCGGCACACTACCTCCATGTTCCCGCTCTACAAACCAAGCTTCCGCGCCACTGGTCTTGTCTTCATCCACCCCACTCACTTACTTGAGGCAGTTCTTGCTCTGCAGGTTGCTGTAGAAACGCCCTAAGCTGGGCCGCTTTGGAGAGGGACCCGACCTCCTTGTAGGACGCAGCAGACACACCGGCAGAAGGATGCTGACCTAGGAAACCAGGGACCCCACTGCCTCGCCGAGTCCCAGCTCAGCGACTTCCTGGAAGAGGCTTGCCGCTGTTCAGTTGCTACGTCCTGTCTGACTCTTGGTGACATCATGAACTGCAGCAAGCCCGGCTTTCTGGTCTCCCACTGTTTTACGGAGGTTGCTCACATTCGTGTCCATTAGACTGGTGATGCCGTCCCACCAGCTCATCCTCGGCTGCCCCCTTCTCCTCCTGCCCTCAATCTTTCCTGGCATCAGGATCTTTTCCAATGAGTGAGCTCTTTGAATCAGGTGGCCAAAGGATTGGAGCTTCAGCTTCAGCATCAGTCCTTCCAATGAATATTTGGAGTTGATCTCCTTTAGGATGGACTGGTTGGATCTCCTTGCAGTCTAAGGGACACTCAAGAGTCTTCTCCAGCACCACAGTTCAAAAGCATCAGTTCTTGGGCACTCATCTCTCTTATGGTCCAACTCAGCCATCTCTGGGGTCGCACAGAGTCGGAAACGACTGAAGTGACTTAGCAGCAGCAGCAGCTCATATTCGTACATGACTTCTGGAAAAACCATAGCTTTAACTATATGGACCTTTGTTGGTAAAGTGATGTTTCTGCTTTTCAATACATTGTCTAGGCTTGTCATAGCAGTTGGAAATAGCTGCTTGCTTGCCTTCAGATGGAGTCAAGTGGTTGAGTTTAATTAAATCTTCTCAAACTGGGAGGTTAGCATTTGTATTTATTGTACTGAAATATCTTCTGCATAACATTATACTCCTCAGCTAATATCTTGCCCTCATCCTTGAATTAAAACCAATTTACACCTGTAAAAAAGTGACTCAAATTATCTGTGTTAGTGAGCCCTGCCTCTCGTCTGTTTTCAAACCGAGGTTTCTGTGTTTACTGTTCAAACATTATTGCCGTCAGTTTGGAATTTCAAAGGGCTCTGTGGCCATTTACGTCTATCATGAAGCATCTTTCTGAAAAAGAGCATATGTCGGGAGCCGCGTTAGGCGTTACTGACGCAGACCTGACTGGATCACTATATAACCTGAGACTGACAGCACTGCGAATCATCTACACTTCAGTTTAAAAAATAAATCAATTAAACAAAAACCAAAACAATAACCTGAGACGTCCTTGCGAGCCGTCAAAGCCATGCCCGCTCACCCGCCTCTGTTAAAGCGCGCTTATCGTTTATTTGGGGCTGCACTGGGTCCTCTTCGCAGCATGCACTCTCAACAGTTGCAGCGCATTATTTGCTCCCACGGCACATGGGGTCTTAGCTCCCCTACCAGGGATGGAACGCATGTCCCCTGCGTTGGAAGGCAGAGTCTTAACCTCTGCACCGGGGAAGTCCCCTCTTGGTGCATCAGTAAATCAGCTCATTTCCCACTTGCTGCCTGTGATAATCAGGTGGCAGCCACTAACTGACTGGCTGGAACCACGCGGTCCCCAGAGGAGCTCTATGTGCCCTCCAGCCCCGTCCCCAGCAGCGTTCATCACGGAAGCTTGGCCATGCCACCTGGGAGAGGCTCTGCTTGCCTTTATCTTTCCCAGAAGGAAGAGCTCGACTTCTAGAAAAACAGAACTGGCGGAATCAGTGTCTGCAAACTCTGGCCAGATGCACGGCTGATGAGAGAGGTTGGCTTGCCTGATACAAATAATATTCAAAATCATTTTTGAATTAGCTTATTTCAGAAATAAGACAACAGCTATATAGACGCGGATGCCAAGTTCTTCATTCATCTGTTTGTACAGAACAAGTTCTCTCTGAAGGCTTGGAAGCACAGAAATCTTCAAACCACCAAAGGCTTGCTCCAAGAGTGTTGTTTCTGTGTTGTTATTCAGTGGCCCAGTCGGGTCTGACTGCATCCCCATGGACGGCAGCACGCCGGGCCTCCCGTCCCTCACCATCTCCTGAAGTTTGACGTTCATGTCCATTGCACTGGTGATGCCATCCAGCCATCTCATCCTCTGACGCCCTCTTCTCCTTCTGCCCTCAATCTTTCCCAGCATCAGGGACTTTTCAAATGAGTCAGCTGTTCACATCAGATAATCAGAACACTGGAGGTTCAGCTTCAGCGTCTGTCCTTCCAATAAGTATTCAGAGTTGATTTCCCTTACGATTCCTTACTTTCTCTTTTTCTGCTGTAGAAAATGGAAGCAGACCCAAAACACATATCAGTGTAGGAGAGTGGGTTCGCAACTTCCCTTTAAACCTGTTGTTTTGAATTATTTCACATGTTCAAGAAAATCCATCTAAAATATCCAAGATGTTAAGAGCAATATATTGAACAGCAAGGTGCCCATCTCCTGGCTTCCAGACTGGAGTTCAGGTGGAGTTCCTGGGGGCCCACCCTTGTCGCATCTTCCCTGCTCCCTATCTCCGTGGAATTTTGTATTTATCATTCTTCCAGTGACTTCATACATTTCTGTAAATAAAATATTACTGGTAAGTTGCTCATTTTGAATTAGAAACTTGAGTAGAAGAATAGTTCTCTCTGATGGCTGAGAGCCAATTTAACTGTATCCTGATAAGCAGAACCAGTTACTCAGGACCACTGCCTGAGACTGCCCTTCTCCTCCCTGTCAGTTCCGTGCCCCCCGTCTGTTCCGCAGGGTGTCTCTGCCTCTGGGCTCCTGGCTCTGCCTCTGGGCTGTTTCCTCCTGTCCGCCCATCGTCCTTTCTTGTCCCAACTCTCACCGTCCAGTTATTACAACTTCGGAGTGCAGAATTCCAGCTATGTTGCCGGTACGTTTTGATGCGTAGGTCTTCTCCACGTGTCTTAGCTGTTCTTTGTTTTTCCACATACATTTTAGATTCAGCTTATAAAGTTCCTTGCAAACTCCTGAACTCCTGCTGAGATTCTCACTAGAATCACACTGAAAACACAGGTCAACTTGGGGAGATTCCTTTGATTTTGCAGTAGAGCGTTTTGTCGTCTGCAGGCCTGGGGTCTCCTCCACTCTCATGCAGCGCTCAGCGCCTTACGAGGGGGCCTGTGATGCACGGGCACTGATCAGAGCAGGCTGGCTTCACATTGCCCGGTGTGGCCGCCTCTGCCCACATGTTGAGGGTCACAGCTGGTACCTCTGAGGGCAGAGGCGTCAGGGCCAGGTCTTGAATGAGTAGCGGAGTCATCAGTCTGGGGCCCAGCACGGTCCCAGCTGACGTTTGTCTCCTCAGCATAACTTTCGATAGGTCCCTCTTTGCTGTCAAAATATCTGGTGAATGATGAATTATGCAATCACCGTCCTCGAGGGTCTTTCTGAGGAGATGGGAGGTATACGCTTCCATGCTCCTGTAAATGGACGCTCTGGCTGGCTGGACCGCTCTGCGGGCCCCAGGAGAACAGGCTGAGTCCCTCCTCTATGCTCAAAGGCCTCGGGCTGCAGCAAAGCTAAGCAAGCAGCTGTGGACCCCTGACTGCCGGGGCCAGAGAAAACATCTCGCCCACTGCCCGCGGCTGCCTCTGGCCGGGGTCCGTGCAGCAGTGCCTGTGGGGCATCCGCCCGGCTGCCCAGCCCTCTGCTCCAGCCGATGCTGCGGTGCTTCCCAGAGGTGACCTCACCAGGACAGAGCAGGCGAGGACCCACCTCGGGGCTGTCCAGGCTCCCGTGTCCCGTGCCTGCCCTTGTGCGAGTTCAGATGGTCACTGAGGCGGCTCAGAACCCATCTTGAGCTGTGACCCTTCACAGAGCGGACGTATTAAATCGTGGTCCAGGCAAGCGCCTTAAACCAGTACCGTGGGGCAAAGCAGACGGTCGTCTGCAGGCAGTGGGGTGGGCTTGATGGACGCTCCAGCTGCAGCTGGGGCGCTTGCAAGTGACAGCAAGGGGCGGAGCAAAAAAGCCACACTGCAGATGTAAGTTACCGAGCCACAGTGCGTGCAGCTGCTCGGAGACACTACACCAGGAGGTCCGTGGCAGGCTTCTTTCCCAAATGTTGATGAAGCAGATGAAATTTACCCATAAAATTAGTTCTTTATATGACAAAGTATCCATTCTCCAACCACCCAGGCTCTGGGCATGTGTTTCGGGAAGACATGGATTCTGCGGGTTTTTTGGTTTCTGAAATGAGACACGAGACACATTGCCGGTCTGTGTGGGAGAGCTATGCTTCCCAAACCGGAGGCCGGAACAGATGGTCACATTCTGTGTCCAAGTGTGATGTGCTCATGTCCAGTGTGAGGAGCGGGGGTCCCGGCTCAGGGACTGCGTGCACGGGCCAGACCGAGAAAGGAGGGGAAACGTTACGTGTCGTCCAGCCATTCCGGACGTCTAATTCCAATCATCATTTTATTTTGTGTTTGCCCATGTCGGCACATGTGACTTGTTCGTTTAAATGCAGCATGGCTCTCTAACATATGGAAATGTGTATTTTTGGACTGTCCTAGCAGTCCAGTGGTTAAGACTCTGCGCTTCCAACTCAGGGGCACGGATTTGATTCCTGGTTGGGGAACTAGGTCCCATGTGCTGTGCAGTATGGGCAAAAAACAAAAGAAAGAAAAACACTTTTCACCTTACTGATGCTCAGTCACTTCAGTCGTGTCCGACTCTGTGACCCTGTGGTCTGTAGCGCGCCAGTCTCCCCTGTGCATGGACTTCTCCAGGCAGGAACACTGGACTGGGTCGCCGTTTCCTCCTCCAGCCTTCCGGATAAGGTAGGTAAATTGTCTCTGTTTTTCTACGTGCAGCGATGTTGTAAGTATCCCATGTATGAAGGTCTGGCATGTGTCTGAGTGTTTTAAAATGTAGACTTCAGACTGAAACTTCAGGACGGAGGGAATTTGAATCTCTAACTTTATTAAACATTGCCCAACTGGTTATACCAGTTTAAGCTACACTCACCATCATTACTTTACAGTTTTATTAACACCTGATATAGCCAGACCTGAGGGTTTGTCAGGAGGGCTGGCCTACTTTTTTGTTTTGTTTTATTAAACACTTTTCTCTGGTTCCTAATACGACTGTGAATCATTTCGTGTTTCTGGGTCTTCAGATTCTTCATCACATCAGTTTCTGTTCATATTATTTCCCATTTTTCTGCGGGGTTGGCTTTCTTTTTTAAAGTGTATTAATTTGTAGAGGTTACTTATTCAGAATTCAGCTGCTGTTGTTCAGTGACCAAGCTGTGTCTGACTTGCGACCCTATGGACTGCAGCACCAGGCTTCCCTGTCCGTCGCCATCTCCTGGAGTTTGCCCACGTTCATGTCCACTGAAACAGTGATGCCATCCAACCATCCCATCCTCTCTCACCCTCTTTTCTCCCTGTTGTCTATCTTTCTTATGTTATAAATATTTTTTCTGTCTGTGACATGTCTCTTTATTTCATGTATCATTTCTTCCAAAACAAGATTTTAATTCTCTCTTTCCCAAATCATAATCAAATTCTGCATTTTTCTAGAAAAAGTTCTGAGGTTTTACTTCTACAGTCCTTAATTGCTTAGAATTTATTTTACCAATTATCTTTCCTCCATAAACTGAACAGTTAATTATTTCCTAAAAGAATTTGTATCAAAGCATAATTGACTTACAATGTTACAATTTACTTACGAAGTACATCAAAGTGACTCAGTTATACACCGACCGGCATAACTATTCTTTTGCAGTTTCTTTTCCATTTTAGGTTATTCCATTATAGGTTACAGGTTACTGCAGTAAAGCTCCCTGGGCTGTACAGGCAGGTCCTTGTTCTTTATCTATTTTGCATAGAATAGTATGTATTGAATGGTGGATCTGTTCCCCATTAATTTGCAAAGCCTTCTTGGTCAGAGATGAAGAAATCTGTCTCTGGACCTCAAAGATGTCTCTGTGGTCTATTTTTTATTGCCTGTACCAGTATCACATGATTTTAAACACCATAATTCTATAAGAAGTCTCGATGTCTTCTAGAGCGATATTCCAGCCCTTTGTTATTTTACGTTGTTCAGGAATGTTTCCACTTTGTGTCTGCATATGGATTTTTACTGTCAGTTTGTCTAGATCTCTGTCTCTGATTATTTAAGCTGACTTTTGTCTTATTTAAAAAGAACTTTTTTTTCATTAAATTGTTTTTTGTTAAGTATATCATCAGTTCAAATGAGTATATCTTTCCTTTTCTCCTCTGCCTTTCGCTTTTCTTCTTTTCACAGTTATTTGTGAGGCCTCCTCAGATGAAAATTTTGCCTTTTTGCGTTTCTATTTCGTGGAGATGGTCTTGATCCCTGCCTCCTCTACAATGTCATGAACCTCCGTCCGTAGTTCTTCAGGCACTCTGTTTATCAGATCTAATCCCTTGAATCTATTTGTTACTTCCACTGTATAATTGTAAGGGATTTGATTGAGGTCATACCTAAATGGTCTAGTGGTTTTTCCTACTTTCTTCAACTTAAGTCTGGATTTAGAAATAAAGAGTTCATGATCTGAGCCACAGTCAGCTCCTGGTCTTGCTTTTGCTGACTGTATAGGGCTTCTCCACCTTTGGCTACAAAGAATATAATCAATCTGATTTCGTTATTGACCATCTGGTGATGTCCATGTGTAGAGTCTTCTCTTGTGTTGCTGGAAGAGAGCCTTCCTCAGTGATCACTGCAAAGAAATAGAGGAAAACTAGAGAATGGGAAAGACTAGAGATCTCTTCAAGAAAATTAGAGATACCAAGGGAACATTTCATGCAAAGATGGGCACAAGATAGGATAGAAAGGGTATGGACACAGCAGAAGCAGAAGATATTAAGAAGAGGTGGTAGGAATAACAGAAGAACTATACAAAAAAGATCTTCATGACCCAGATAATCATGATGGTGAGATCACTCACCCAGAGCCAGACATCCTGGAATGCAAAGTCAAGTGGGCCTTAGGAAGCATCACTATGAACAAAGATAGTGGAGGTGATGGAATTCCAGTTGAGCTATTTCAAATCCTAAAAGATGATGCTGTGAAAGTGCTGTATGCTCAATATGCCAGCAAATTTGGAAAACTCAGCAGTGGCCATCTTGATTCCAGCTTGTGCTTCCTCCAGCCCAGTGTTTCTCATGAGGTACTCTGCACATAAGTTAAATAAGCAGGGTGACAATATACAGCCTTGACATACTTCTTTTCCTATTTGGAACCAGTCTGTTGTTCCATGTTCAGTTCTAACTATTGCTTCGTGACCTGCATACAGGTTTCTCAAGACACTAGCAAAGTAACGCTCGAAAGTCTCCAAGTCAGGCTTCAACAGTGGGTGAACTGTGAACTTACAGATGTTCAAGCTGGTTTTAGAAAAGGCAGAGGAAGCAGAGATAAATTGTCAGCATCCATTGTATCACAGAAAAAGCAAGAGAGTTCCAGAAAATCATCTACTTCTGCATCATCAACTATGCCAAAGTGTTTGACTATTTGGATCACAGCAAACTGTGGAAATTCTGAAAGACATGGGAATACCAGACCACCTGACCTGCATCATGGGAAATCTGTATGCAGGTCAGGAAGCAACAGTTAGAACTGAACATGGAACAACAGAATGGTTCCAAATCCAGAAAGGAGTAAGTCAAGAGTGTATATTATCACCCTACTTATTTAACTTATGTGCACAGTACCTCATGAGAAACGCTGGGCTGGAGGAAGCACAAGCTGGAATCAAGATTGCCAATAGATATATCAATCACCTCAGATATGCAAGTGACACTACCCTTATGGCAGAAAGTGAAGAGGAACTAAAGAGCTTCTTGATGAAAGTGAAAGTGGAGAGTGAAAAAGTTGGCTTAAAGCTCAAC
Organism: Redunca redunca; assembly: GCA_006410935.1. Classification (NCBI taxonomy): domain Eukaryota; kingdom Metazoa; phylum Chordata; class Mammalia; order Artiodactyla; family Bovidae; genus Redunca; species Redunca redunca. The sequence goes on from SJYQ01001176.1 coordinate 609,023, forward strand.
ATTCAGAAAAATAAGATCATGGCATCTGGTCCCATCACTTCATGGCAAATAGATGGGGAAAGAGTGGAAACAGTGGAAACAGTGGCTGACTTTATTTTTCTGGGCTCCAAAATCACTGCAGATGGTGATTGCAGCCATGAAATTAAAAGATGCTCAATCCTTGGAAGGAAAGTTATGACCGACCTAGACAGCATATTCAAAAGCAGAGACATTACTTTGTCAACAAAGGTCAGTCTAGTGAAGGCTATGGTTTTTCCAGTGGTCATGTATGGATGTGAGAGTTGGATGAAAAAGAAAGCTGAGCACCAAAGAATTGCTGCTTTTGAACTGTGGTGTTGGAGCAGACTCTTGAGAGGCCCTTGGACTACAAGGAGATCCAACCAGTCCATCCTAAAGGAGATCAGTCCTGAATATTCATTGGAAGGACTGATGCTGAAGCTGAAATGTCAATACTCTGGCCACCTGATGTGAAGAACTGACTCATTGGAAAAGCCCCTGATGCTGGGAAAGATTGAAGGTGGGAGGAGAAGGGGACGACAGAGGATGAGATGGTTGGAAGGCATCACCGTCTCAGTGGACATGAGTTTGACTAAACCCTGGGAGCTGGTGATGCACAGGGAGCCCTGGAGTGCTGCAGGCTGTGGGGTCACAAAGAGTCGGACGCGACTGAACTGAGCTGAACTGATTAGTAGTTACTTTATTATCTGTGTTGTTACAGGGTAGAATTTTCTTTAAAACTATTCTTTTTAATGAATGCCACTATGTCTAGGGGAACCTTTGATCTCTACATTTTCTCTACATTCTCTCTCATATCCAGTAGCCTTGGTGAACCCTCCTGTTCATTTGAAAACTGCAAAATCTCTTACATCTGCTATGTTGACAAATGTACTCTATCCTTTTGATGCCTTACCAGTTATTTTTCCTGCCGCACTTTTCTCTCTAGAAGCTCTAACATCATGTTGTATAGCACTGAGAGATGACAACTGCTCTTATTCCTGACTACAAAAAGGGATACTCTTAATCTGTGAATATCATATTTGAATATTGTGGTTGATGATGTGTATCATGCAGAGTATCACGGCTTGGGGGCTCTCGGGAAGAAGATGCTAAGCCAGAGATTTGGGGAAGGATGTCTCTGATGGATGGTAATCAGGAGATTGATCGGGCAGATGGAGAACCGCAACTGTGACCAGGGGAAGCTTGGGCAGCCTGCAGGGAGACTATGGTGAGACTTGCCAACCAGAGCTGCTCCAAGTGGGGCCCCAGTGGCCAGGACTTCAGCTCCTCCCAGCTCAGCCTTCAGGCAGATCTGCCCCAGAGCGACATCACCCAGGTGGTCACCGATACTGCTGAGCCTACACCTGAAAGGGCAGAGTGCCGGAGACTAGCCGCGATGCTACTCCGTGGGGCTGGACACAAGCCCTTCCCAGCAGGAGAGGGAGAAAGACACCTCTGTGCCCACCATGCCTAGGGCAAGTCCTCCTCTAATTTCCTGAGGGTTTTTTTTTTTTTTTAATGAATGTTATTTTAAAATGTTATTAACTATTGCCTTTGGTAATGCTGGTGGAAAAGAATCTGCCTGCCAGCACAGGCATTCCAAGAGACACGGGTTCCATCCTTGGGTTGAGAAGGTCCCCTGGAGGAGGAAATGGCACCCCACTCGAGTATTCTTGCCTGAAGAATCCCATGGACAGAGTAGCCTGGTGGGCTACAGTCCACAGGACCACAAAGAGTCTTGGCTCTGCTGGTATAAAATAAAGGACTAAGCATGTTCCCCTGTCTTATGTACTTATTTTGCAGTCTATGAGGCTATTCGTATATGAAGTACGTTTTTCTAAAGCTTGGGTAGAATTTTGTGTAACATTATGTGGACCTGGCCACATTTTCTTTGGTGGCAAAGTGACAGTGGGGAAGAGAAGGGACCTCTGTTGGGTTTTGGACTAAAGATTTCTTCAGTGATTTTACGTCTGACTCAGGAAGTCACCAACCCTTGCTCACGCTCCATCCCCTCATCTATTGTGCTTATTTTCTGTAATTTATCACTCTCCTAAAGCTTTATCTATTTGTTTGATTGTTTGTTATCTATCTTCCTGACTAGAATGTAAGTTAATTAGGGACTTTGCCCGTTTGCTACTCTATTTCTAGATAATGGGAAAGTCCCGCCGCATCAAAGCACTTAATAAAATTTGAAAGATTGCATGACATTATGTATTTAGAATATTGAGCTTCTCCTAAGAGAGCTAGAATTAATCAATATTCTCCTTTACTGCATCACATTGCTACATCAATAGGAAACACAAGTTCATCCCAATAGAGAACAAAATATATTTAGGTATCAATAATAAATATATTTTCTAATGAGTCTAAAGATTTTATAAAGGTACCTACAGACCATAAAGAGGGCTGAGCAATGAAGAATTGATGCTTTTGAACTGTGGTGTTGGAGAAGACTCTTGAGAGTTCCTTGGACTGCAAGGAGATCAAACCAGTCAATCCTAAAGGAAATCAACCTTCAATATTCATTGGAAGGACTGATGCTAAAGCTGAAGTTGCAACACTTTGGCCACCTGATGTGAAGAGCCGACTCATTGGAAAATACCTTAATGCTGGGAAAGATTGAGGGCAGGAGGAGAAGAAGGTGACAGAGAATGAGATGGTTGGATGGCACCACTGAGTCAAGGACATGAGTTTGAGCAAACCCTGGGAGATAGTGGGGTTGGGGGACAGGGAAGCCTGGCGTGCTGCAGTCCATGGGGTCATGAAGAGTCGGACACAACTGAGTGAGTGAACAGCAGCCTCTAACGGTAACCTGGTGTTGTGAATGCAGCGAGGTGTGTTTCTCTGGGTCCATAAACGCTCTTCAGCTGTGAACTGCGCTCCAGTTCCCAAGCTGGAGCCAGGAACGAGACACAGCGCCTCCCCTGGGTGGACTTCACTGAGCCCCATGAGGCGAGAGAGCCCAAATCGTGCACCTGGGCGAGACCTGTTCCCTAAGTGAGACAGACCTTGGGGGCGGGGTGGGGTTTGCTCATTAGGGGTCCACTGTGGGCGGGTCTCACTCTGTTGGTAACCGACCCTGAGGCTGGGCCAGCCCCTGTGGTTCTTCTTACGACTGCAAGATGCCCTTCAGCAACGACCATTGGGAAACTTGGAAAAACAGGTTTATTACTCACAGGGCCTGCAAATTACACAGCGCGCCTGGGACCACACAGAGAGGCCACGGGTGGAGAGAGGGCGAGCAGGGCCCGGGGGTGGCTTTTATTGGGGTCAAGAGTGGGGTCAAGGGCAGGGCCCAGGGGCTTGTGGGCTTACTCTTCATTGGAGAATTCAAAACACAAGAGCAGGGATTTAAAGCACTGGAAGAGAAAAAAAAAAAAACAGGTGGATGAAAGGGTCAGATATCAGAATCAACCAAGTTCTCTGAAACAAAAGAGTTTCCCTGAAAGAAGCAGCCTGGCTCTTAACTGGTCCTGAGGCTGCAAGGGGTTTGTCCAAGAAGGCCGTCTCAGAAGTGGATGCCTCCTTCATTACCAAAGCTTACTCCAGGCATCTGTGTTACAAAGCAAATAAACAAAGTGTCAGGTAGCCTGCAAGGCTCCTCTGTCCATGGAATTCTCCAGACAAGAGTACTGGAGTGGGTAGCCATTCCCTTCTCCAGAGGATCTTCCCATCCCAGGGGTTGAACTCTGGTCTCCTGTGTTACAGGCAGATTCTTTGCTGTGCGAGCTACCAGGGAAGCTCCGGTGTTTACTCCAGTGTCTTAGTTCTTGATTAACACGCTCAGCAGATAACAGATGAAGCGTGCTTTAAAATGCTAACTTCCCTACACTGCGGGATCTCACAGAGCTGCTAAGCACCCGAAGATTAAAGAAAAGTGTATAGAATGCATTTCCCCCAATTTATTTGGCCGTGTGACTCTTTTTTATGCAGGATACCCAGAGAAAGTATATTTCCAAAATGAAGAAGAAATCAACAGTCTTTCACACATACAAAGGCTGAAATAATTTAGAACCACAGACCAGAACTAAAAACACAAATGCCGTATATTACTCCCTTCTTCTGAAGTCTTTAGTTATTTCTTGTGGCTCTAAATGAGTGATAATCCTTATCAGATAGGTACAGATAGTTATGGATTATAAGTGAGTAAACCCAGCATGTGGCAGATATTGACAGATAGGTAGGTTGATACATATGGTGTGTATCCCGTCGCTCGGTTGTGTCTGGCTGTCTGCGACCCGATGGACTGTAGCCCGCCAGGCTCCTCTGTTCATGGAGTTTCCCAGGCAAGAATACTGAAGTGGGTTGCCATGCCCTCCTCCAGGGGATCTTCCCCACCAAGGGACTGAACTCGTGTCTCCCGCATTGGCAGGTGGGTTCTTCACCTCTGCGCACCTGGGAAGCTCAGGTAGACATGGACTGACAGTTAAACCACTAACCCAGTGTGTTCGCAGTGTCTCTGTAGGAACCTGTGGCATCTGGGCACAGAGTCCTGGGCTGAGCCCAACCCAGCCCAGACCTTGAGAGCTGATACCGTCTGTCTCCCAGCTCACACTGCTTCAACAAGACAGTTCTCATTACTGTAATCTTTTGAGGCAGTGTGTCTTTTAGAACCTCCCCTGACGGCTGATCCTCAGTGATCTGATTGTGCTGTGTTTGGGTGCAGACCCAAGGCTCTGGCTCCCACACCGCCTCCCTGCCCTGCAGACCAGTCACAGAGGGAGACGCTGTCCATCCCGGGGAGAACGTCCATGCTGCAGCCTCACTAGGGGAAGGTCAGTTGCCCGCCACTCCTGGACAGGAATTCGATACTCGTCTCATTCCATTCCCATTACTTCTGAAGCTTTTAATTGCACGTCAAGTGTCTGGGCCTGGTGCTTGATAAATACGTCTTGAAGAATCTTAGAGAAGTCAGAGACTAAAACTGCTGGAGCACACAGGGTGTTAGGGTGTTTCCCCAGCTTTCCTCCAGGCAACTTGGAGCTCTCGCCTATTCTTGCAGACTGGACAGGCTCAGGGAGCGCTTCGGAGCACTCTCCCGCCCGCATCCCACCAAGACGCCCGCTGTTTAGGCTCTCTGCAATCATGCTGAGCACAGAGCCACGGCAGGCTTCCGTTTTCCTTCAGAGCTCCTAGAAATCTGAGGCTGCTTTGTCCCCTCCATGTTGGTCCACCCCACGCCGAGGTGTCTAGGTTGACCGTGGAAACAGAGATCTCCTTCTCCATTGTGTCTCTCCCATGAAGTGAAAGCTCTTGGCCTTCCTGGATGAATGCTCTCATCTTGGGGGGTCTTCCAGCTGTTCTGGTGCTGTGGGTCCACAGACTGGGGCACGGGGTGCCAGGAAAGGGGCTTAGATTGCCATTCCTGCCTTCATCCCAGCGACAGGAGGGCTATGTGAGCAGTCTGCTGGGGAAAAGGGTGACCACATTTTGTCATTTACAGGACACATGGAGAAAATATAATGCCCAGTGGTATGGAATCAAGCCAGATTAAAAAATCAATTTATTATTTCAGCCATTCCTGAACAACACCTCTTTGCTGTCCGCAGGCCTGGGATGTGATGAGAAGCAGCAGCGCGCTCCATAAACCATCTGGCGGCAAAGTGAGGGGCAGGGCAAGGCGGAGTCAGGGGCGCGCAGTGACCTCTCGCCTGGCTGCTCTTTCCCTGCATATTTTATCTTCGTGTGTGCTAGTCTCTCAGTCATGTCCGACTCCATGACCCCACGGGCTGGGGTGCACCAGGCTCCTCTGTCCATGGGATTCTTCAGTCAAGAATACTGGAGTGGGTAGCCATTCCCTTTTCCAGGGGATCTTCCCAACTCAGGGATCGAATCAGGGTCTCCTGCATTGCAGGCGGACTCTTTACTACCTGAGCCGCCGGGAACGCCCTATGCACCTGCCAGCTTGTTAACGTTCGTAACAAACCGGTGTCACCCTTATGGGAGTGGGGATGTCTGAGCCTTCAGGACACTTCAGGTGCTAAGGGGCCCGCGGCCTGGTTCATCGTGGCCAGGAGGACACAGCAGGGTCAGATCCTTCGTATCTGGAGCTTAGGCTCAGCTTCAGGAGGCTCCTGGCTGGACCATGGGAGCTGAGGGCAGTGCTCGCCTCTCCGGTAAGGTCCGTCTCTTCCTGGAATTGGCAGGGGGCCCCTCAAGCCCTCTCGAAGGTAGAGCTCATCCCCCCCTCTGCCAAGGCCCAGGCAGATGGACTTCTGAATCCAGGACAAGAGCGCCAACCACCCTAACCCTGAGGTCTGGAGGATTCCAGGACATCCCCCGCCTCCACTGAAGACAGCCCTTCCCAGTGTTCACTGACACCCCATCTTCATCCCCCAGGATCTGCTCTTTGGCATAACTCAGCGCTTCCTTTGTGTCCTTCAGAATCAAGAAAGCACTTGGTGACTCTTGGCTGGTTCCATCTTCACGGAGAAAATGAAGGATAGCCCCCAACCCCAGGGCGGCTGAGGAGGCCCAGGTGGTTGGAGTCAGCTGTGAGCACACTTGCAAAGGACATCAGCAGTGAGAGCTGAGGGTGCCACACCCCAGGGTGCTGGGTAGGGTCGGCCCCAGGGCCCAGGTGCCCCAGGAGGCCAGCCCCGCTCCTCTGAGCTGCTCGTCTCTGGTCTTCCCCGCCTCCCCCGTTTCACCTGGAAACGAGCCGCATCACTTCCTGCCTGTCTCTCCCGCTCTGTGGACTCAGTCAGTGGAGGGGCATCGCTGAGCCTCTCCTTTCCAGCAGCTGCGCAGTAGAGAGGTTCTCGGCGCCTCCCTCTGGGTCTTCTGAGACGCAGGTAGGAGATCCGACGGCAGGTCCCCGATGCCTGGGCGCCCCCGGGGCCGCGAGGCCGGCGCCCGACCCCTGCTGGGCGCGTCCGGGCTGAGCAGGAGGGGGCCCTGCTCCTTTGCCTCCTGCGCGTCTTTGCCGCTTTCCTGCCTTCTACTCTGAAGTCCGCCAGTTGCTATGGAAATGAAGGGCTCCTCGGGGCTCCCTTAAGATGACCCACGAGGGGCGCTGATCTCCATCAGGGCTGAAGGCATGACCCAGCACAGGCGGGGCACAGTACCACGGATGCCGCCTCCACCCTTCTGCGTGGCCGAGACGCGGCCGCTGCAGGCCGTGCGCCCAGGTCTGCGCAGCACACTTCGCCCTAACTCACCAGTGAGCTTTGAAATCACTAACTCAGCCCCATGATGATAGAGCTGCGGAGAAACGCCCGTTTCCACACGCACCTTCTCACGTTCCTCGGGGCCCTCAGGGCCTCTCGGTTGAGACCCCACCAGACCCCCCTCCGTGGCCTTACACGATCTTCCTCCTGGGCTCTGCCCCCCAAGGACACGCCTCTGCTCCCCATCTTCTGAGCTCTTGGGGGACCCAGGCCCCTCACATCCCCATCCTGAGACTGGCTGGACTCACCTTCCATGAGTGCAGGCCCTTGCAGCCAGGACTGCCCTGGGTTCTTGCCGTGCGCCAGGGTTAGGCAAGTTGGCAAGTTGGCGTTTGTCTCCCAAACAGGCTCTTGGGTGCAGAGAGCATGTGCTTCCCTGACACGTGAGCAGCCCGGCCTCCCTGGGGCCCTGGCTCCTTTTCCCGCCCAGCCCCAGGGTTCTTCCAGCCCCTTCCTGCAGAGACCCTGGGCTCTGGGTGTCAAGGGCTCTCAGGGCTCCTGAGCCAGGGCAGGCCCGTCAGACACCGCCCGGAGCTGCACACCCACTCAGGCACGGCGAGGTGCGGGCCTCCTTCCTGAACCTCCACCAGCAGCATGAACAACCAGGAGCGTCCGCTTCCGTGGCCTGTGCACCCCAGTGAGGAAGGCCCTCCCTCTCAGAGCAGGGTGCACACGGCACGGCCAGCAAAGCCCCCCGGCCGGCTCTCCCAGGCTGTCACCCTGCCCGTGGGGAGTGGGAAACCCTCCCCAGAAGAGTCAAAGGGCATCGTATGTGGGCTTTTATGCCGACATGCACAGCAAGCACTGGCGCACTAGACATGGATGGGGAGTGTGTGTGTGTGTGTGTGTGTGTGTGCGCACACGTGTAGGTGTGCCTGTAAAGAGAACAAGGCAGCATGTGCATCAAAATACTGACCCTTGGAAGAGGGTCCTTCATCTTTTATAGTCTTCTATATATTTCTTTAAGACTGATGTTTACGTAAGACGCATAAATTGTTTTTGAAATCAGAAAAAGACCGCCAGTGTGCCCACGGCATGAAAGAGCCCGAGGTGGCCAGGCCGGGATGGCCTGGAGATGCTCCTCACTGCCCCATCTCTGTGCCCCTCTCCATGGCCACGTCTGTCCACTCACGTCCACTCCCAAAGGCCACTGTGGAGAAAGGACAGTGATTTGCTGTCTCTGCTGAACCCTGGCCATTTCCCAGATCGTCCAGGAGCCGAAGGGGCAGAGGACGCTGCCAAGTGTCGGAAGAGAGGGACACTCAACCCACCTCGTCCAAGATGGAGGTCTGGATGTGTGCCTGGTGGTGTGCTAACGAGCGTGCTCCAGCAGGGTACGGGAGGGCTGTCCAGAGCCCCGGGGGCTTGCTGAGTAACCAGCAAGGACAGGACGAGCCCCCCGACAGCCCTCGGAAAGCTCACGGCTCAGCCCTGCTTGTGGCGCTGCCCAGCTGCCCCTCAGCCTCCGGAGCCTGGCGCCCCGCAGGGTCAGAGCGGAAATCCAGCCTGCCTGGGAGCACAGTTCTGTGGACCACGAGCTGCGTCTGGAGACAAACAAGGGGCGTTTAAATTACCCACTAACCCCTGCATTCTTGTGGAGAATGGACAATTGACCAAATGCTGAACCAACAAGGATTAGGAGGCTGGCGGACGAAGGTCTCACCTGGGCGAGGCTCCATCTGGGAGAAGGATGGACTGATTCCAGGGCTGGCACTGGGATCACCTCATCCACAGCCCTGGCCACGCAAAGAGCAGTGAACTCGAGGTCTTGATCCAGACCGTTCATGTGGGCCCTGCACCTGCTGATGCTTCTGCAGGCCCCCTCTGTCTGCAGATACCCCCTTGCAGGCGGGGCTCTGGACCAGCCACATCCAGAGCAAGCTGCTTACCAGCAGAGAAGCTGGCAAACAACCTCCCTCTGGTGACGTGTATGTCAGAGAGTCATTTGTGTTTTTCGGGGATTTGGATAAACACACAGGCTGCCATGTTGCCAGAACAAGGGGCTGTACATGTGTGGCTCCAGGGGGACGCTGGCCCCCCAGTGAGCGGGGGCAGGGCTCGGAGAGCTCAGAGCAGACCTGCTGACCCTCCGGAGGTGGCCTTCTGGGCCCAGGACCCCACAGTCTCCCTTACATTTTCTCTCTCCCTCCCTCCTTCCCACTCTGTTCTCCTCCCAGGAGAGGTCTCACCAGCAGCACTGCTGGCCCCTCAGACATTGGGGGAACGCCCTTTAAAACGGCAAGCTGTGCATCCAAACGCCTGCTTTCCAGCCTCTCTCAGGTTTAATTAAAAGCATTTGTAAACCAGCTGGTGACTGTCACGAAAGTCACATCCACGAAACTGAGAGCAGAGCAATCCGCTCGACATGTGACTGAGAGAGTGTTTTCTGAACTTTCCAGATAAGACTGGGATGTGGGGTTTAACAGAAGATTACGAGCTGCATTAGCCAGCGAACATGCAAATATTCGCCTTCTGTATTCAGAAGGCACGGTAGGGCGTCATTTTTCAATGTTGTGTCTTTCGGCATCTAGTCAGGACCCGGTGCCAACAGATACAAAAGCCAATTAATTCCGGACACATTCAAACAACAAATTCCAGCCGACCACCTGTTTTTGGGTGACAGTTTTATGCCATTTCACTGGTTTGTAAACAAGCTGGCAAAGCAGCTCCTCATTTCTGAGCCACACGGAGTGAGGCCAGCTCCTTAGCCTGCTCGGCCAGCGTGGTACCCTCACTCAGGCCTATTGACAGTAAGCAACGATCAGCTTTAAGGGCTTTGCCAATTGTGAGAAGCTTCCAGAGTCACTTCCTTTCGGTGAACAGGGGGAAGGAAACTTGCAGCCAAAAAAATAAATTAAAAACTCTTTAAGGAGGAAAAAAAAATCTCAACATCCTGGGATTAACCCACACCAGAAGTGACAGTGATGCTGGAGGGCAGGTCTTTAGATGCAGCCCTTGATTACGGCTGTCCACTCAAGTGAAAGTGAAGTCGCTCAGTCGTGTCCAACTCTTTGTGACCCCATGGACTCTACAGTCCACGGAATTCTCCGGGCCAGAACAGCCTTTCCCTTCTCCAGGGGATCTTCCCAACCCAGGGATCGGGCCCAGGTCTCCCGCATTGCAGATGGATTCTTCACCAGCTGAGCCGCAAGGGAAGCCCAAGAATACTGGAGTGAAGCCTATCCCTGCTCCAGGGGATCTTCTGATCCAGGTATTGGACTGGGGTCTCCTGCGTCGCAGGCGGATTCTTTACCCATGAGCCACCGGGGAAGCAGGTAGCAGATCCTCCTCTCCAGGGTTTGCAGATGGGGAAGATCTCGGGCCCTGGACACAGGCGAGAACTGGGAGCTTCTGGAGGTGCTGTTGCCAGGTCAGTTTCAACTGTGAAAGGCAAAGGGTGTGTCCTGGTGCCCATCAGAGCCACCCGATGGGCTGGCAAACTTGGTCCAAAAAGATCTGAGACTGGATAAAAGGGTGATTCTCTTGAAATCTACAGAGAAGAGGCTAAATCCCAGGACTTGCGAGTACTTGGGGAAACGCAGCAGGGCCGTAAACACTGAGTGCTTCTCTTCTCCAGGCTCCTGTTGCCCAGTACGCCTTGGGCAGGGAGGACTGCACTCTGGCGGGTGGGGAGGCCCGGGTGGGAGGCAGGGGATTGCCCCTGTGGGATGGACCCAGCTGTGCAAGTTAGAACTGGTTCAAGCACTTTTCAGCAAAATATCCTTTCCCTTGACGTATGTTTAGATGAACTCTTGTACCAACTCAATTGACATGAATGTGAGCAAACTCCGGGAGATGGTGAAGGACAAGGAAGCCTGGTGTGCAGCAGTCCATGGGGTCGCAAAGAGTCAGACACGCCTTAGTGACTGAACAACAGCGAATCGTGTAACTGTGTGTTTTGTATGTGTTCATGCACCATTATAGACATGTGCAGTGTAGATGCGTGCTCTGTACACACGCTCATGTCCATGCAGGCATGCCTTGCTTTATTGCGCTTAAGATACCTGTGTTTTTTTTTTTTAACGAAAGGAAAGATCACGACGGCCCGGGTTCAGAGGGCACAGTTTTCCCAACAGTGTTGTTCGCTTCCTGTCTGCGTCACGTCTGGGTAATTCTCACGTTACTTCAAGCTCTTCATTACTACCATACGTGTTATGGAGGTCTGTGCTCAGTGATCTTTGAGGTAACTACTGCCACTCAGGTGCGGAAAGCTTGGATGACGGTTAGCACTTTTTAGCAATAAAGTAGATTTAATTCAGGTGTGAGCATTTTTAGACATAATGCTATTACACACTTAATAGGCTACAGTATAGGGGCACAAAAGTACTTTTATACACTCTGGGAAACCAAGAAATGTATGTGTGAGATTTGATTTATTGTGACATTAACTTTACCGGAAGCAAACCCACAATACCTCTGAGGCTTGCCAAGGCAGCGTGTATAGTTCTCGGGTTGGCCAAAAAGTTCATTTGGGTTTTTCCATAATATTAATGAGAAACTTCAACAAACTTTGTAACCCAATATATATGTATAGCTGTGTACGTAATAAGCGTTAGCTTTTTCTGATGCATAGAGAGACCAACAACATGGCAACTCTCTCTCTCTCACACACACACACACTCAGACACACACACACAGACACACACACACAGACACATACACACAGACACACACACAGACATACGCACACACACACAGACACGCACACATATACACTCAGACACAGACACAGACACACAGACACACGCACATACACACACACAGACACGCACACACACACACCCAGACACAGACACAGACACAGACACACACACATGCACACACACACACAGACACACACATGCACACACACACATGCACACACACACAGACACACGCACGCACACACACACACGTCTGCCAGCAGGGGAAGTTGGAGAGAATCCACAGCACAGTTCAGCCTTGACCTTCAGCTCACAGGGGCCCATCTGCTCGTCTTGGCTGATGAGTTAACTGGGCCATGTGTCCACATAGCACCGTGACACACACAGGAGGGTCAGGGGAAGGTAGCTTGAGGAGTCACCATCACAGATTTCCCCCTCAGCCGTCAGCAGACACGAGGAAGTGACAACAGGCAGGGCATGTAGCCCCCTTCCTTTGACCCTACATTATCTTTCTTTTTAAAATGATGGTTATGTGCGTTTTATTCATTTAGTCGTGGCTGTGCTGGGTCCCCGCTGTGCGCACAGGCTCTTCACTGCTGCCTGTGGGCTCAGTACTTGCCGCAGGCTCAGCTACTCCACTGCGTGCGGGATCAGGGGTCGAACCTGCGTCCCCTGCAATGGCGGGCGGCTTCTTAACCGCTGGGCCACCGGGGAAGTCCCTGCATCATGTTTCTTTTAAATGAAGTCGATGGCTCTTGGGGAGGAGGGCTTAAACAGTAAGCCTGAGCTGTCCTGTATTTAGTATTTCCATTGGTCAAAATAAATAAATAAAAACACCTTCCCGGCCCCCACCCTGGATCTGCCCGTCTCAGCGGCGTGATCCTGCAGCGGTCCAGCTGATGGTTTCTAAGACTGATGTTTGTTCAAATGATCCAAGTCAACAGCTTTATAACTGTGTCCACTCTGTTCCTGGATTTAGTGGCTTTGTAAATAGGGGGCATTCACCAAATTATTCCCCAGGGTCAGGGAGGGTCTTTCCTACTAAGGACGACTGAGTTAGAAACTCATTTGCAGAAGCTGGACAGGGAGCTATGTGAACTTCACAAACCTTCAGAAGGTGTTTCTTGTTCCAATTTGTTAGTACTAGAAATTACATTTTATTCCTTCTACATGCAGATTAACCAAGGCTGTCACTTAAACTTAAAGACTGTTCCAGCTCATCGGAAATTAATCTGATGCTCCACACCAGCTCAGCCAGCCTGAGCAGCAGGTCCTGTCTGTGCTGCCCTGTAGGACAGGACCAACTCCAGGGCCAGCATCTGCTGCTGCCCCTGGGAGACCCCACCGGTGGGAGAGGGCCTCTGCTTTCCCGCTCCGCACGTGCCCGTGACGACCGGATCAGGCTTCTGCCCGGCGTCTTTCTTCGAGACTCAGGCTTCGAGAGGCTGGAGCACCCTGTTTCCAGATTACTCAAAAGGAACGAGGGGACAGGATGCGTCGGCCCTGGACTCTGGGCCTCTCCCCCAGAGTGACAGGTGCCACTTCTCCCACCACCTTGGTCGAAGCAAGCTCAAGGTCATGCTTCATGTCCTCAAGGGCAGAGGCTCTTGAGTCTTCTTTGGGCATGGAAAGAACCAAGTTGGACATAACTGTAGGTAGCTACCAAACCCATTCAAAGCACCTCCAGAAAGCTGGTGATGCTGGGGGTTAAAATAGACAGTCGTGGGTGCATCAGGTCACTCACTCGGCTTCATCAAGGTGGACGCCTCATGCAGATGGAAACTAAAATGGGTCCAGCTTTATTCTAGAAACATGACTCCCACACCCAACATTCTGGAGATGGAATTGGGCACAGCAGGTCACAGCCCACAACACAGACATCCTCTCTTCTTGGGACCCACTGAAATGCCTGCGGTCAACGGAGCACTCGCCCCAGTCCACCACCTAGCACATGCTGCCAGCCAGGAAGCCCTTCGCTGGTCCCGTGGGGCCAGTCTCACCTCCTGTGCAGGAGCGGGCCTGGGGCGGGCTGTCTCTGGGCGCCCCTCAGGGCGGGCCTGGTCTGAGGAACGGTGCTGCTGCCAGTACAATGCCCGTGGGAGCCCACAGAGCGGTACCTGCTTCCCCAGTGGACTCTTCCAGGCCGCAGGTCACCCCACGCCCAGCTCCCCTCTGGCCCCCAGCCCCGAGGCACAGGCCTTCAAGTAGGAGCGCAGGGCTGGAAAGATGGTAAGCTGTGTCAACTCTTTCTGGTCTCTTGATTGATTGCCGAAGGGCTTCACACAGCCCTGAATCCCAGGGCACCCCTGGGGTGTGGAGGAAGGGCGGCGCACTCAGTTCAGAGCTGGGGGAGCCCCACCCCTTCCTCTGAGCCCAAGGAGACCGAGGTCCTGCACCTTCTCAGCAGCGGGGCTAGAACCCGGGGCCCGGACGCCCAGGCTGGCCGTCGCCAGATGCGGCCGGCACCTCCCTCCTCCTGACTCAGCGCCGGGCGGTCTGCGGTCAAGGTGTCTGCAGAAGCCCGTGGTAGAGGCCGTGGGTCTCAGCCATCCCAGGCCCTGCATCCCGCTCCCCAGCAGGGCGGCCAGGCTGAGCGGCAGTCCTGGGGCAGGACGGAAGACACAGAGGACCGCCTGGCCCTTTGCTTCCTGTTGGCTTGAGGCCCTGAGCCTTCACTGGACAGAGAACTGAGCAGAGGATCTGGAGTGGAGAGGGTCGAGGGGAGGGGGTGGCTACCCTTGGGGGCGAGTGCTGACCAGGGAGAGGGGCGAGGGAAGAAGGTGGGCCCTGCCCATGGGGGCGGGTGCTGACCAGGGATTGGAGCCTCGGTCCTCAGGACAGCGGCGGCCCCACATCAGTCTCCCGGAATCCACAAGAAAGTACAACACACGGGCTGAAAGCATCCAGAACCCAGCCTCTTAGCGTTCTGGAGACCAGAAGTCTGAAAGGCAGGCGCCAGCAGGCCGGCTTTTCTGGAGGCTCCGAGGAGACTTGTCACGCCGCCCCTCCCCTCTCTTCTGGCAGCACCACCACCTTGGTGCCCTCCAGGGCTGTAGACACACCCCCGATCACCACCTCCATCCCCACACCTTGGCACGCCACTCCCTTCCACACCTCCCCGTCCCAGACGCCAGCTTGGATTTGGGGTCCACTCTGAATCCAGGGCCTTAATTGAATCACACCTTCAAGAACCCCAGTTCCAAATAAAGCCACATTCACGGGTGGGGTTGGATGAAGACACGTCTTTGGGGGGACACTGCTCAGTCCTCTCCGGTACCCACATGCTCTGGTTTCCAGAGAAGGCTGGGGGCGGGCAGGGCACAGGGGGAGGGCAGCTGGGGGTCTGAGCCCACAGGGAGGGGAGCCAGACAGTGGAACTGGAGAGAGACTGTGGGCCACTTAGAGACGGGAACTTTTGAATCTTGTCGAGGCTACGATGAGCCCCTCGGCCAGCAGACTAAAGTGCAGGTGGGGTGGGGCCGTGGGAAGCAGGGGGCTCCTCTGAGGGCCTCAGAGACCTGGTCCTCAGGAAGGTGCCTCCAGTGGACCTTGCATGTGAGGAATCTACCCCCCAAAGCTAAATTTTCAGCATTCTGCCTGACATCGCAAGGCCAGTGACGGCGTCCTAAGGAATGAATGAATAAATGAATGAGTCAAGTCAATAATTTATACTCCGAGGGTTTCAGTATTAACAAAACCACTGCTCTGTTTGATAAATTTTAAAAATGAGAACAAAACACTAGAAATTAGACAATTTCCCCATTCTAATCAGAAATTCCCATTCTTCTGTATCACCTTGTATCACAGTGTAGAACACGTTATTATACTGAATAATCAGATAATGCCGTTCAGGTTATAAGGCTCAGAACTAAGCCTCAAGGAAAGACAATAAGCCTGGAATATTAAATGTGGAGTGTAGAGGCCTAGGCGTTGGGAGGATGCACGGTTTCCGGGTGGGCACCTTCCATGGCCTGAGTGACCGTGGGAGCCTGGAGCGTCCTGGCACAGTTCCGGCACCGCGTCCGGACCCAGGCCCAGGGGACCAGGGGGCCTCAGAGGCAGCACATCAGAAGCTCATGACAGATTTCGCGTTCAGTCGAAAATCCATGCTGTAAGAAGCCCGTCACACGCGTCGAGCTCTTAGATGCACGAAGACAGGCTTTGGCACCGAAACTGGAGGCCTCCTGTGTTCAGTCATCACAGCTTCCACTGAACGTGTTTTATTTTCAGGAAAGAAGGAAAAGTCTCCCCTTTTCAGCCATCCTTTCATTTCAATTCTACGAAAGTGCATGTAACTTTATAAATCTTTTTAAAAGATACAGTTTTGTAAATAATATTCTGCTAATTTGATTTTGACTATAAATGTCACGGATTCTGTTTGGGGGTTTTCAGTTTTTTTGTGAATTTTATTAAAAAGGAAAAGTTGTACATTTCTAGAATTTTTTTATGAGTAAATGTAATGTATTGAAAAAAATTAAATGTATGTTCCTTAGAGATACCAAGGGAACATTTCATGCAAAGATAGGCTCGATAAAGGACAGAAATGGTCTGGACCTAACAGAAGCAGAAGATATTAAGAAGAGGTGGCAAGAATACACAGAAGAACTGTACAAAAAAGATCTTCACAACCCAGACAATCATGATAATGTGATCACTAGTCTAGAGCCAGACATCTTGGAATGTGAAGTCAAGTAGGCCTTAGAAAGCATCACTATGAACAAAGCTAGTGGAGGTGAAGGAATTCCAGTTGAGCTGTTTCAAATCCTGAAAAATGAGGCTGTGAAAGTGCTGCCCTCAATATGCCAGCAAATTTGGAAAACTCAGCAGTGGCCACAGGACTGGAAAAGGTCAGTTTTCATTCCAATCCCAAAGAAAGGCAATGCAAAAGAATGCTCAAACTACCGCACAATTGCACTCATCTCACATGCTAGTAAAGTAATGCTCAACATTCTCCAAGCCAGGCTTCAGCAATACGTGAACCGTGAACTTCCTGATGTTCAAGCTGGCTTTAGAAAAGGCAGAGGAACCAGAGATCAAATTGCCAACATCCACTGGATCATGGAAAAAGCAAGAGAGTTCCAGAAAAACATCTATTTCTGTTTTATTAACTATGCCAAAGCCTTTGACTGTGTGGATCACAATAAACTGTGGAAAATCCTGAAAGAGATGGGAATACCAGACTACCTGACCTGCCTCCTGAGAAACCTATATGCAGGTCAGGAAGCAACAGTTAGAACTGGACATGGAACAACAGACTGGTTCCAAATAGGAAAAGGAGTACGGCTGTATATTGTCACCCTGCTTATTTAACTTCTATGCAGAGTACATCATGAGAAACGCTGGGCTGGAAGAAACACAAGCTGGAATCAAGATTGCCGGGAAAAATATCAATAACCTCAGATATGCAGAGGACACCACCCTTATGGCAGAAAGTGAAAAGGAACTAAAGAGCCTCTTGATGAAAGTGAAAGAGGAGAGTGAAAAATTTGGCTTAAAGCTCAACATTCAGAAAACGAAGATCATGGCATCCGGTCCCATCACTTCATGGGAAATAGATGGGGAAACAGTGGAAACAGTGTCAGGGTTTAATTTTTGGCCTCCAAAATCACTGTAGATGGTGACTGCAGCCATGAAATTAAAAGACGCTTACTCCTTGGAAGAAAAGTTATGAGCAACCTAGATAATATATTCAAAAGCAGAGACATTACTCTGCCGACTAAGGTCCGTCTAGTCAAGGCTATGGTTTTTCCTGTGGTCATGTATGGATGTGAGAGTTGGACTGTGAAGAAGGCTGAGTGCTGAAGAANGCCGAAGAATTGCTGCTTTTGAACTGTGGTGTTGGAGAAGACTCTTGAGAGTCCCTTGGACTGCAAGGAGATCCAACCAGTCCATTCTGAAGGAAATCAGCCCTGGGATTTCTTTGGAGGGAATGATGCTAAAGCTGAAACTCCAGTACTTTGGCCACCTCATGCGAAGAGTTGACTCATTGGAAAAGACTGATGCTGGGAGGGATTGGGGGCAGGAGGAGAAGGGGACGACCGAGGATGAGATGGCTGGATGGCATCACGGACTCGACTGACGTGAGTCTGAGTGAACTTCGGGAGATGGTGATGGACAGGGAGGCCCGGTGTGCTGCGATTCATGGGGTCGCAAAGAGTCGGACACGACTGAGCGACTGGACTGAACTGAACTGAACTGAAGTGAGCAGTATGAGAACTAGAGCGGATCTCAGGGGAGGGCCCGCGGCGGCCACTGCTTAGACGGGAGGTCTGCATCTCAGCCCCTGAAGTTGCTCTCACGTTTGTTTTCAGCTGATGACATGCTTCCAAGTGCCTGCTTCTCTCTTTAGCTCTCTCACGTTTTGCTTCGTATGTTCTGAAGCTCTAGAATTAGGCACACACGTTTATAATTGTGCTGCTGCTGCTGCTGAGTCGCCTCAGGCGTGTCCGACTCTGTGCGACCCCATAGACGGCAGCCCACCAGGCTCCTCCGTCCCTGGGATTCTCCAGGCAAGAACGGTGGAGTGGGTTGCCAGTTCCTTCTCCAGTGCATGAAAGTGAAAAGTGAGAGTAAAGTCGTGTTCGACTCTTAGCGACCCCGTGGACTGCAGCCCACCAGGCTCGTGGGATTTTCCAGGTAAGAATACTGGAGTGGGGTGCCATTGCCTTCTCCATTATAATTGTGAAGTCTTAGCAAATATATTGCTGTTTTCATCATGAAAAGTTATTTGACCTTTCGGTGCATTTTTTCTTCTATTTTGCATGATTTTAACAATATGTGTTAATGTGCTTGATATTCTCATGCACGACTTTCCTTCATTTTATTCTTCACATTGGTCCTTTCTGTTGGATCAATTGGTTGGTCTTTCTATTTTCAAGATAGAGCCAAAGCTCTATCTGCTTTTTTTGTTTTTCTCAAATCTTATGTTACGACTTCCTGGTAAGTTTTTCACTTAATTTTTGTACTTCTTGAGCTTCCACTTAGTTCTTTTTTTGACTGTCTCTGTATAGATGAGAATCTCTGTTTTGACAGCATGTGTTGATTTTTTTTCAACACATTAAGAGGAGCGCCTCAGAGTCATTGCCGATTGCAAACCCTGGGGGCATCTCCATGTCAATTACTACTGAACTTCTTTACACTCTCAGTTCAGGTTACATTTCACTCTTTATACTTATTATTATTATTGGACAGTGGGCATTACGAGTGATATATCGTGGAGACCCTGGCTATTCCTAAGTTACTCTAAAGACTGGATTCTGTCTTAGAAGGCAATTAACTACTTGGAATCATCTGTTTCCTCCGTAGGAAGAAACAGCTAAAATCTCAACTCAGTTATTTCAATTTTCAATCCTTCTTCTCTACCTGCCCCTCCATGGACCCTGCCCCTCCACGGAGGTGGAAGGCGACTTCAACCATAAAATTAAAAGGCCCTTACTCTTTGGAAGGAAAGCTATGACAAACCTAGACAACATATTAAAAAGCAGAGACATCACTTTGCCAACAAACGTCCATCTAGTCAAAGCTATGGTTTTTCCAGTAGTCATGTATGGATGTGAGAGTTGGACTATAAAGAAAGCTGAGCGCTGAAAAATTTATGCTTTTGGACTGTGGTGCTGGAGAAGACTCTTAAGAGTCCCTTGGACTGCAAGGAGATCTAATCAATCCATCCCAAAGGAGATCAGTCCTGAATATTCTTTGGAAGGATTGATGCTGAAGCTGAAGTTGTAACACTTTGGCCACCTAATGCGAAGAGCTGACTCATCGGAAAAGACCCTGATGCTGGGAAAGACTGAAGGCAGTAGGAGAAGGGGACGACAGAGGATGAGATGGTTGGATGGCATCACTGACTCGATGGGCATGAGTCTGAGCAAGCTCCGGGAGATAGTGAAGGACAGAGGAGCCCGGCGTGCTGCAGTCCATGGAGTTGCAAAGAGTTGGACACAACTGAGCAACTAAACGGCAACAGCAAGCGGGGATCTGCCAGCTCGCCTGCACAGTCTGGAAGGACCTCTCTGCCCGGTGTCCTCACCAATCTGACGGCTGTCCTGTGCATCCGCTTGTGGCCACGTGTCACTGGCACAAACGGTCCGTTGCCCGCCCCAGTCAAAAACCTATTTATTGGAGTCTACTAAAAATGACGCAGAACATGCGAGCTGTGATTTAAGTTTTACCTGGGGCAATATGAAGGCTTCAGCCCAGGAGACTGCACCTCAGAGAGCTGAGAAACCGCTCGAAAGATGTGGTGGGGGAAGGTCAGTATATAAGGTTTTGGTGAAGGGGGAGTTCAGTGCAAGGAAGCCCTTATCTTACAAGAGGTTTTCTGCTAGTCAGGAGGAGTTGATGTCACCATGAAGGGATTTAGCGCTTTTTTAGATATGAGGAGATATAAGGATTAGGATCGTGAAATCAGCTCCTGAAAATATCTATCAAAAGGCTCATTCCATTAGTTTTCTTGGAGCACAAAGTGCCTCGTTCTCCTCCCTGAACTCCCTCCGGGACGTGCTGAAGGTCAACAGCCACAGCGGCACAGGGTTCAGTCCCCGCAGAGGCAGATGGCAAATGCCCTCGGCAGGTGCCAGTTTGCAGCTGACCCTGGCAAAACTCACCCACCCACTCAATGTTCAACACAGCTTCCCTCCAGGTTCCTTTGCTTTGGGTCTCCTTCCGTGCCTGCCCAAAGCTACATTCTTTAAAAAATAGTTTTAGTCCAAAATTTATGATTATTATCTGTGAGCAGCTTAGTTTGCTAAGCTACTGTCATTAACCTCTAATGGAATCTTGCTAATGATCTGGTTAAGTAACACTGATCCTGGATTCTTGAATGTTTAAAAGGCTATATTTCAGGTCTAGGCAAAAGCCAGAAACCCAGCATGATGGTGACGGTGGCCTTAATCATTTCCCTCCACTTGTCAGCTTACCAAAAAAAAATCATTCTGTGATTAAATCATGAAGTGCTAAAATCAGAGTATGATTATTGAGCCCAAAAGACTGCTGCTCAGATTTCTGTACAGTTCCCTGGGGTTTCCAATCAAGCAGTGTCAGGGACCATTTGATCGATGAGTTTGGTACTGGTGTCCTTGATGTATGGTACCTAACAAGTTAGCAGATTGCCCGCAGTGTTTAGGTTCTTCCTGAATCAGAGGGTGACCCCACGGTGTGAAAGATTGCATGGTCATCCTCCTGAGAGCAGAGAGCTCTGAACACAGGTGGCTTCCCTTCATGGACACCGGGGACCGGAGGGGCAGCTCTCTGGCATTAGAGCTGGGACAGATGCCCATCTGGGCAGGTCCACGCCTGGCTGCAGAGGCAGGACTTCACCCCGATGGCGGTAAGAAAACGCCGCAGGCATCATCAAGGAGTGGGTGGTGGAGAGGGACTTTTTTCCTAGCTTGTTTATTTACTTAATGTGTTTGTCACTTCAAAGTTGTGAAAAATACTCATTTATAAACTGAGGCTGACATAGTCAAAGCTATGGTGTTTGCAGCAGTCGTGTACAAATGTGAGAGTTGGACCATAAAGAAGGCTGAGCACCAAAGAATTGATGCTTTTGAACTGTGGTGTTGGAAGACTCTTGAGAGTCCCTTGGACTGCAAGGAGATCAAACCAGTTCATTCTAAAGGAGATCAACCCTCAGTGTTCATTGGAAGGACTGATGCTAAAGCTCCAATACTTTGGCCACCTGATGCGAGGAGCCAACTCATCGCAAAAGACCCTGATGCCAGGAAAGACTGAAGGTAGGAAGAGAAGGGGGCAGCAGAGGATGAGATAGTATCCAACTATCACTGACTCAATGGACATGAGTTTGTGCAAGCCCCGGGAGACGGTGAAGGACAGAGGAGCCTGGAGTGCTGCAGTCCACGGGGTCACAGGGAGCTGGACACGACTTAGTGACCTAACAGCAAGGAGCAGGAGATGGAAAGAGAAGGTCCCATGACTCAGGAGGAGAAGGCCTAAGTGTCGAGGCGGGCTCTGCAGGGGGTCTTGGGGGTGGGATTCAGACTTGGATGGAGGGAAGAGCTTGAGTAGAATGAGGGGCTTTCTTCCATTTCAACAGATGGAGAGAGGGAGGCAGATGGAGATGTTAGCAGGTGAGATGAACCCCGCCTCGTGTGTGCGGAGCAGCACCAGCGCTTGGTACTGGGCCCTCCGTAGGCGAAGACGCCTTCCTGCTTTCCTTGTTACTCGGACAACACAGACAGATGGGCCCCTGCTGTTTTCACCTTCTCATCGGAGAGCAGGGTGCGGAGATCACCCTGCCAGCTCACAAGAAAAGGAGAGGCATCTCTGCAGAATTAAAGATTGACAAGCCGTCCGGTTATTTTGGGGATGAGGAGCAGAGGTTGAGACAAGACCCGGGAAAGGTTCCGGGTAAGCCCCCCAGCCGTCCCACCCCGACCTGCTCTGGGTACACAGAGCCATCAGCAAAATCAGGCTCACTGCAGAGCCCCTGCGAGGAAAAACCTGGCATTTCCTGTTTAAAGAATAGAAGGCAAGCCAGTACTAGCCATCTTCTCCTGGCAGAGGTGCAGTTCCGTGTGGGCAGTGAGGGCCCTGGAAGGGTGTCCACTGGGGCCTCTCTGCCCTGGCCCCGCTGCCCGGGCCTGGGAGGGGCACATGGTGAGGTGCGCTCCGGGGAGCCAAGATGCAAGGCCGACAGATCCAGAGGGCAGAGACAGCCAGGCTCCCACACTAGGCTTGTCTCACCTTTGGCGAGCGTGTCGTGTCCAGATGGGGGTGTCCGAGGCAGACTGACAGCGGCTGCTGTCTGGACCACGGGGCAGAGTGTGGACTCCTGGGGGTCTCGGGCCCACTCCGTCCGGCCGAAGAGGCTCACCAGGCCCCGCACCTCAGGCTCCAGGCTCAGGGGCACCAGACGCCAAGGTTCTGCTGGCTCTGCCCGTCTTGGCTCACCTCCCCGCCCGGACTGGAAGTCACCCGCCCTGCGAGGACCACCGGCAGGCTCAGCTGAGGGCTGCCCAGGTTCTGGGGCTCGTTATCAAAGGAACCTGTCGTCTCGACCCCCTCGCAGGCTGCCAGGGGTCTAGCTTCACTCCTGCTTCCCCCCAGTCCCAGGATGCCTGCTGGTTTTGTATCCCTGCCCCGCCCGCACTGCTGGTGACCACCCTTCTACTCTGCTTGCGTGAGGTCAGCTTATTTTTTGGAGTCTGCGTGGGTCACACCATGTTCTTCTCTTCCTGTCTGGCCGATGTCACTGAGCGCAGCACCCTCTAGGTCCATGGTGCTGTTGAGATAGCAGACGTCCTCCTTTCCCGGGGCTGAGGGCTGTTCCCTGAGTGAGTACCACGGTGTCCTTGGCCATCACCCGCTGGCAGGCCCTCAGGCTGCCCCTGACCTGGCCGGTGAGCGGGGCTGTGGGGACCCTGGGCAGGCGGGCGTCTCTTCCAGACACTGATTATGCTTCCTCTGGAGGCATAACCCACAAGCGGGATTACTGGAGGATCTGGCGGGCGGCCGTCTCTGGGGTCGCACAGAGTCGGACACGGCTGAAGCGACTTAGCAGCAGCAGCAGCAGCATGGTAGCTCTATTTTTACTTTTCTGAGGAACTTCCGTTCTGATTGCCTTACAGGCTTCCTGGAATATCTGCTTCTTGAGGCCACTTGTTCTTGCCATGGCTCGGGTGGCCTTTCCTAACTGCTGGTTGACCGCTGAACACGCAGACTTCACACCTGGCCTGTGTTTCTCGTCACCAGTGACTTTGTGAAAACTGACACCTGGGGCCCAGCCCAGAGCCTCCGACGTAAACGGTTTGGGGCGCAGCGTCTGGGGTTTGGCATTATTAAGGCTTCCCCAGTGATCAGAAGCTCAGGCAGAGATGGGCCCTGTTACCCCGACTCCAGTGCAGGGCATTGCGACGTATGCCTTGACCCCTGGTCCTCAGAGCTCCTGGGCCCATCAGCGGGGAGCGGGGAGCTGCCGTCTTTTGTCTTCAGGGGAAGCACCACCTCCTGGATTCCATATATGGCGGTCAGTGGTCGAGGGCTCCTATTCTCTGACACTCACCTTTCCTAAGGAACCATCTCAGGGCGAGCCTCCCTGCTGAGCACCAGCTTCCTGTGCCTGAAATGCTGAACTCAAGGAGCCTTTGAAGCTGCTGATTCCCCGCCGCCTGCTGCGGCCCCTCTGCTTGACTCCTCACCATCACTCCCAGGCTTTTGCCCTGGGGACTCGGACCTGCCTGCAGACGCTGTCGGGGGCCGGGGGTGGGGCTGTCTCTTCCTTCCTCTGCTGCAGGCTCTGAGCACAGCAGCCAGAAGCCTCCAGCCCACAGGACGCCCTGGTGGGATCTGGGGGCCTCCACGCGGTGGGAGAGGCCCTGTGATCTTGGGAGGGCTCTGGTCCGTGTGGTCCTGGGGGCTCCCACGCCCACAGAGGCCGCTGCTCAGGAATCAGGATGTGCGCTCCTCCCGCACTGGGTCGGTCAGAAGAAAGGAAGGCCAGACACAGGCAGGGACTGGATTCTGGCGCAGCATTTGGTGGGAATACGATCCCACCTGTTGAGCCCCCTGAGGCCGAGAGATCTACGCCCACGGCTCCTCTCGCGCCTCACGAATGCCTCCGACAGCCCCGGGGCCGGCCTGGCCACGCCGCAGCCCTTTGCATCCTGGCTTATCTGGTCTCACAGTCAGGGTGGGAAGCAGCATAGGGGACCACAGATCTTCGCGAGAGTCCAGCCTGCACCTTCTCGCCCTGGCTGAGCGGGCTGCAGCGTGGTGACTCGGAAGGCACAGACTCTGCTCCTAGCGCGGCTGGGTCTGTCCTGGCCCGAAGTGCTGCTGAGGATGGGGAGAGGTCCCCGCAGGGACAGGGCGAGATTCCTGTGGGGGTGAGGGGATAGGAAGAGGTCCCCTTGGGGATGGGGAGAGATCCCCGTGAGGATGGGAAGAGGTCCCCGTGGGGATG
>SJYQ01001176.1:633848-651881 GCA_006410935.1 Redunca redunca
CCCGTGGGGGTGGCAGGATGGGGAGAGGTCCCTGTGGGGATGGGGAGAGGTCCCTGTGGGGATGGTGGGATGGGGAGAGGGTGGGGAGAGGTGCCCGTGGGGGTGGCAGGATGGGGAGAGGTCCCCTGCGGATGGGGAGAAGCCAGGTGTCAGCCTGCAGTCGCCGTCCCTGACTCTCCCTGCTTGTCTGGCTGCAGAAACGATGAGGGTGTGGACTCCAGCTGATGCCACCCCAGGAGTCACTTAACAGAGTTTTCTGGGGGCCAGCTCCTCGTTTCTTAGAACATTTTCTGTCTTGTGTGACAGAGAAAGAGAAAACTCTGTCACACAGAGTCACATACACTAAAGCTCTGGTTTTAGTGACAAGAAGCCCCTGGCCCTCCATTCCGAGAATGCCCCTGGGTGCGGCAGGAGTTTCCAAGGCTTGCTGATGGGATTCTGTGTGCCGTTCCTTTCTCTGGAAGCTCAGCTTTGAAGGACCCGATTATAAATATGCTTTCCCCACTCCTCCTGCCAGCCCTATTCTCTGCCAGTCTAAGAGGATGGGTCATCCATACTGATGAAGTAAGAACCTGTTGAGAGAAAGATTGTTTCCTTTGCATTAATCGATATGTTATTTAGTTAGGGAGTTAAATTACCTGCGCATTGACCTTGAGGTGCTGAAATACGGATGTTTCTATAAGCTGGGAATGAAACCCAGGAACACGTCTAAATCAAAAGTTTTGTGATAAATGAAGAGAGCAGAATTAATCCGATATTTATGGCCGTTTGAGTCTGTTTTGTGCCGCCAGCCGTGTGGAAAGAAATCAGATTTCTGCTCCAGAGCAGACGAGCCGAGCCCCCTCGGAGGGCTTGGAGCCACTTGAGGTCTGCGCTTACTGAATCCAGAGCTGTATGGGTGCTTGAAACAAAGCACCTTTCCTGGGAGCCCCGCCTCCCAGGAGCTTCCCCTCCCCTAGTGCATGGGGCGGGGGGTCAGGACAAGGGGCAGCAGCATCACCTGGCCTAGTCCCCCATCTGTTGACCCAAACCAGTGTTTACAAGGTGCTCTGTAAATGTGACCAGTTAACTGCACCCTGCAAGCCATTCAGTTCCAGCTGACGCAAAGAAGTGCTGTGTTGGAGGTGGGCGTTATAGCCTGGAAAGCACCTTGTTCTCCCCATCCAGCTCTCTCGGTGGATAGAGCATGTTCACTGGGGGACGGAGAGTGAGGCTGGGGTGCTCACAAGGGGCCACTGAGGCCGGGATGCCCGCAGAGCGATGGCGCCAGAACCTGCCCCTTGTCCACGCCAGCTCCGGGTCATGCACACCGTTCCCGCGGGCTCTTATCAGGTCCTGGAAACGACATGGGGAGAATCCGAGCCGGACCAGGATGCTCCACGGGCATTCTGTTTCTGTTTGAAGGCTGGACCCTGACCGGGGATTAGCTCCAAAGTCCGTGCAAATATCCGTCCTGTGCCTCACTCGGACCAGCTGAAAGGCTTTTGTCTGCATCATGTGTGGCGACTTTTGGTGCATCGGATGTCGTCAAGCTGTGTTGCCTCCAGAGAGAGAGAGAGAGAGAAAGAGAGAGGGAGAGAGTCTGGTCCCTCTGGGAGAGGAACCCTGGCTGCCTTCTCTATGAGAAGGGCTCCCTGTCTGAGAAACACTTGAGAGGGTGCTCATCACCTGGGAAACCAGTGCGCGTGTGGAGAGTAGGGGTCCCCAGGATTTCCTGTCCATTGCCCGGGGTTGGGGGGTATTAATTAGTGTAATTACTTGGGGACACAGTTTGACATTCTCTCAAGTCCTCCACAGACTCTTCATACCTAGAGGAATACCCAAGGGGGCACTTCTCGCCTGTGGACACCTGGAGACACGCATTAGCATGTTTCAGCAGCACCGCTGAGAACAGCAAAGCCCTGGAAATAGGCCAGCTGCCAATCAGTGCAAACGGATGAATGAAAACTGGCGCAGGCGCTCAGCAAATTATGTTCTAGCATTGCAGTGAATAAGCGCAATAATGCAACCCAATAGGGCTGAATCTTAGCAATGTAACATTAAGTGAGCAGTTAAAGCCTGAAGGTTACAGGCAAGAGACTGCATCTCTATAAAGTTAAGCGTAATGAAAATAAAGCATGCAATTTAAAGAAAAATATAGAAATTGGAAAACAAAGGAATGATGAGTTTGGGATTGAGGAAATTTGCTTTGGGTGGAAGGAGGCGAGGGAGGGGGTGATCCACCACAGGTTAGACGTGGTTTCCTTGTCTCTTTTTGATCCTAACTTTCATTTTTGACCATGGATTTGCAGATACTTATAATATCATAAAAATAACTAAATAAAAATATAACTAAAGGAAGAGCTACATATTATGAATAAAGTTTGTAGTCAGAGAACTCTACTATGCAAGGCAGCATTTTAAGAAATAATATATTTAATACCACAACTTTCTTCTAAGGTAAATATAAAAGATACTAAATTTCAAACCAGGAAACAAAGGCAGTTTCTAAACCCAGGCTGCCTAGAACACAGTCTAAGGCACATTTTAAAATTGTAGGCACAGCTCATTCAAGGTTTTGAAGAACCACACTGAAATAAAAAGTGTTTTCAGGAAAATGTGACTGTGTGCCTGCTAAGTCGCTTCAGTCATGTCCAACTCTGCAATCCTGTGGACTGTAGCCCACCAGGCTCCTCTGTCCATGGGATTCTCCAGGCAGGAGTACTGGAGTGGGTGCCATGCCCTCCTCCAGGGGACCTTCCTGACCCAGAGATCAAACCAAGGCTCTTAGGTCTCCTGCGTTGGAGGCGGTTTCTTGACCACTCGCGCTGTAAAACCAGGCAAATTGACTGCCTTCAGACCCTGCTCGAGGGAACTCTAAGAGACGCACTTCCGGGGAACGACGGGGCCTCGGGAGGAAGCTCTGAGGGGCAGCGAGACAGCTGAGTGGGGTGAAGACTAAAGAAAGCAGACTGTGTCAGAAGAGCGGACACCGGCTTTCCGGAGGTGACGCAGCGCGGACGGGAGGGAGCCCAGCAGTAAACGGGGGGCCGGGGCCAGAGTCCAGGCGCTCGGGAGACCCCGCCGCTCGCGAAGACGAGGAGGCTACTGACGGTTCAGTCTCTGTTCAGCCTGCCGTGGAAGTTTCCAGCATAACGGTGAAAGGACAGCACGCGGGCACTGCGGGGACTGTGGGGTTAGTGCCTGGGGAAGTGGGATGCGGGGCGCGTTGAGCTTCAGAAAGGACGGCTGGGCAGACGGACAGACCCCAGACAAGACGGGCCCCTCTGTCTGTAAGCCGCAGGTGGAGAGCCACGGCAGGGACCTTGCAGGGTCTGCCTGCCGGGTCTCTGGCGGGGACCGGGGCTGCACGTGTCCTGGGGGAGCCTGGGCCCTGCACACAGCGGGCTCTTGCACAGGGAGCTCACGCCAGTCCAGGCACACTCTCAGCGCCTCTAAGGGCCTTGGGCCTTAAAAATACAGTTGGGTTTCATTTTCTAATAAACAGTAAGGGTGGCAAGATGTTTTGAGCACACACACCAGTCCCGAAGCTGTTCGACAAAGCTGGTATGAAGAGCTGCTCTCCCACCAACATATATCCAAGCCAAAACCTGCTTTCACTTGTGCATAGCTTACTAATGTTACAGAAAGTGGAGTAGGTTTCAGTAGGTTTCTCTGGTGGCTCGGTGGTAAAAAAAATCTGTCTGCCAGTCTAGGGGACATTAGCTTGATTCGACTTCACTTCACTTTCACTTTTCACTTTCATGCATTGGAGAAGGAAATGGCAACCCACTCCACTGTCTTGCCTGGAGAGTCCCAGGGACGGGGGAGCCTGGTGGGCTGCGGTCTATGGGGTCACACAGAGTCGGACACTACTGAAGCGACTTAGCAGCAGCTTGATTCCTGGTCTGGAAAGATCCCACGCGCCGTGGAGCAATTAACCCAAAGTAGAAGTGTCGGTCTCTCATTTGTGTCCAACTCTTTGTGACCCCGGGGACTGTAGCCCACCAGGCCCCTCTGTCCATGGGATTCTCCAGACAAGAATACTGGAGTGGGTTGCCATTTCCTTTTCCAGCAGATCTTCCCGACCCAGAGTCAGAATCCAGGTCTCCTACATTATGGGCAGACTCTTCACCGTTTGAGCACCAGTGAAAGTAAAGGTGAAAGCCACTCAGTCCTATACAATTTTTTGCAAACCCCTGGCTACACAGTCCATGGACTCTCCAGGCCAGAACACTGGAGTGGGGAGCCTGTCCCTTCTCCAGGGGATCTCCCAACCCAGGGATGGAACCCAGGTCTCCCACGTTGCAGGCGGATTCTTTACCCACTGAGCCATAAGGGGAGCCCCAGAATACTGGAGTGGGGAGCCTGTCCCTTCTCCAGGGGATCTTCCCCACCCAGGAATCGAACGGGGCTCTCCTGCATGGCGGGAGGATTCTGCAGCAAGGGGGCCGCTGGGGAAGCCCCTGGCTAAACCCAGGGGCCAGCAACTGCTGAGCCTGTGCCCCAGAACCCCGCAGCCTCCGCTCTGAGCCCCCGTGCCGCAGCCACGGACGGCCACGTGCTCTCAGCCTGGGCTCTGCAATGGGAGAACCACTGCAGTGAGCAGCCTGCTCACCGCAGCCAGAGAGTGGCCTCCGCTCACCGCAGCCACCAGCGATGAAGACCGAGCACAGCCAAAAACGAACGCATCGGTAGCAGTTACAAATGGAGCAGGTTTCATATTCTGAGAGTTCGCAGACTTCGCAGGCAGAGTCTTTCTTTTCTTAGAACTTTTGGTAGCAAATAAAGAGGGAGAGAGATTTGGCAGCATAGTCATCTCTCGAGGACCATTCCAGTGCCTCTGTGAAGGATTCTTGCTCTGTTTTCTTGTTCCCATAATGAGAGTTACTCTCCTCCGGCTTTTTGGGTCCTGAAGTATGTCAAACCCTCAGTTGACATCGTTCTAGGGCAAGTAAACCCCTTTGGTACTCAACCAAGGGTTAATCATCTTTTCTTGTTTTCAAAATTAGTTTTCCCCTCGAAATAGTATTTCTCTCTCCATATATCAAGCTGTCAGTACAAGCGATTTGGAAACTGGAACATTCAAGGAGTCTTAGCTTGGGAGAAAGAGAAACGGAGTCACGTGAAAATAGAGTGGATGTTGCGTTTGAGTCAGTAAGACATGCTGAGAGTGGATGGGTTTCTGGGAAGTGTTTCCTTTGGTCAGAAGAGGTGCTTTGATCTCTGACCAGGATGATACTATTAATATCTACAGCAATTCTGTATAGTTGAGAATGAACTCTTTTTGATAAAATGAGGATAACACTAGTAATATATTAGAGCTTGTTACTGAGATCAAATAAGCTCATGTGAAGGGAAAAGTGGATAAATTTTAATTCTAAGTGTCTGGTTTAATCTGTTGTAAAAATTCTGACAGGGTTCGTGCCTGCAACCCCCAGAGGAGGCCTGAGAAAGAGGACAGAGCTGAGCCAGGCTTGGGAGGAGTGAGGGGCCCAGGGGTGCTCAGGGTCAGACACAGAGATCTGCGTCTCCCAGGCCCTGGGGGCTTGCAGGACGGAAGCCGCCTCCCAACGCCCCACAGAGGTCAGGTGCCCGAGGGCCCCGCAGGACCGAACCGCCTCCCAGGCTGACCCTCGTTTAGGGTGGATCAGAAATCAGGAGTCGGTGAGCACCTGTGTGCTGGTTTCCATCTGTGAATTTCTTGCATCATGTTTCAGGGCAATGCTTCGGGCCGGACCCCACCTCATCATGGCAGGATGCTCACCACGAGTCCGGTGGTGGCAGGCGGGGGCACCGTGAGCAGAAGAGTCAGAGCTAAATGAAGAGCTGAGAGGGGATGAAACACTTGCCGGAGCCTCCAGGCCCCCTGCAGGGCCTGGAGGAGCCTCTCCCCCGTCTGGAGACCCAACCTTCTGCCCGACCTCCCACCCTGCTGCGCTGCGTCCATAGCTGGGAACAAGCACGGTCCCATTCTCTTCCGTGCCCTGCTTTTCTCCAGACCGCACCCCAGTCCCCCTATGCTTTCCACTCACCACACGCCCTGGCTTCTGGATCCTTCTCAGCTGTTGCTCCGTAGGCTTGGCACCAAGAGCCTGCGGTGGCGCCTGTGTGTGGTCGTCCCTGCAGGGAGGAAGCCCGTGTCTACACCGGCCTGAATGTGGTGTGCTCTCCTCTCAGGGTCCTGTGCCTGTGCCAGGGGTGGGGGGACAGGGCTGAGAAATCAATGGGGGGGGTCCTGTGGGGTGCAGCATCCCTAGCCCAGCTCTCTTCTGGGGCAGGGTAGGGGTGGAGTTCAGGAGCCCACCCTTCTCCCGGGACGAGCAGGGGTGGTGGGATTAGTAGAACCGGAGAAGCTGAGGGCCTGTCCTTCCTCAGGCCTGGTCCTCTGTCTGCATTAACCAGCTGCAGCTCTTACCACGTGGTTTCCCCCGATGCCTTAACCTCTGAACCCTGATCTGAGCCTGAGCCAGGCCCGCTGAGCCCAGACCTGCCCCAGGCTGCCACCTGGCTGGCTGGCTGTCTGTCTGGGTGATGCCTGCCTGCTCCCGGAGTCCCAGCTGTCACGCCTCCCTGCTGCGGTCTGAGGGTTCATGCCCCTCCCAAAATCACGCTGGGACCCTAACCCTCAGAAGGGATTGTGTGAGTAGGTGGGCCTCGGGGAGGTGCTGAGATCCTGAGAGTGGCGCTGCCGTCCGCGGGATCAGGGTCCTTCTAAACAAGGCTGTGGAGAGCTCCCGCACCCCGTCCACCCCGCCAGGACCCAGTGAGAAGGCGCCAGCCTTAGGCCAGGCAGAGGAGCCTCAGGCCAGGCAGAGGACCCTCGGCTGAGCACGCTGAGGCCTTAGACCTTGGACTCTCTGCTTCTGGAACCCCCAGAAGTAAATCCACGGTGTGTTTGATCCGCCCAGCCCGCAGCGTTTTGTCACGGCAGCTGAAGTGGGTTGAGACCCCCCACCCCACTGCGCCGAGGTCAAAGCTTCCGCAGACTCTTCACTGCCCCCCACGGGCTCTGATGGGCCGGCTGCCGCTCCAGCCCCTGGAATCCCTGCCTCCTGAGCCAGGATCACCTCCTGTGTTGGTGACGCCTGCCCACTTCTGAGCCTGGGGCCGAGCAGTGGGCTCACTCCGATCACCAGGGTTTGTGCTGACCCCTGGCCCCCTGCCTCCCCTCCCGCGTCTTGCGCCCCCTGTGATTCAGGACAAGACGCACCCAGAGCCTTGAGGCTGCAGGGGTTCTCAGAGTCCCGGTGGGCGGAGTGGCTGTCGCTGAGTGACTCCGTGGGGCCAGCCGCTGCCCTCAGTTAGTCAGAGAGTCAGTATTCCAATCCATTTTATTGCAAAAGCAAATGTTCCAGTTCAGATTTCTTTTCATATGCAAAAATAATTTTATATCTTTAAATCACATAATCACTGTTAATTGATTCTATTTTATAAATGGAGCAATTACTTTGTACAAAAAAGTCAGGAAATACTCTAAAATGATATCAATTTGAATATTACTCATAAATGGTACAAATTAAACCATTAAAGTTCATATTTTACAAATGTTAAGTGACATGGCCTATGAACAGTTTTTTTTTTTTTTTAATCTTGAGGTTTTTACTGTCTAAATTTTTTTTTAATGAGGATATAAAAAGGGACTTGTTTGGCCTTGGTTCAAAATAACACAGATGGTGAAGAAAGCCTGATGGTGGGTGAGGTTCTTTTGACTGAAAGCAGTGAAACTTTCTATGATCTCTGAAGAACAAAGAACGTGTCGGGAATGATTCTGTGGCTCACCGCCCTGGGGATGGCTGGACCCTTGGGCCCCGGAAGGAAGGGGAGCAGGGCTGAGACCTCCTTCTGCCCGGGGTGGTGACCCCCCGGCTCCAAGGGGTCACGGTCTCCAGTCAACAGACTTAGCAAGATCTCAGAGCATGTGCGGCTCTGCTCCCGAGAGGAGAAGGAAGCGTTACACCCAGAAGGCGAAGGGCAGGCATCCTGGGCAGCGAAGCCGACGTGTGACTAGGGCAGATATTTCAGGGACGGGAGAAAAGCAGCCCGATTCTAGGCCTGCAGACTCAGACACATCATCAGTTTCCGATAAGCGATCAACAACAGGGCAGGATTTAGTGGACGAAGCTTTCTTTTGCAGATTTATAACATGGTGATGTTACATTTGGAATATTTGTATTCTAAACTCAGCCTAAGCACGACTATAGAAGCCATTTGAGGAGGTGCATTTTTCCCAGCTTTCTGATAATTTTCTGAGATTGGAGTCACATATCCTTAAATTATTGCCAAGATAATCTAGCATTTTGTAAGAGCAGAGGAAAAATTACCGAAAATAAAATCCACATTTTGTAAAAGAAAAATTACCAAAAAGAAAAAAATATTAATCACAATGTTTACAAGCTGGGAGATAAATTTTGTGGAGATGTACCTAAAAAGATTCTCTGAGCACATTTTCTTACATTTGAATATTCACTGTGTTCAACTGATGGGAACTTGCCTCCCACATGGATTGATTAAGGGGGACTTTTCATGTACTCATATCTGTTTCCATGTCTGTCTATTGGTCTCCCTGTCCATCTCCCCACCATCTACCTACCAGCCTCTCTGACTTCCAGGCTGGCTACCTTTAGGACCTGAGACATCTACAGATGCCTGACATGTGTATTCCCACTATGGAGTCAGTTCCCATCCAGCTGTGTATGAGAAGGTCCTTAATTCAGGGGAGCAAGGGAACTCTGGACACTGGCAGGAAGCCTGTGGCCAGAGCCCAGGTAGGGGACAGCCGGGCCGTGACGGATGAGGACGACTTGGTCACACAAAGGAGAGAAGGGCAAGCGTGATGCAGGCACCAGCTGAGGCTCTGGGCGCACAGAGACTGCAAGGAGCAGGTCTGGCTGAAGCCTGGGCTATACCTGGGGGTCTGTGGGGATAAGGCAGTTTTCAAAGACAAGACCCTATCATTTCCCTCAAAAGCCCCAACTGCTCTGACGGGCAGGTCCCAATGAGCACGGAAACTTGCCAAGCAGATGTCACACTCTTTTAAAGAGTCAGAGCCTGGAACCCAGAGGCAGGAGGGGGTGGAGTGGAAGAGGAAGGCAGGGGACGGTGAGGGCCTTGCTGCAGAAGGGGGGATGCTCAGCCTGTCCTGGTCCCTGTCCTGCGCCTCCCCCGGAAGAGTCTAACATGGCGACTCGGTCGAGCAAAGTGCTGGAACAAGCCCGCGTGCGTGAGCGGCGTTCTTCCCTCGCCAGGGGTGCCGCCTGAACCCGTGCCTCTGTAACGCACTCCAGCTCTTTGCGGGTGTGGGACTGTATGCAGATCTGCTTTCTCCAGTTAAAAATCAATTTTACGTGATACTTTTATTCTCAAAAGTCTTTTTTCTAAGTGGAGAACTGCTCATCCTAAGAAAAAAAATGATGAGCATCTTGGCTTTTCATTTCTGGTTTTAATCAGGAAAATGGTATCAAGATTCCCATTACTGGTCCAGCCCGCTGTTCTCATGAACAACAAAAGCACCATGGCTGTCTCACTCCAGACTCCATACATGCAGGTTCTTTTGTTTAGAGGGTTTTTCTGCAGCGGTCTGATTCTAGTGAAAGTCGCTCAGTCGCGTCTGACTCTTTGTGACCCCATGCACTAGACTTTCCGTGGAATTCTCCAGATCAGAATACTGGAGTGGGTAGCCTTTCCCTCCTCCAGGGGATCTTCCCAACCCAGGGATCGAACCTAGGTCTCCTGCATTGCAGGAGGATTCTTTACCAGCTGAGCTATCAGGGAGGCCCATTTTAAGCAAGGTCTGATTTTAAACAAGGAGCAAAGTGAAGTTTTTGTTGGCTGCACTGCTGACGGCCATTGCTGTTGAGTTACGGTGGCCGAGGGGAGAGACAGCAAAGATAGAAAAGACCATCTGAAACACCACAAAAAAGTGCGGCCTAGGGACGTCCCAAAGGGAGAAGAGCAAGGTGCCGAAACCGGAAAGAATTTACCCTAGTAAAGTCAGCTACAGACATTAAAAATGCTTTACCCTCTGCCTTAATATAAATGGTGCCCAGGAATTGCTAACTCTGTAATAACTCGCGTGGATGCCACATCGCAATAGATATGTACACAGATGGGTATCTTCAGCAAAGAGGAAGAACTGAGCAAATAGGAAGTAATAGGCACTCTGTAAATTCAGCCTAGGGTGAGGTTCTGAAGCTGGGAATACTCACAGAAGGAATTCCTCCAGTGGGAGTCCCCGCTCAGACTGACAGTAAGCAAAGGCTCCATTGCTAATAAATAGGTAAAAAAGCTCTTCTTCCATTTTAATTCTGCTGCTTCCAACCACAGAACAATACTGTTGTTTCATTTGATGCTGAATCTGTGACGCTGCGAGGCTAAGGTCGGCCTCAGGCCCTGGAGTCAGCAGTGCCCAGAGCGCCACACCTACGGAGGCTCAGCAAGGGGTCTTGCTTCCAGCGCAGAGCTGAGCTCTGACACCTTGGAGTAAAGGGGAATTTCCAGTAGGGAGTGAGGAAGCCACAGCATCTGCCCTGGACTGGGGAGCCGGGCCCGGGATCGCAGGTGGTCGGGAAGGCGTCTGCAGGCCAGATGAGGGATGCCGCCACGCTCTGGCCCCTGCTGATGACCATCCTCTATCCCGATGTTCTGGAATGCTCTTCTTACCCCTGTGCATGCAGGGGCCAATCTGCATCCAGGGTGCCAGTGCCCTGGACAGGGAGATGCCCCCCTGTCTGTGCCCCTGCAGCGACCTGGGAGCTGGGGGCTCACCCAACGGAGGGTCCCCACAGGCTGGGCTTCGTGGTAGGGGCCCAGGCCGCGTCCCCTCACAGGGCTGGTGTGGAGCTGCCTGTCCAGGCAAGGGGGGCTCTGTCCTGAGTCGTGAGGGGCTTCCCTCCACCCAGAGCACAGGAGGTCCGACTGTCCTTCCCTCCAGCGCAGGGAGCCCAGGCTGGGAGAGATGCTGGCCGGGCCCGCCGCACGCCCGGAATCCTGTGTGCCGTCATCTCCGCCCGGGGGCTAGGGGCGGACAGTGGGTGCTGTCTGCACACTGAGCTGGCAGTGAGGCTGGGGGTGTAGAATCCCGGGGCCCCCATCCCAAGCTCTCCTCACGGCCCTGGCAGATTCCACAGCGTGAGCCTGTGCTGGGCCCTCATACCTTTCCTTGGCTGGCTGGACAGGCAAACCCATCACAGCTGGAATGTTTTCCCCAAAGAGACACATCGTTGAAACTGATCTGGGAGTCAAGAGCAACGAGTTTGAGAGCCCGCTTGGGTAAGGAGGGCAGACTGGAGGTATCAATGGGTTTCTCCTTTCGCATTTTAAGGGTAATAAGCTGTAAAATGGTGATTTCTGTGAGTGTTTCAGAGAGGCATCCTGGCAGGGGTCCCAGAATGTACCCCCCACCCACACCCACCCTGCAGGACACGGGGGTTTCTGTGCTGGCCAGGCAAAGGCACACCCCTGGGCCATCATAGGGGCCAGCCTGGCACCCACAGTCCTGTGGGGTTTCTGCACAGGCCTGTTTATGGGGAGCTGGGGCTGGAGGCAGCCGGGACATCAACTCCAGCATCTCCTCTGCTCACCTCCTGCCTGCCCCCTGCCTAGTTCCAGGAGCCGTTCGAGGTCCTGGGCGGCAGCAAGCACACATCTGGGACTGCCCCTCTCCAGCCCCAGAGCTCAGGGGTCAGGAGCTTGGACTGGGGCTTTATAATAGGGGCCCCATGTGTCTTGCTTCCAGGACACTATGCCCTACATCCACAGCCTCTATGCAACAACCCCCAGCCCTTGTTCTCACTCTGAAGTGTCCTGGTCTGAACGTCAAGGGATAGACCACCCCTCAAACAATTCTGCAGGTAAGTCTTTACTGGTCAGAAATCAGCATTTCGAGACTTGAGGGGAGAGCCTGCTGGCTTTCCCGCCTTTGGGGTCCTGCTCCCTGAAGACCCAGAATTGCAGAGACCACGCGTGCTCCTCAACCATGGTCCTCAGTTTGTGTTTTCAGCCCCTGCATGCTTTTAGATGGGGGTCATATCAGGTTTGTGGGAGGGCGCCGGCCAGGACCGAGTGGGGCCCTAGGGTGCCTGAGCCCGAGCCTCTCCCCATGGGTCCCTCGGGGACCAGCCCCCCAGCACTGCCCTGGGAGGAGCGGCTTCTTCCGGGTGTCCCCCGAGGAGGTGCGCCAATGTGTGGCCCGTGGCGGGTGCCCTGTGATCTCCCTGTAACTCCACGAACAGTTTGCGCATCCTGCAATTTCATGTAAACACTATGCTGTCCTCTCTGCCACTGGCTTTGTTTTGGAGATTTAGCCGTCTCGACATCTGTGGCTCCGGGCTGCTTATTTAGATGCCATGTTGTCGTGCATTGTATAAGTCTGTGTGGATTTATCCGCATATTTTCCTATTCATGAAAATTCAACGACTCTCAGTATTTCACATCGCAGCATGCATTCTGGCACTGGTCCCCGTGTGCGTATGTGGGAAAGTTTCTTTCTAGGGGATCTGTTTAGAAATGCAACCTGGGGGTTGGGGAGGTGCGGGGAGGCGGGCCTCGGTTTCGTTCAGTTTCTCTACAGTGCGGCAGGTGGCCGAGCGGTGCCCTCCTGCCACAGTGCCTCATCTAGCGGCGAGTCTGATGGCTTCTCACTTCAGGGCAGGTTTCCCCGGTCACCGGGGGCTCAGAAACGCTCTGCGTGCTTCTGGCTCTTCCTGATTCCTCGTCTCTAAGTTACCCGTTTGTCTGTTGGGTTCTGCTTTTTATCTTATTGATCTGTTGACCTTTCACTCATTTATCTTAGACATGGATCACAGGCGTCACGACCGCCTTCTCTGTCTGCATCTTGGGTTTCCATGTTTATCCTCTTCTGCTGAAAATATAAGACTTTAATGTTACCGTATTTGCCAGTCTTGTCTTCTAGGGTTTTTGGTTTTTGCATCTCATTTAAGAAATTTTTGCCTACCCCAGAGTCAAAGAGGTGCTCCTAAAACTTCTTCTAAAACCTTAAAACACACACACACACACAAAACCCCCTGTTTTTACATCTGTGTTTCTGTTCTATTTCTGATACTTAGAAGTGTATTAGAATTGTTTTTGAGCCTTGCTGCCTCTTTTCCTGAGATGGGTCTGAGATGGTGTATGGTCCAGGTCTGGCAAATGAGAAGCAGAAATCTACTGATCAGCATCTTTTAACATACAGCCTTAAGTTTTGAAATCCCTTGACACTGACAAGATGCAGCCAGCCCACAGTGAGTTACTGAACCCCGTTCCCAGCCTCCTCCAGCGGTGGTGTCTTGCGTAACCCGTCTTTTCAAAAGCAGGAAATCGGCATCATTACCATTCAAGTGACTCTAAACAGTCCTTGTTTGGACTTGTCAGTTTTTTGTGGGCTGACTCCTGTTTGGCGTACAGTCCTGTGGAAACTCACCACAGACACGGATCCAAGTCGCCATCAGCACCACGGGCTGATCCAGCACCTCCTGCCCCCTCAACAGTCAGGGGTCGTGACTTTCTTCACGCTGACCCCT
This sequence comes from Redunca redunca, assembly GCA_006410935.1. Lineage (NCBI taxonomy): Eukaryota > Metazoa > Chordata > Mammalia > Artiodactyla > Bovidae > Redunca > Redunca redunca. The sequence continues at coordinate 647,348 of SJYQ01001176.1, forward strand.
GGCCACCTTGTTCTGCGTCCATCACTGTAACTCTGCCACATCTAGAATTTCATAAAAACGGAGTTGAACAGTGGGGAGCATTTGAGCCTGGATCCTGGTGGCTCAGCTGGTGAAGGACCCCCCTGCAATGCCGGAGACCTGGGTTTGGTCCCTGGGTTGGGAAGATGTCCCGGAAAAGGGAAAGGCTGCCCGCTCCAGTATTCCAGCCTGGAGAGGGCCGTGGACTGCAGTCAGTGGGGTCGCCAAGAGTCGGACACGATGGAGTGACTTTCACTCTCACTTTGTTGCTCAGCATGACGCCCTTGAGCTCCGTCCAGCCCCTGTGTGCATGTCATTGGGGGGCAGTATTTCGCCCTGTGAACCGACCACAGCTGACTTATTCATTCACTTCTTGAAGAACATTTGGGCTCATTCCAAAGTAGGGAAATTACAAGTTAAATTAACTACTAATGAACATTTGCAAACACGTGTTTGTAGGAACATAAATTTTCATTTCTCCATAAATCCCTAGGAGTGTGCTTGCTGGGTCATAAAGTAATATCTGTTTAACATCATAGGTACATTCTGCCACTTTTCAGAAGGGATAGCCGTTTCCTGTTCCACCAGCAAGATTGAGGATTCTTGCTGCTCCGTACCCTTGTCTGCACTTGCTGTCGGCAATAGCTTTACTTTTTCCGTCTTAATACGTGTGCATGATTTTTCAGCCCAGAGCTAATTTGAATACTATTCATGATTAACGACAGTAAATATATTTTTGCGTGCTTATTGTGATCCAGTTCTCTAAAGAAAAGACACCTATGAATCTTTGCTCTAGAGTCTGTTCAAAAATTTTGCCAACTTTCTAATTAGATGGTTTGGTTTCTTATGACTCCTTATAGNNNNTCTATTTTAGATATGTAGTTTGAAAATATTTTCTCTCGGTCTGTGACTTATTTTTTCATTCTTTTAACATGATTTCATAGAGCAAGCCATTTTAATTTTGATGAAGATCAGTTTGTCATGGTTTTTAATGGGTTATGCCTTTGGGGTCATACCTAGTAAATCCTTGCCTCAGAACGGGTCAAGAAGACAGTCTCTTATACTTTCTTCTAAAAGTGTTGGAATTTTCTGTTTTCTGTTCAGGTCTGTCATCCATTTTGAGCTTATATTTGTAAAAGGGATGAGGTGTCGGCTGCTTGTCAGGAGGATCTGCCTCACCGGTGTATTACGGAACTGTTACAGGAGGCCCTGCATCGCCTCCGTTTCTTTGCTAGTTTTGGATGTTATTTTGAAGACATGATGGCAGGAGCTGTGGCAGCTATTTGGGGATCATGAAGCTAAATGATTTAAGATGAGCAATAACATGACCAGACTGGTAGAGTATTGCAACGGAAGAAGTCGCCAAACCAAACCTGGGGCCTGACACCTTCACACCGCTTTTCCGTAAATGGCTTTGTAATTTGAGACATTGTCTGGGCTTTTTGTTCATTAGTTTAGTGTGCCCTAACAGATGCTCCATTCTGGTCAATGAGGTGCTTGGTATAGATGGATTATTCATCCCCTTTCTGTCAGAAGTCCATACCCTTAAGCCCAATAGAGAATGGAGGAAGCTTCTCTTAAAGCTGTCCCAACAAAGCCCAGCTGAGAAGGCGAGCGGCCCGGCCTGGGCTGTGGAGGCACTAGGTGGCCTCGCTTTGCCTGGTCGAGGGTGAGCGCGTGAGGAATGGGGTCTCCACCCAACACGGGATGGAGACATGACACAGAGGGCTGCGTGCTGACCCGGAGGGAACAGTGTCCCTGCCGGACGACAGTGACCAACCGGACGGTCAGGGCCAAAGGACAGCTATGAATCTTTGCTCAAGTGTCTGTTCAAATATTTTGCTGACTTTCTCATGAGATGGTTTGATTTCTTACCACGTAGCTTAGAGAACTTTTTAATATAGTCCAGATACAATTTTTTTTAGATAGGTGGTTTGAACCCATGGCTGATTCATGTCAATGTATGGCAAAAACCACTACAATATTATAAAGTACTTAGCCTCTAATTAAAATAAATAAATTAATTTACAAAAAAAAGAAAATATTTTCTCTAGGCACAGCTGAATTTCACTGTGTCCAGCTGGGCTCTGTAGTCGGGTTCCAGCTTTGATTTCCTCACTCACCCTTCTGGGGACCAGGACTGCAGCCAACCCTGGGTCACTTTGGTGTCCCACCAGCTACAGAACCCATCAAACAGCGGAGGCTTCCCGGAGACGCTCCTGCAGGAATCCCCACCTATGTCTTTTGTGAGCACATCCATCACGGCTTTTGAAGGCATCCAGTGTGAGTGCTGTCTGTGAACCAGGCTGCAGCTCCAGAGTTCGCGGCGTGGTTAATTGCGGCTAACGGGAAAACGGGGCACATATGTCAGTATTTATGCGAACGGCAAGGCTGCCCACGGCCTGTGCCCGGGGGACGCCCGCTCAGCATGGCCGTCTTCCAGAGACTCAGGCCCTGCCTTCACAGGGAAACTTAGATTACTTTGCAGATTGGATGGAAATAAATTTTGAATATTAATGCTAATGGTGTCAAAGGTTCATAATCAGACTCCGCGGGCCTAATTTTAGACCCAGCAGTGTGTCTGTGGGAGGGCAGGCTGAGAGTCTCCACGGCCATTGCGATGGTGGGAGAGGGGCTAAAACTCAGCTGCTCGCCCTTCCGGCATCAGGAGAACTTAGTATGAGCGCAGAGAAGTGAGCATCTCAGAAGCTTAAGTGCAGGCTAAGAAATCCCCCAAACATCCAGAGTTCAGAAAACCAGCACAGCTACTGGCCCAGGTCTGGTCCCCTAGAAGCGATGCTGGAGATGAGGGTGTGTGTTCCACTGACGAGTTATGGGCATGGCCCCGGGGATGGGGGTGAGGGGAGAGGGTGGGGCTGGGGAAGCCAAGCAAGGGTGGGTTTTGGCTGCAGACTGGCTCCACTCTGAACTGTGGAATCTCTCAGAAGAGCATGGAAACGCCTTGCCATCTTCCCATTCAGGGCCCGGGCAGCCTCTTTCAAATCCGGAAAGAGATGGACAGAAACTGTCCTGCTGCTCCCGCCATCATCCGGCTCTTCATCCTCCCGACGGCGACTTCGTGCAGAGGTGCTGGGACGCGGGCAGCTGTGCAGGGGCCTCCGCCTCTGCCCTTGAAGAAGCTTGGAGGACACGCGGGCTCCGGACCGACAGCAGCGGAGCGGGAACGGGGGTGCGGGGGCCTGGGAGTCCAAGCCACAGCAGCACCGAAGGTGCCCCGCGGGGGGCCCAGTCTCGGGGTTTAGACCAGTCTGGAGACCGCTGAGGCTCCCGCCTGGTGGCCCTGCTGCTCCGGTTCCAGGAAAGCCTCACTCGTGGGCCAGGCCTCATTTCCAGACCCCTGGATCCCTGGTGGGTCTCAGTCCTTCCCAGAGTGGCGCTGCAGGAAGCCTCGGGTGTGCCTGGTGGTGAGTGACTCGGGCTGTATTTGCCTCGGCTAAGCTAACCCACGGGGAGCTACCGAGGAGTTCTGATTAGGGAGTAATCTGAGCGATGCTCTAGCGAGACCAGCCGAGCAGGAGAGGCGGAGGTGCCTAGAGGCGGGACTAGTCCCGGCTGTCGGCTTTGACAGTTGTCCTGGTAACGGTGAGGCCCACTCGGCAGTGGGCGGGTGGAGAGCCGAGCAGTGCCTGGGTGGGTGGAGGGTGGGGAGGGGGCTGAGTCTTGCCTTGATGGGGCAGGAGGCATCCATGGGGTCCTGGACCCACAGCTCGCCTGAGAGCACAGGACCGGAGGTCCAGAAGCAAAGATGTGGGGTGGGGGCAGGCACACAAGTCCAGGCTGCCGCAGCACCGCCTCTCGCCCTTCGTGACGGATTCGGGCGGAAGGGAAGCTGGGCTGGGTCCCACCGTGACGGACTTGGCTCCGGGGAGTCTCGGGAGGGTCCGGGCCCCCTGCCCAGCCCCTGCCCTCTCTGCTGTGAGTCTCAGAGCTGACTGAGTGGAGGAATGCCCTCTCCTCCCTGAGAAAGGGCGCCTGGTGTTTAGAAGGACCATCTCTCCGTTTCTGCTTCCTGGGAGCCGGGGCGGCAGCGCTCAGCAGGCTTCCTGTCCTTAGTCCTCTGTGCTGCCCCAGGAACCAAAGGAGCAAGGCTAGGCAGCCGGGGTCCCCGGGTCTGCAGGGGCCTGTCGTAGGCTGGTCTCTGTGTCCAAGGTCATCTGTTGGGCATGCTTGCCTTAGTCCCGGCAGGTGGTCAGGAGCCCTGCCGGACACCCGCTTGCCTTCCCCAGGACCTGAGCCCCTGGGGTCACACTCCAGTAGGAAGACGCTGATGCTCCAGGCACTCGGGGGTCCTCCTGTTATTGGACGACCACGCAGCTGCTCAGGGTTGAGTGCTCATCCTGCGTGTCCCCAGGGGTCTGTGAGCGTGGGTGAGGGACAGGCCAGGGTGGCCGGCACGTGTGCCTGTCTGGTCAACCCCAGGGAGCTGCCCCAGGTTCCCCGGGACAGTGAGGCACAGAGGGGGGCTCAGGCCTCCCCACCTCTGTCCCCCCGCAAC
>SJYQ01001176.1:651898-690309 GCA_006410935.1 Redunca redunca
CCCCCTCGATCTCTCTGCTCCTCTCTTGCCATCACCATGGCAACATGGCAGCTGTGTCCTCTCTCCCCATCGCTCTGCCAGAGCACTTGGGTGGGTGCAGCTGAACTTCTGATCACTCAAATACTGCACTAATTACAGCCACAGGAAAAGAGGCCGCAGGTCAGGAGGAGGGAAACCAACGTGTGCACAGCCCACTGTGAGCCAGGCCCGCTGCTGGCTCCCTGACCCACGATGTCCTTGGATCCACACCAGTAACCAGGTTCCAGAAAAGCTTCTTGTGCAGACCCCCAACCCCCTGGATGCTGCGTCTGCCCCTCCCCCAGGTGAGTGAGGACACTCACGGAGCCAAGGGTGAACCAGCCTGAGTCCAAATCAGGTCGGGGCACTGGAGTGCGGAAGGCAGGCGGATTCTCCCCCTGCATGGTGAGGGCTGAGGCTCCTCCCAGACCAGAGCATGCTCCTGGCCTGCATGGACCTCCATGCCAGGGGAAGGACCCCCTCATCATTCTTTTGGCTTCTCCTTAGAGGGATGATGGAGGAGGAGGGGGCAGGGGAGGAGAAGAGAGAAAGGGGGAAGGTTTTGTTTGATTTTTCCACCTTTAAGCATCTTGGTCCTGTATCCTGGGGGTACAGCTTGTAAATGAGAACTTTCTCCACTAGAAAAATTCTACAAAGCAACTACTAAATTAAGGAGCAGGTGCCATTCAACCCTCAGTGTGTGACTGGAGACACAGAGCCAGCTTTCTGTGCTGTGAAACAAGCACATCTCTGGAGCCTGGGCTGGGCTCTGAGTGTGCAGGTTCACTCTGGAGGGAAACAGTGATGGAAACGGTGGGGTTCCCGGCGCCTCCCCCGCCTGCATGGCGTCTAAATCCTGGATGGGATTTATTCACGAAATACACATTAAACCAAACAGTGATCTGAGAACACTGCGCGGAGGAACATGGATTTGCTGCGACATTTTTGCCTCTTCACTTTTTCCATACAAAGCGCCCCATCAGTCACAGATTAGTTCCATGGTGACCAGAACCCCAATAAATCTGTGGCTTTTTTCGTCCTTCCTTTAAGGCCCATCTCAGCCTGGTTACACATATGGAAGAAATAGGTTTGACTCTAGAAGCCTCAAAGCATACATCAATATTCGGGGAAGGCTTTTTCCAGGGGGCTGTGCAGAGAAACTACATCCTGTAACACACAGCAGTTTCTGCCCGATCCGCCCCGTCGCCCTCCCCACAGTGCCCCTAAAGCCCCTTTCACAGGAAACTTGCCTCTAAATCACCCCTCCCCTCCCTTGTTTCACCCCTTGCTGCACCCCCCTTCCCGGCCACCCTCATGGACGCTTAAGACAAGAGTCTGGCCCCTGTCATAGCCGAGTAGATCTTTCTTCTGGGTCCGAGAATCTCGCTGTGGAAGAGACAGAGTTTAGGAGCGCAGAGACCACTCTGCCGGCCATTGCCCCTGGAGAGAGCGGCATTGGCAAGGTGGGCTTCCAGGGTGTCCCCGTGGATGGAGACTGTGCCCGGTCCCCCGAAGCTTCATCACCCCGGTCAGGGGCAGAGGCCACGCCGAGGGTGCCGTCACTGAGTTCTGGACGCGGCTGAGCTTCTCCTGGTCCTCCTGCCTTTCCATATGGCACGCCCAGGTTTTTGGATGAGCTGGAGGAGATTAGCGGCTGGCCAGCGGTGCAGCACGGGGAGAGGGGAGGATGCGGGATCGTGGAGGGAAGCAGGTGTGGGAACAGGGCGGGCGGGAAGTGGCCGTGTGGGCTGGCGGTCCACTGTGGTCAGCGATGCTGGGGCGCCGTCTGAAAGGGGCAGGGCAGGTCCTGCTGTGGGCGACCCGCCCCGCGTCCTCAGCGTGCTGTCTGTGGATGGTGGTGCTGGCCTTACCCTTGAGAGGAGCAGAGAGAGGAGGGGAGTCTGTATCAGCTCATCAACCAGGGTGTTTCATCAACGCCGCCAGCAGACAGGCGCGAGGTCTACACCTGATGGTGTATCCGGCACCTCACCCGGAGGCTTAGCCCTGTGTACTCCACAGGGAAAGCCCCGCCGGGCTTGGGGCAGGGAGGGTTCGGGGAGGACAGGGCTGGCTGAGTGCCTGTCCTGAGGCAGGGGGTCTGCACACAGATGCATCTTGTCTCAGCTTTGTCTCCTTCATCCCACAGTCGGTCCAGAGATCCCGCTACAGGACAAATACTCCCATAGGTGGTGGGACGAGGTTGTAGAGAAAGCTGATCACATCCTCGACACAGTTACATGGTTCCACTTCACTAGCAGGAAGAGACCATTGGGAGGGCCCCCCAATAACACTGCTATGGGCTTCACAGACCTGGAACCACTCATCTGATGGGTAATAAATAGCTCAGCTGGGGCACAGGATGGAGCTCCTGACAGTGAGACCAGTGAGAAGGGGCAACTTGCCCAGAAACGCCACAGCCACGTGGTGAGGAAGCGGCCAGTGCGTGAAAGCGCCTGCCTCCTGCCTCCTCTGTGTCTGTCTTCCTCTCTGCGGGGTTCCATCCCGGGAAGGTGCCCCCACGGCATCCGAGACCCGGAGGAGACCCAGTGGCAGTCTGTTCCCAAAGGGCTTGGTGGGGAGGAGACAGATGGGGGAGCATCTGCCCTGAACAGCAGGACGTAGGCGCCCGGTGAAGCGTCACCCCCTCAACAGGAACGGAGCCCACGCTCGCCCAGTGCAGCAAACACACTGCATCGACGGGCGCGGTGATGAAGGGTGGGTGCGGGGTGCAGGGGCTCCTTACACATGCGTGCCCAGTCTCTTTGCTCGTGTCCAGCTGTTTGCCACCCCGTGGACTGCAGCCCACCAGGCTCATGGGATTTCCCGGGCAAGAATGCTGGCGTGGGTTGCCATTTCCTTCCCTGGGGGCCCTGCTGACCCAGGGCTTAAACCTGCATCTCTTACGTCTTCTACGTTGGCAGTTGGGCTCTTTGTCACTAGCGCCGCCTTAAAAATAGTCTATTAATTTAAAAAACCTTGAACAAATGTAGAACTGATCGAATGTATTTAAGAACATTTAGAGTCTGTTTCTGATCCAAGAAGGAAGGAAGGAAGGAAGGAAGGAAGGAAAGGTCATACCCAGTAACAGCGCAGGAAGAGACTTGTGTTCTAGAGGGAGGGTACCCTCGAAGTACAGATAGAGGTAAATAGTACAGATGTAAAGATAATATATAGATACACACATATATTATGTGCGTCTAAAATTTATTTTGATATGGGTTATAAAAGGGACTATAAGTAGAGAAAGGCTATGAATTTCAATGAATAAACCAAACAAAAAATAAATGGAGTAAGGAAAAATGTACTATAAAACCTAAGTTAATATGATATTGGTAAATAATATTTTGTCCTGGGTGCTAAAATAGTTTATAGATTTTGACTGAGTAATCTCACTTCTAGGACAATATTTAATCCGGATTATTTAAAAGTGAAAATGAAAGTTTTCCCAAATGTCCAGCCAAAAAGAAAACAGTTAAGTAAATTATTCTACATTGTTGGAAAGGAAAATTATAGTCATTGAAATTATGCTTTACAAGTTTTGATAGCCAGTTTATTATTATAGTAAGTGAAAAATATATTTTGAAACAAGGTATTTCAATGTGACCTCGAATCTATGGAAAACTAAACAATGGGAAGCCCAGGGTTGGGGGAGCCTGCAGGTTTGAGCTCAGGACAGAAATGGGCTCTGGGAGCCCCACGGAACCTCCCGAGCTCCTTCCCAGCTTGCTTGTCTTGTCCCAAAGCCCGGGGAGGGACCCTGCCAGGTGGTCACATGTTCACGCGTTTTTAGTAAAGTGTGTAAATCTCTTTGTGTGCAGTGGTATTGGGTCAGATGTCGGTATTTCCAGGATCCAGCTATGGAAGAGCTAAGTTTAATGAGGCATATTTGCTGGGTTGTATATAGTCAGCTTCTGTCCGGGCATAGCGGTCGCTTCAAGGCAGCCCACCCTGCTCACCATGCTGACTTCTCAGGTGTGGGGGCGTCAAGACACAGGGTTAGTCTTCTAGGCCATGTGAACAAGTGCATGGGCCCCACACTGGAAGGATGCAGTTAGCGAAGGAGGAAAAGGTTGGAAATCTCTTGAGCCAGAAGCCAGTCTGGGGGACGTTTCCCCAACCATCACGTGGGTAAACTCTAAGACGAGAACCAAGTCCTCTTAAAAGGGAAGTTTGCCTTCTCAGGTTAAGCTCGGTGGCTGAGCACATATAATTAAAAACATGCCATAGGAACTTCCTTGCACTGGTGCAGTGGTTAAGAATCTGCCTTGCAATACAGGGGACTTGGGTTCAATCCCTGGTCCAGGAAGATTACACGTGCTGCTGGGCAACTAAGCTGGTGCCCTGAAGCTGTGAGCCTAAGCTCCCCAGAGCCCGCACACGGTACAACAAAAGTCCCAAGACACTGCCAAATAAACAAATAAAGCAATTAAGTTTTAAAAATGCCATTTACAAGTGTGTCATAGATATGTATCTTCTCTCTGGATGGATAGATAGAGAGATAGACTGAATTCTCTCAGGATACATGCTGCTGCTCAGGATACATATTCTATGTCAAACAGTTTCAATATAAACAATTACGTGTATAGCAGACACGTGTGTATATGTATATACTGGAGGAGGAAATGGCAACCCACTCCAGTCTCTTGCCTGGAAAATTCCATGGACAGAGGAGCCTGGTGGGCTACAGTCCATGGGTGGCGGAGTGACTGAGCACATATGTGGACAGGTATATCTAATTCTCTTGACTGAAATCCCGTGGGGTATAATTTATCCAGATTCCCACTCTGTGTGGCGCGTGGTCAGCAGAGCTAAATCCCCGTTACCGTCCCCGTGCCCTGCTCCCCATGCTCACATAAACCCACCAGGGAACACTTGCGCTCTCTGCTCAGAGGGCATGAGAGGCGTCCATCAAAGAAGACAGCGTGGAACTCGAGCTGCATGAATCAATCAGCGGCAAACTAGTGAACAAGCATTGCCAGCCCAGGGACTGCGTGAGGTCAGTGGCTGCCGAGGGCATTCGAATGCCCTGAGTTATTAGGGTTTATGCCTGAGAGAAATCTAACGAGATTTTCCCAAGTTTCACCACAGTCTTAAATGTACATGACATTTCCAGGAAGATGGGAAGCTGAAAGAAATTGTCTAAACTATCAATTGAAAAGAAAAGAGAGAGAGAAAAAAAAAAGCTTGATCTACTGTGCTAAAGGAAATTGACTCATTCGTCTATTCTATGTATAAAATATTTTTCAAAATCATGTTAAATGAAGAATCATTGAAGAGTCCACAGATTAAAATGTAGTAAAAATCAAAAGGATTATATGAATGTCAGGCAGCTGATACATGATTTGGGTGGAGGGAGATTTGTGAGGCTTCTGGCCTTGATCATTATTTACAGATTTGTAATCTGTGACTTATCTTGTCATTATACATATGCATTTTGTATCTAACTTATATCTGTCACTGTCTTCCTCAAAGATTTTTCTTTTCCCTCCCATCAGCAGTGCCTAGTAAGTGTCAGGAAAAGACACCTCTCTTCCTAGGGAGTTAAACGAAAGGACACGTGACTTGGATAAAGTGAGCTGTTGTTGGTCCAGACCAGGCGGACAGACGTGAAGATGAGAAGGAAATGTTGGAAGAGAAAGCAGAAGGACCTGGAACTTCTCGCCCAGATGAGGGGAGCTGGGAGCCAGGACATGTGATCAGAATGATGTGAACCAGGGCAGAGGTTAGGCCCGGGTCTCAGTGATGCCATGCTCCATGGTGGATCTGGGTGTCTGGGGGCTCGTGTGTAGAGGTGATGGTATTGGAGGTAGGGCCAGGGGTTAGGATGGCTTGTTCACAGGGACCTAGGTCACCTTGGAAGCAAGTCGGAATTATGGCCCAGAAGGACATCATTGTCCAAAAGCCAAGGTCTTCTGGGAGACCAGGAGGAAGTCACATGACAGAAAAGGAGGGGGAAAGCTTTTCTCAAGGGGACAGAAGACTTGAAAGAAAAACTGTGTTTTGATGCTCTTGTGTTATGAAGAAAAATGGCATGTTACCTGGAGGTGAAATGAACACTCTCTCCTCCTCTGAACCGACTGCAGCAGTAAGGATCCCAGGAGAAGCTTGGTGTTCAAGTCACATCCTCCTCACCCTGTTCCAGTCTCAGCCATAGCAGCAGTGGACAGCGGGCACCGGGTGAACAGCTGGAAGGCTGACTGCTCAGACCACCCCCTGAGCTCCACGAGCACTGGTTGGGGGTGGTGGCTAGAGTCAGGGCTGCAGAGGACAGAGACCTCCTTGGAACAGCTCATCCTGAAAGTGAAAGCCCAGCAGACTGGCTGTTCACACGCACACCCAGGGGCCAGCTCTTCTAGATCTGATTCTTTCTTGAGGAAAGATCAAAATCCAAATATCCTCCCCTTTCTGTGGCCACGGCGATGATGCTGGAGATACTGCCCATCAACATGTAACGAAGCCTGCTTAGCCATTCTCATGGCTCCCTGCCTTCATCTGCTGAAAAGAAAAGACGCATCATCTCTTCACAAGGAGGTGGGGAGTCTCCACACTAAAGGGTGAACTCCCTTCTCTGAGACTTCACTTTGTATCTGCTCTACTGGAAAGAACTGCCTCTTTGCTCAGTGAACGGATGAAGGGTTTCCGCCCACCCACCCCCACGGTGCAGGGGGTGTGACACCCCTGTAGCGTCACAAATGGGCTAATGAGCCCGCTCTGCCTCCAGGCTGCACCCCACAGAGTTAATCTGCAGTGCTGTCAGAGGCGGGGCACCCTTCAGCGGCGGCCAGCGGGTGCAGGGGGACGATGACCGGGGACAAGGACAGTAGTTCTCAATGACTCATGCCCTGTGTGGGGATGGCTCCGTTTGAAGAGGCCCTTGGGTGTGCGTCCCTGCGCCGTCTGGGTGCCTGGTCCCCCGCTCCACGCCCTTCCACTGTTTCTTCCTCTAAAGCCTCTCTTGCTCTGATTCTCCAAAGAAACATGGAAACACTCCAGCAGAAAGCAGTGGGGCTCTGTGCAGTGAGGCGAGCTGCAAACACACTTTTCAACAGTTTCCGACAACCTCGTCAAAAAAAATGAAACAGGCAAAACGGATTTCGATAGTATTTCATTTAACTCAGCATATCAAAAATACTACTGTTAAAACGTGTTGTCGCTGTTCAGTCGCTAAGTCGTGTCCAGCTCTTTGTGACCCCGTGGACTGCAGCATGCCAGGCTTCCCTGTCCTCCACTATTACTCGAGCTTGCTTAAACTCATGTCCATGACTCAGTGATGCCATCCAGCCATCTCATCCTCTGTCGTCCCCTTCTCCTCCTGCCCTCAGTCTTTCCCAGCATCAGGGTCTTTTCCAAGGAGTCAGTTCTTCACATCGGTGACCCAAGTATTGGCGCTTCAGCTTCAGTATCAGTCCTTCCAATGAATATTCAGGATTGATTTCCTTTAGGACTGACTAGTTTGGTGTCTTTACAGTCCAAGAGATTCTCAAAAGTCTTCTCCAGCCTCACAGTTCAAAAACATCAATTCTTCAGCGCTCAGCTTTCTTTATGGTCCAACTTTCACATTCATGCATGACTTCTGGAGAAATCATAGCTTTGACTATGGACCTTTGTCAGCAAAGTGATGTCTCTGCTTTTTAATATGCTGCTTTTAATTTCCTGCCTACTGTTACACTCTGCAGTGATTTTGGAGCCCAAGAAGATAAAATCTGTCACTGCTTCCACTTTTACCACTTCTATATGCCATGAAGGGACGGGACCAGATGCCATGATCAAAGAACACGTAATCGATGTAATAATTATTAATGAAACACTTCTCATATTTTTCATATGAAGTCTTTGAACTCCAGCATGCGTTTCAAACCTGCAGCACGTCTGAGTCTTGCTCAGCCCCAGCGCAAGGGCTTGGCAGCCTCACAGGCCTCAACACACTCATCACAGCCCTCCGCTCAAGAACCTCCCCGACTTGCTGCTGTCCTCTGTGGCTTGTTGAGTCTATCACCAGGGTTAAATGCTGCTACAGCTCCTCATGGTTACCTTGGGAAAGCTGCTTCGCATCTCTGGTTTCCTTATCTGTAAAATACCATGACCCCAGTGTGTAGCCTGTGGTCTTGCCGTGCGGTGGCCCTCATCTCATAGGAAGCCCTGAGTCTGGGCTCCCCAAGCCCGCTGTGGGACTGCGGGGCTGCTCCAACCACAGCCATGGTTTTGAAAGCAGCTTTTCTGTACTTTTCATGTTTGCCCATTCCTGTCCTGGTGGCTCAGGGGTTAAAGCATCTGTCTGCAATGAAGGAGACCTGGGTTCGATCCCTGGGTCAGGAAGATCCCCTGGAGAAGGAAATGGCAACCCATTCCAGTATTCTTGCCAGGAGAATCCCATGGATGGAGGAGCCTGGTGGGCTACAGTCTACGGGGTTGCAAAGAGTCGGATACGACTGAGTGACTTCACTTTCACTTTCAGCTAACCTTAAAAGAATCTAATTACAGGAATGAGATCACGAGGCCATTTAACCTGACTCCTGACTGATGGGCCACTGAACGCATACCACGCCTTGCTTAACCTGTTGATTCTTTCCCGAGATTGAAAGAAGTAAGAATGAAGAATTAATAAAGCTTTTGTTAGAAATTATCTTTAAGTGCTTATTAATAAAATAGTAAATACTAATTTTCTATTTTTCAAGAATGAGTTGCCATCTACCACGGGGACTATACTGATATCATTGACCACATAAAAAGCTGAAGATGGGAATCTCTGAACAGCATCAGCTACTACCTCAAAATGTATTTTCAGAAGACTGCCCCCAAATGAAGATTTAATACTTTCAGCTGCACATTGTATTTTTATATGACTCTGTGTGGTACGAATTTTTATCTAAATCAAATAACTGTTCTTCTAAGTTAATTTCACTGATTTTATATTACATAAGGACTTCTCTTGTGGGTCAATTGGTAAGGAATCTGCTTGCAATGCAGGAGACCTGGGTTCGATTCCTGGGTAAGGAAGATCCCCTGGAGAAGGAAATGGCAACCCACTCCAGTGTTCTTACCTGGAGAAGCCCATAGACAGAGGCCTGGAAGGCTGCACAGTCTAGGAGGTGGCAAAGAGTCGGGCACGACGGAGTGACTGACAGACACACGCTACGCATGATTCTGAGCATATACCCAGAACAAAGAGAGGCGGATACCAGAAATAAGGAGAAGGCGCTATGGGCTGACTCTGTGAACAAACAAAAGATGAGTAGAGAATTAAGTAGTTAAAGAAAGACTAGCTGTCCACCCAGCAGTCCCCTTAGCAAGACAACCTCTGAAGACAGACTGTGAGAGGTCAGCAAGTCTGTGCAGAAACGATGTGGCATTCTCCTTCCTGATGATTTGCTGAGGTTCTTGCTCCTCCTTTGCTTTAAAAGCTGTCCTTGTGGCCAAGCAGAATCTTTGGAGCTGGTTTGGGACACAAGCCTGCCTTCTCCCCAGGCTTGCCGGCACCCTGAATGAAGCTACCTTTCGCTTCCACCAACACTTGCCTCTCGAGTATTGGCTTTCTGAGCAGGGTCGACAAAAAATAGTCAGAACCTAACAGTTGAAAGTTGTTTTATTCAGTGGTGATATTTAGGACTTCGAGCTTGGGAAACAGCTCTCCCCTGAAAGAACTATTCTGAGGAAGTGGGAGGAGGAGCCAGATTATGGAGAAGTTTTCAGCAAAGGGCAGGTAATCTTAATATCAAAAGATGACTGAGAATTAAAGAAAAACTGATAACCAAGTTAAGGAATTTAGTGCTTGTCTGTGCCTGGGAACACCCGAGAATCCGGGTTCTCTGAAACCACTCCTTTCGCAGGCCTCTCTGCTCCCTGGGCCGGCATCTTGTGTTTGCCGCATCCTGAGCTCCTCAGTGCTCACAGCAGGGAGTGGCTGCAGCCTAAAGGTGCCTGGTCGCAGGCGCAGGCATCCCTCTCCTTTCTCAGTTCCCTTAGGGCTCACTGGTTCATATGGAGAGCCGGAACCGCCGGTGACTGTGCCACACTTGCTCACTGATGGGCGGGAACAGCCTGTTTCTAGGCAACTAGCAGCCCGACTTGAACCTGAGTTTGGCGGCAGTTTGTGGGTGTGTCTGGGGGTCAGGACTCCAGGACAGACCTCATCTGTTCCCCTTCGGGCCCCTAAACACCATCACTCCCCCCATGACTGACCCCCGACACCCCTCCCCCACGTGCTCTCACGCCCATCAAGCTGGTCCTCTCCCCTCCGGCCACACCCCTCTCTCTTGACCTTCGTCTCAGCCTGGTGGATTCCCAGTTTCTCTTCTCATTGAGGACTTCACTGAATCCTGCTAAAACCAAGTTCCCCTGCTGAGCATCTGATTAACCTCTGTATCCAAAACTATCCCCTTTCCTGCCCCGCTCCTGTTCCCCTAAGGATTGAGGAGTACAAAGGAAAGGGGGGGTGAAACCAAGCAGATCCCTGTGAGCTTCCCAGGTCCAAAGCCCCTCCTTGTCCCTGCTTCCTGTTTGTAGAAAAGGCTCTAGTCTCCCAGGTCTTCCCTGGGTAACAAAGAGCAGACTAGAGCACTTCCTAAACTCAGAAGTATGAGGGTGCAGGCGAAAAGGAAAAGCAGTTAAGCCAGAACAGTAAGGACGGCAGCTCAGCAATAAAACAGAGCCCCGGTGCTTCCTAGAGGGGTTCAGGGGACAACCCGGCACGTGACTTCTGAGCAGTAGCTGCCCGCCCTCCTTGCTTGCCTCCTGCCGTAAACGCTGAACTTCCCATCCCACAACCCCATGTCAGGTTTGGGAAGGATTGCTGAGTTCTATTAACATATGTTTCAGAGTCTGGAGGATTCCATGTTACAAATTAAGAATCACTGAATGAAGGATGTGCATAGGACTTTGAATAATGGTGCTTATATTTATCATTTAGGAAGAATGTTCTTGACTCAGCCCCTCAGTCGTCAAGAAGCACAGGAATCCAAGCAGCTGCAACACTGGAGACAGACAGGCGCGGGTGCGTGTGGTCAGTGCAGACCCTACAGGGCACAGCCCCCGGCAAGACTGCCTTCACCACAGACGCCAGCTGCTAGCCCACCAGGTCTCCTGTGCTGCCGGGCAACTGGCTACACACCTGAGGTTTCATGGTCCTCTCAGTTTCAATAATTCACTAGAATGACTCAGAAAACTCCAGAAAGCCTTACACTTATGATTCAGTTTTATTATAGAGGAAACAAATCAGAACCAGCCACGTGAAGAGACTGCAGAAGAGGGTCATGATTTTCCTCTACGCTTCCGGGTTCTGGCTGCTCTAGTGATTAAACTGGCGTGAGACAGGTTAACAGGAGAAAAATCAAGCAAAAGTTTAACAACGTTTAAACATGGGAGAGACCCAGGAAGACTAGGTAAGGCCTCAAAATGGACAAAGCCCTCACATTAAATGTCATCTTCAGACAAAACAAAAGGGGACTTTGAGGGTAGTGTTTGGGACTTCAAAGAGGAGATGAAGGCAGTTGATGTGGAGGCAAAAAAAAAAAAAAAAAAGCTTCTGGGTCCTGTTGTCTCTCCAAGGCCCAGTAAACATTTGTTTATCAGACTTTTGCTTTTCCAGGAGTTATCTAGTTAGCACAAGCTCAGATGTGGTCTCTGTATCCACCATGAATAACAAAGACATCTACTCCTATCAGTCAGGAAACCCAAAAGGTTTAGAAGCTCCCTCCCAGCACCTGGGGATAAAGGCTAGATGCATTATTTATTATGCATGTCAGTTATTCAAAATGCATTGGAAATGAAGTTCTTGTTCACTGCCATTTCTAGTAAACCAAGAATTATTACGATCTCAGTCTTCTCTAAAATTATGAAATAAACGTTTTACAAGGGCACACACATTTCACATGCATTCCGAGAACGTTCCCCAAGTGTCTGGGAGGACAGAGCTCCCATAAGATGAGAGAGGGCGAGAATGTTGCACCACTTTAGTAGATGGAAATAAGGAGGGCGGGGATTCACACATGCAGTTGTTGAAAACACAAAACAATCATTATGATATAAAAATTCTGCCAATGGAAAGAGAATTTTGAGCCTAAGAATAATCTTTTCAAGTTGTTTAAATTGATATCCAGTGACTAAGCATTGCTTCACAGGTAAACAAAGTGGTATTTTTCCCATAAATTAATAAGATAAGATGATGAGCCCTGTGGTCCCTGTTACTATTTTTGTTTCACTGTGACCATATCACAAGCAAGGCAAAGCAAAAAGACTTTGTACCGGAAAACTGCAGTTTTCCCCCAGAATTACTGTAGTTTAGAGTCTTGATTTTCTGTTAAAGTGGAAAGTTGCATAAAAAAAAAAAGAAAGAAAGAAAGAAAACCCTCCATTACTTAGAGGCTTCCTGGCAAGGGAGGAAACTTCAGACTTGCGACCTTGATGATTCAATTAACCTGTGAAGGGTCTAAGTGCCTCCAGGACCTCCTTTATTTTTAGCCTAAGGCCTCTATCAAACCACTTTCAGCATGAAACTAGTTTCTGAGACACAGCCCTTCTCGATTTATAACTTTTGCTTTTGAGAGAAAATAAGTAAATCCCTTTCCTGAAGTTCTTCTGGACTTGAGTTCCACTTTAAAGGAAGTTTTCCCTGCTGTGTGAATGTCTTTCCAAAGAAGAAACCAGGAGTTCTGCACCTAAGGTGTCCTGGGGTGCGTACACCTTACGTGGAATTTTTATAAACTGCAGTGTCAAATAATCTCATTAATGTGTGGCTTCATTTCTAAGCATGGGGTGTATCTGGGCAGAGGGGGTGCAGGAAGGGGGACCCCTTCCAGGGCCTGAGAGTGTGCGCCTGTCCAACACGCAGACAGGAATTGTCCAAGGAGACACGGAGCTGACCACGCATGAGACTTTGCAGGGAAGGGGCGCCCGGGCGGAGAGCAGGCCCGGGAGCCCAGGAGGCTTGCTCTCCACACGGCTTGCTGGCCTGAGTTTCATGGTGATGGGGTTAGTTTCTGGGCTGTCTCTGGTCAGTCCTCTTGCTTGGCCCATAGTTGGTCTGGATCCCGGCGTGAAGGACTCTGGGAGGCTGCAGGACATACGAGGAGCTGGTGTCAGAGTTCTCCCAGTCAGTTTTCGGTGGCAGCAGTTCCTTACCTGGACCTCCCGTCGGGTGACAGCTTGGCGAGTGGTCATCATGGGCGTGGCCTGGCGGGTGGCTTCGGTCAACGGTTCCCCAGCAGAGCCAGGTAGAGGGCCAGCGATCGCCGCCGCGTTACAGCCTCTATTCGTCTCTACCTCCAGCCACGATAATTCAAACCAAAACAGAACTGTTTTGCTATTGTCGATGGTTTTCTTCAGCATTTCTTTTAAAATAGCTGAGATCAGGAAGGACAGACAGGCCCAGCAAAGAGGAGGCGAGCGTGGGATTCACTGCTGTCTCTGAGCGGAGCCGAGGTCAAAGGGCACGGAGCTCCTCCCCTGCGTCGAGTGGGCGTCAGAGGCTCAGAGCCGCTCGTCGAGTGCATCAGCAGCGCAGTCCTGTCTGACTCTGCTGCTTCATGAACTGTAATCCCCCAGGCGCCAGGGGATTCTCCAGGCAGGAATACAGGAGTGGGTTGCCATTCCCTTCTCCAGGGGGTCTTCCTGACCCAGGGACTGAACCTGGGTCTCCGGCATTGCAGGCAGATTCTTCACTCTCTGAGCCTCCAGGGAAGCCGGCTGACACACTGGGCGGTGGTTTGTTTCCGCACATCTGCCTAAGGGCGTCCAAGAAGATGGACCATTTCAGAGGAGAACTGCTCTTTTGTGAAAATCTTGTAATTTAAGCAAAGCTCAAATTGGGCCCAAAGCAAAAACCTTGCCTTGAAACTTGCCTTGAAACACCCTGCAAGGCTGCTCATCTTCTGACAAGTGGAAGAAGCCACAGAAAATGGAGAGCCTGGTCCTGGGAGAAGCCAGGCTTGTGACTTCGAGCCGGGGAGGGGAAGAGGAGCAGCTTCTCTGGAGTGGTGCTGCCCTTTCCACAACGGCTCCCCAGCGGCTGGGGTTTCATGTGATGCCCCCAGGCAGGCGTGCCCTCCTCACATGCCCGGGTGATTCCGCTGGCACCTGCTTTCCCCTGTGTCCACCTGTTACCAAACACAAGTTCAGGTGCCAAGAGGCTCGGTGAGGCCAAACTGAAATGGCAGAATCTGAGCAGAGGAAGTTCTACTGCAGGGCCAGGCAAGGGCGATGGGTGGCTCATGCTTCAAAAACCCTCTTTCCCTGACAGCTCGGGAGGAGGGAAGTGTTTACAGGCAAAATTTGGGGTGAGGGCTGGAGGGCTGTGTGATTTTCCTGATCCTTCAGCAGTAAAGCCACAGGGCCATTGTACAGGGATCTTGTCCTCAGCCTGGACTTACCTTCCAGGTTGGGCGGGGGGGGGGCTCAGTTCCTGCAGAAGAACTCGAAGATCCCCTTACGTACATCCCTTGATGAAGAACCAGGACCCTGCATTAATCACTGCACAACTGTTTCCTGACTATTCCTCCTTGTCTCTGTACCCCCTCCCGTCCCTGATTTGCAGCTATTTGAAGCTGCCCTTTGGAACTCAGGGAAGGCCTGGGAGGCTGCATGAAGCCTGTTCCCTACACATAAGAAACGAGGGATGCGGAAAGGATTTGTTCCCGCTTCACACTCTGCCGTCACAGGATCCGTGTGCAGCCTGTTCTTGTCTTCCAGCCCCTGCTTCTTTTTAAAACTTCAAAGGGTGAACCGTATCTTTGAAATTGTGGAAAGTTTTCCTTCCTGGAGTAAGTCTGACTGTAATACAAGTCTTAGTATTCAGCACACAGGGAGGACGCCTCCCGCGTCTGGCAACCCATCTGGCTGGGCTGCTTTCGAGTCAGAAGAAGCTCCGCACGCCCTCCTGCCTCCTCGCCTTCCCAATCAGGCTGCTCTCAAACACCATCAATAATCTGGAAAGTGTCTGGTCTACAACCACGGGATTTATCAAATTCATAAGAGACAGGCTTGAATTACTGCCTTTCAAGAGATTTTTGTCAAGAAGTGGAAGTAGGATGTAAGATTTTTCTGCACAGAACTCCTTGTGCCATTCAGAGTCTGCTCTCAAGCGCTCACTTGAACTTCGCACGCACGCTTGGCCATGCAGGAGGCCGAGAAGGGCTGGCCTGGGGACCGACAAGGACATGACTCGGCCCGCTCAGCAAGTTCTGCTGACACACGGGCAGGTAAGCGATGTGATTAAAAGTTGTCAGCACGTTGAGTACGAAGATTTCTGCGGAAGAGAGGCTTATCCTGTTTCAGGAACATCAGGGCTGCCCCTCCCGGATCTCTGCAGACAGAAGTCCAGAAGAAAAGCGTTCTCTCTGAGAAGTGATCTGGGGCTTCTCCCGGCAAGATGGAGAGGATGAGCGCTTCCGTGTGCATCTCGCTGAGTGGGCTGCGACCCGGATCTGTGCACGCAGCTGACGCAGGCAGACGGCGCCCACGCGGGGAGCGTGGATGGTGAGCCTGCCCCTCGGGGCCTGCAGAGCAGCCGGTGCTGCAGGCGTCCAGGTCGCCTCTGCCTTGCGCATCTAGGCTTGGGACAGAAGAAGCTGGTGGGGGAGCCTAGATGTCCCCCCACATGGCGACAATGAGGCCCCTGGCACCCCACCAGGGTGGTGTCAGAGCCAAGCAGGAAGGCAGCCCTTCCTCTCACGGGGCTGTACGAGGAACGGCCCTTTCCCCTCCCGGGCATGTTGTCAGTGGAGATGCAGTGCTTTGAGTTTAGAGCAAGTTCACGCCCCAAGACCCAGGAGTCTTGATTAAAAGTGTCACTCAGCCCCACCGTCCCATGCCCCCATCGCCTTGCCTAGTGAGGTTGCTCAAGTCCCCGAGACACTGATTGACATCAGTCCTGCTTTGAAAATGACCGGCTGTGAAATATCAAAGCTAGAGAGCTTCCCTCTGGGTGACAGTGTTCCAGCCAGGGCCTCTCCTGGGGGCGGGGGGCGGGGAGGCATCTCTCCAAGTTTTGCACAGGGGCCTCCAGACCCAAAGACCACCGCCCACCCCACCCCACCGCCCTCCGTCTGGCCGAGCTCTGCTAGCTCCCTGTGCTGCCTGTGGGTGTGAACAGGCAGCTTTAGTTCCGGTCTTGGGACGAAGTTCCAGGAGGCCTCGTTTGTTTCCTGGGCTCCCAAGACCAGCGTCAGCTGGCGTTTCAGGTTACAAAACACTCTCCCACGTGCCCCCTGAGTTCGTCTTGCTGGGACTCCATCCACTCTGCACTGGCAGAGACCCGTGTTCTTGGCCCCTGTCCCCACGGCTGGCCACCCCTCCCCTGATCCGTCCCATCCTTCGGGGGTTGCCGCAGGCAGCCTCCCTCTGCCCAGGGATTGGGGTGGGCGTCCTTGGAGAAGCAGGGCCTCTTCTCCTCCTCTGAAGGCGCCCCGCCCCTGGGGAGAGCCCAAGGCAAACGCAGCAGAGAGCCAGGGTGTGGGTACCCAGGGCAGTGGGGCGCAGATCGGGGCCCCTCTTCCCTCCTGACCTGTCCTCAGAAGATGCCAGGAACAGCCTCTGCCCCCGGCAGACAATGCTTCATTTCTAAGGAGAAGAATAAAGAAACCAAAATTGTGTTTCGATCATAAACATAAAATAAAATGAATAACAATAAACCAAGAAAGGAAAAAAAGCAGACTGGAAAATTAAGATCTATAAATGCGCAATGATGTACGATGAGAAGCCTCTTGAGTCAATAGAGAGCAGAGCAGACTGCTGGGATTTTGCAGGAGGCTGAGCCCAGAGGAGAGGATTTCCGTGGTAGCGACTCTGCGGTTTGAAACTCAAGCTGCCTAGCTCAGCTGTTAGTGGCAGATTCAGCTCTTTATGGAAAGGACTCTGGCTTTGTCATTACGATCATTTGTAGAAAGTGACGCACACATGTAGGAAAGTATAAAGAAAAGGCGTATTTTAAAGGAATATGTTTTAAAGACCTGTGACGCCGTAACCCAGGGGCAAGCACCGTTAAACCCATGTGCATGTTCTGCTGGGCTTAGCACACAGATTTACATAATTGAAATTATACTGCACGTGCAATTTTATATCCTGATTTTTTCCCACTTCATATTTGCAGTATATTTTTTTACTTGTCGTTGACAATTTTCAAGAAGCATTTTCATGATAGTATATTCATCTGTTGTGCGATCTCAGTTCAGTTCAGTCGCTCAGTTGTGTCCGACTCTTTGCAACCCCATGGACTGCAGCACGCTAGGTTTCCCTGACCATCACCAACTTCCAGAGCTTACTCAAACTCATGTCCATTGAGTTGATGATGCCATCCAACCAACTCATCCTCTGTCGTCCCCTTCTCCTCCCGCCTTCAATCTTACCCAGCATCAGGGGCTTTTCCAATGAGTCAGTTCTTCACATCAGGTAGCCAAAGTATTGGAGTTTCAGCTTCAATATCAGTCCTTCCAATGAATATTCAGGACTGATTTCCTTTAGGATGGACTGGTTGGATCTCCTTGCAGTCCAAGGGACTCTCAAGAGTCTTCTCCAACACCACAGTTCAAGAGCATCAATTCTTCGGCGCTCAGCTTTCTTCACAGTCCAAATCTCACATCCATATATGACTACTGGAAGAACCATAGCCTTGACTAGACGGACTTTTGTTGGCAAAGTCATGTCTCTGCTTTTGAATTTGTTGTCTAGGTTGGTCATAACTTTTCCTCCCAGGAGTAAGCGTCTTTTAATTTCATGGCTGCAGTCACCATCTGCAGTGATTTTGAAGCCCAAAATAAAGTCTGACACTGTTTCCCCTGTTTCCCCATCTATTTGCCATGAAGTGATGGGACCAGATGCCATGATCTTAGTTTTTTGAATGTTGAACTTTAAGCCAGGTTTTTCACTCTCCTCTTTTACTTTCATCAAGAGGCTCTTTAGTTCTTCATCTCTTTCTGCCATAAGGGTGGTGTCATCTGCATATCTGAGGTTATGGATATTTCTCCAGGCAATCTTGATTCCAGCTTGTGCTTCCTCCAGCCCAGCGTTTCTCATGATGTACTCTGCACATAAGTTAAATAAGTAGGGTGACAATATACAGCCTTGACTTACTCCTTTCCTGATCTGGGGCCAGTCTGTTGTTCCGTGTCCAGTTCTAACTATTGCTTCTTGACCTGCATACAGATTTCTCAGGAGGCAGGTCAGGTGGTTGGGTATTCCCATCCCTAGTGCAATATAATTATTCCCTATGGCTGGACATAAGATTTTTGCATTTTTTCACTATTATAGATAATATTGAGTACCTTTATGAAGAAGCCTTTGGTGGTCAGTCTGGTGACTATTTCTTGGAAACAAATTCTAAGGAAAGGAATTACAAAGTCAAATTCAAAAAAGAATATGCCAATTAACCCTGACGTGGCAGAAGCAAGCTGACTGTATTCTTCCCTGATAGACAATAACCACTGTCACTATTTTTAAACTTTTCTAATTTAGTGAGCAACAAATATCTCACCACTGTGATAAATTGTCTCTCCCTAATCACCAGCGAATTTGAATATTTTTTAAGTCGCCTTATCAATAATCTCCTTGTAAATAATCTGCTCATTTCCTTCAACCACTTTTCAATTAAGGAAAACAAAAGAAAGACTATTAATTTCTCTAGAGTTTTGTCACTTAGGAAATTAACTCTTTCTTTGGCATACTTGTAGACATCCTCTTCCCTAACTCCTGCCCCTCAGTTATAAATCCACTCGTACGCTTTTCAAATAATGTTTTGAATATTTATTTAGCCATATCCAGAAGCAAATCATCTTTTTGTGATTTCTCTTAACAAGCTTCAAAGAAAAAAGAAACATCAAACAAGAAATTCCACTCCTTCAGACATCAGGTAATAATTTCCTCCGTTTGCCCCCCTTCTCTGCACTGCATTCGTGCATTTATTTTTGGTGTAATCCTGAACTGTAAGCACCCAGAGCCCCCTCCCTCGCCCTTTATTTTTCAGAATAAGAACTGCCTTGGTGGATCACAGGGACTAGCTCTCTCTCCCCGACTGAGCAGCTGATTAAATAGGAAGCCCTCAAAGCCAGTCGGGTCCATCTGTGAAAAGTCCTTCCTGTTTCTCTGATCTCTGCCTTCTTCCAAACACATCGTGCTATTCGAGTTTCTACAGGATCACAGCATCCGAATGCTCCAAGATGGCCCCAGCTGTCCTCACCTGCTCATTATTCAAATGCATTTTTCTGAATAACGAGTGTAAGCCACCAAGCCACTGTGAGGTGGGCCGGCAGCCGAGAAACCAGCGTGCTGCACCTCCCCTTCACAGGATTTGCATTTTTACAATCCGCCTGCAGTCCCATGGGGGTGGAAGACTGGAGCAAAGGGACCTGGGGGCCACCTGGTCCAGTTCCTAAAGTATTCTCCACTCCAGCGAGGATTCTGGCACTGCCGCCTGCCCCCTGCCCTGGCCTGCAAGGGTCCCCATCCTTGGGGAGTCTCATGTGACTCGAAAGGACTTCCCCCCAAGTGGCCTGAGCCCTCCGGGGCCACAGGGAGCAAGCCTGCTTGAGGAGAGCCTGAGTC
The DNA here is from genome assembly GCA_006410935.1 of Redunca redunca. NCBI lineage: Eukaryota > Metazoa > Chordata > Mammalia > Artiodactyla > Bovidae > Redunca > Redunca redunca. Next base: position 671,444 of record SJYQ01001176.1, read on the forward strand.
TAAGAGCCAAGTGTGAGCACAGTCTCCAGGGCGGGCCTCTCAGGACGCTCTTGGCCGCTTCCGCTTGGATCTAGCTCCCGAGGACGCTGTGTCCTGAAGTGATGCCTTCTGAGGACCAGACCACAGGTTCAGCATCGCTCTTCATTCAGACATGCCTTGTGTACGTCCAGATAAGGAAGCTGGGCTGGGAAATTTCATTTCTGATACAGAAGGTAACAGGAATTGACTGTAAGCAGGTGAAGACATTTGAGGAAATAATAACCTCTAAGGATCCTAGAAGTGTGCATTTTCATCAGGGAACCCTGCGGGCACTCCTTTAAAAAGTCGTAGTGGAAAGCCCACTTCATCTGTGTGTGGCTTCCAGTAACAACATGATAAAGTCTGTGACTATTGGAAAGACAGAACAAAGCTGTTTGTTAAAAAAAAAAAAATAGGAAAAGAGACTATATCCTGCATACATTTTAAAACCAGTTCACAAAAGGAAGATTCAGCGTTTACCAGTGATTATTCCATGAACAATTTTTCTCGAAAGTTTTAAAAGCTGACATTCTGAGAGGAACACAGAAATCAGAGGGCTTCTTTGCCATCATGTGTAAGCAACGGAAAATAACACGGTGTTCGGCTTTCAACTCCACGGGCCGAGGGCTGTGGCTCTCCTCCAGCCGCCGTCACCAGCCCCGGCCGCCGACTGTCGTCGTTGTTCGATCGCTGAGTCACGCCCGACGCCGCGGGCTGCGGGACCCCACGCTCCTCTGTCGCCCACCACCTCCTGGAGCTTGCTCATACTCATGTCCGTAGAGTCCGTGATGCCATCCAACCATCTCACCCTCTGTCATCCCCTTCTCCTCCTGCCTTCAGTCTTTCCCAGCATCAGGGTCTTTTCCAGTGAGTCGGCTCTTGGCATCAGGCGACCAAAGTAGTGGAGTTTCGGGTTCAGCTAGTCAGGCACAGACTACGTGCTTGGTAAACATCGCTGAATGGGTAGGAAGCAGCGTCCTGGCAGCCTTCAGCTGCCGTTGACAGTGCTCCCCCAACTGCAGACTTGGCATCTCCAGGAGGGAGAAGGGGGCAGAGTGCTCGCTGTCTCACACTCTGATGAGGCAGGGGCCCGTCCCAGCCCCACGTCCACCTCCAGCCCCAGGAACACTTGGGGTGGCAGTCCCGGCTCTCTGCCATCCTCCCCACAGGCAAGGCACAGGGGACTGTGGGAAGAGCTCTTTGCTGAGACACGCAGTCAGTCGGAGACGGGGCTGACAGCTGGCTTTGTGGAGTGCTGGCCCCTACAGGGTCTGGAGTTCTAGCTCGGAATCTGTGGAGCCTCCGAGCCACCCCTGGGACTCCAGCAAGACGAGCCCCTGACCGGTGGCTGCGGTGGGTCCTGCCCCTTTCCCGCTCAGACCCCAAGTGCCGGGGGCTCTGCTACAGCTTCAGGGCCAAGGTCTGCTCTCAGGAGGAGCTCCCCCGGGGTTTGCTGGATGGGAACGGTGGTCAGACATAGGGTGGTGCTTCCTGAGAGTTCTCCGAGAAGCTTGGCCCCCAGGGCAGCAGCACGGGGTGCGTGCCCTGGGGACGAGCTCTCGGGAACCTCCCACTCAAAGACCAGCACTGTTTCCAGACCACTGGCTCAAGAAGGGGGTGCCAGCCACGAAATAAAAACCAGCACATTCCCCAAACCAAGAAATTAGTATAGCTTTTCTTCTACTGAACTTATATATATATATATATGCACATTTTTAAAATTAAGGTATACTTGGTGTATGATATTATTGAAGTTTGAGGTGTACAGTGGAATTTTTAAAGGTTATATTCCATTTACAGATATTATAAAACATTAACTATATTACCTGTGAGGTATAATTCATCCTTGTTGCTTATTTATTTCTTCTGTATTTATTTTTTATGAAAGTATAGTTGATTTACAATGTTATGCTAGTGTTAGGCGTACAGCAAAATGAATTACCATATATGTGTGCGTGTGTGTGTGCGTGTGTGCGTGCGTGCATGTGCATGTGTGTGTGTATCCTTTTTCAGATTCTTTTCCCACACAGGTTATTGCAAAGTACTGAGTACAGTTTCTTGTGCTTTTCAGTAAGCCCTTGTGGTTGATCTGTTTTTTACATAGCTTTTAAAACAACTTGACCCTGAGCCATCAGTGCAATCAGTTGGTGCTCAAACTTGCTGGGCAGAGTAGGTGCTCATCTAATGCCTCGTTTGCTTAGTGTTGAGGGGCCCAGCATACATGGCTGCTTCCTCTCACGAGAAGTTCTCTCGGCAACCGGGCCTCTCCCACCTGAATGAGCCTGGCTGCCACGGACAGGGCCCACTCTGCATGTGCGGTCTCTGCTCCTGCACGCTCTCCTTCCTCTCTGCCAGTCAGCCCCGGTCCTGAGCGCTCAGCTCCACTGTGGGCCCACGTCTCAGAGGCTGCAGCGCGGGCGAAGCAGATACAGTGACGCTCCCTGGATCTCACCCTGTGATCCCAAGGAACGCCGTTTGCAGACAGCCCTGCGTGAACCTTCATACTTGATGTGTGACTTCTAGAAACCCCAAGACCGGTTCCTGATTAAAGCAGCAACAGCAAAGATGCTCAGGTAGGTAGGGATCAATGCTAACATCCTTGACGTGATAGAATGTCCCTCAGTCTCAAAGCCAAGCTGATTCCTGAAAAGAAACGCCGTGAGATGCCAGGCCCATCATCTCTGTGTCTCCTGGCAGCAGGACCCACAGCAGTCAGGCAGGAGAAAGCGAGGCAGGGACAAGGGAGCCTTCCTGTCTGCGGCTAAGTGCCTGCATAGCGAATCCAGGAGACCGAGGACCAAGCCAGCAGCACAAAGCAAACCCACGCGTGCAGGCAAGGCAGACTCACCATCGGGGCATAAGACTAGCAAAGTAACAAGCAGCTTCTGTGTGTGCAAACAGTGACCACGTAGAGGGGATGGTGGGTTAGAGGACGCCATTTAAGCAGAATAAAAAGACGAGATTATGAACAGTAAACTTAACAAAACTGTGAACTCAAATGAAGAAGCCTTTCAAATACCCTTCAGAAATAAAGCCAGACCTGCCTGACTAGAAAGGCATGCTCTCTTTTCAGTTCAGTTCATTCACTCGCTCGGTCGTGTCCGATTCTTTGCAACCCCATGGGCTGCAGCACGCCAGGCCTCCCCGTCCATCACCAACTCCCAGAGTTTACTCAAACTCATGTCCATTGAGTCGGTGATGCCATCCAGCCATCTCATCCTCTGTCATCCCCTTCTCTTCCCACCTTCCATCTTTCCCAGCATCAGGGTCTTTTCCAATGAGCCAGTTCTTGGCATTAGGTGGCCAAAACATTGGAGTTTCAGCTTCAGCATCGGTCCTTCCAGTGAATATTCAAGACTGATTTCCTTTAGGATGGATTGCTTGGATCTCCTTGCAGTCCAAGGGACTCTCAAGAGTCGTTTCCAACACAACAATTCAAAAGCATGAATTCTTCCACACTCAGCTTTCTTTATAGTCCAATTCTCACATCCATCCATGACTACTGCAAAAACCATGTTTGACTAGACGGACCTTTGCTGGCAAGTAATGTCTCTGCTTTTTAATATCCTGTCTAGGTTGGTCATAGCTTTTCTTCTAAGGAGCAAGCATCTTTTAATTTCATGGCTGCAGTCACCATCTGCAGTGATTTTGGAGCCCCCCAAATAAAGTCTCTACTGTTTCCATTGTTTCCCCATCTATTTGCCATGAAGTGATGGGACTAGATGCCATGATCTTAGTTTTCTGAATGCTGAATTTTATGCTAGCTTTTTCACTCTTCTTTTTCTCTTTCATCAAGAGGGTCTTTAGTTTTCCTTCGCTTTCTGCCATAAGGATGGTGTCATCTGCATATCTGAGGTTATTGATATTTCTCCCGGCAATCTTGATTCAAGATTGTACTTCATCCAGCCCCACATTTCACATGATGTGCTCTGCATCGCAGGGTGACAATATACAGCTTTGACGCGCTCCTTCCCAATTTGGACCCGTCTGTTGTTCCACTAGAACTGTTCCAGTTCTAACTGCTGCTTCCTGACCTGGACACAGATTTCTCAGGAGGCAGGTCAGGTGGTCTGGTATCCCCACCTCTTGAAGAACTTTCCACAATTTGTTGTGATGCACACAGTCAAAGGCTTTGACATAGTTAATAAAGCAGAAGTAGATGTTTTTCTGGAACTCTGTTTTTCCAATGAGCCAGTGGATGCTGGCATATGTGAACAGATGGGGAAACAGTGTCAGACTTTATTTTGGGGGGCTCCAAAATCACTGCAGATGGTGACTGCAGCCATGAAATTAAAAGACACTTACTCCTTGGAAGAAAAGTTATGAGCAACCTAGATAGCATATTCAAAAGCAGAGACATTACTCTGCCGACTAAGGTCCGTCTAGTCAAGGCTATGGTTTTTCCTGTGGTCATGTATGGATGTGAGAGTTGGACTGTGAAGAAGGCTGAGCGCTGAAGAATTGATGCTTTTGAACTATGATGTTGGAGAAGACTCTTGAGAGTCCCTTGGACTGCAAGGAGATCCAACCAGTCCATTCTGAAGGAGATCAACCCTGGGATTTCTTTGGAAGGAATGATGCTAAAGCTGAAACTCCAGTACTTTGGTCACCTCATGGGAAGAGTTGACTCATTGGAAAAGACTCTGATGCTGGGAGGGATTGGGGGCAGGAGGAGAAGGGGATGACCGAGGATGAGATGGCTGGATGGCATCACTGACTCGATGGACTTGAGTCTGAGTGAACTCCGGGAGATGGTGGTGAACAGGGAGGCCTGGCGTGCTGCGATTCAAGGGGTTGCAAAGAGTCGGACAAGACTGAGTGACTGAACTGAACTGAACTGAGTGGATGCTAGCACTTTGATCTCTCATTCCTCTACCTTTTCTAAATCCAGCTTGACCATATGCAAGTTCACAGTTCACCAACTGCTGACGCCTGGCTTGGAGAATTCTGAGCATTACTTTGCTAGTGTGTGAGTTGAGTACAATTGTGTGATAGTTTGAACATTCTTTGGCATCGCCTTTCTTTGGGATTGGAATGGAAATTGACTTTTCCAGTCCTTTGGCCACAGCTGAGCTTTCCAAATTTGTTGGCATATTGAGTACAGCACTTTCACAACATCATCTTTTAGGATTTGAAATAGCTCAACTGGAATTCAATCACCTTGACTAGCTTTGTTCATAGTGATGTTTCCTAAGGCCCACGTGACTTCATTCCAGGATGTCTGGCTCTAGGTGAGTGATCATGATTATCTGAGTCATGAAGATCTTTTTTGTACAGTTCTGTGTATTCCTGCCACCTCTTCTTAATATCGTCTGCTTCTGTTAGGTCCCTATCGTTTCTGTCCTTTATTGAGCCCATCTTTGCATGAAATGTTCCCTTGGTATCTCTAATTTTCCTGAAGAGATCTCTAGTCTTTCCCCCTCTATTGTTTTCCTCTATTTCTTTGCACTGATCACTGAGGGAGGCTTCTTATCTCTTCTTGCTGTTCTTTGGAACTCTGCATTCAAATGGGTCTATCTTTCCTTTTCTCTCTGGCCTTTAGCTTCTCTTCTTTTCTCAGCTATTTGTAAGGCCTCCTCTGACAACCATTTTACCTTTTTGCATTTCTTTTTCTTGAGGATGGACTTGATCACTGCCTCCTGTGCAATGTCATGAACCTCATTCCGTAGTTCATCAGGCACTCTGTCTGTCAGATCTAGGCCCTTAAATCTATTTGTCACTTCTACTGTATAATTATAAGGGATTTGATTTAGGTCATACCTGAATGGTCTAGTGGTTTTCCCTACTTTCTTCAATTTAAGTCTGAATTTGGCAATAAGGAGTTCATGATCTGAGCCACAGTCAGCTCCTGGTCTTGTTTGTGTTGACTGTATAGAGCTTCTCCATCTCTGGCTGCAAAGAATATAATCAATCTGATTTCGGTGTTGACCATCTATCTGGTGATGTCCATGTGTAGAGTCTTCTCTTGTGTTGTTGGAAGAGGTGTTTGCTATGACCATTGTGTTCTCTTGGCAAAACTCTGTTAGCCTTTGCCCTGCTTCATATTTCTTGACTTCCTACTTTTGCATTAGAGTCCCTTATAATGAAAAAGACATCTTTTTGGGGTGTTAGTTCTAGAAGGTCTTGTAGCTCTTCCTATAAAGAAGAGGAGCTTCTTCGGCTTCTTCAGCATTACTGGTTGGGGCACAGACTCAGATTATTGTGATATTGAATGGTTTCCCTTGGAAATGCACAGATCATTCTGTCTTTTTTGAGATTGCATCCAAGTATTGCATTTTAGACTCTTTTGTTAACTATGATGGCTACTCCTTTTCTTCTAAAGGGATTCTTGCCCACGGTAGTAGATACGATGGTCATATGAGTTAAATTCACCCATACCAATCAATTTTAGCTCGCTGATTCCTAAAATGTCGATGTTCACTCTTGGTATCTCCTGTTTGACCATTTCCAATTTGCCTTGATTCGTGGGCCTAACATTCCAGATTCATTAGTACTGTTCTTTACAGCATCAGAATTTACTTCCATTACCAGTCACATCCACAACTGGGTGTTGTTTTTGCTTTGGCTCCATCCTTTCGTTCTGTCTGGAGTTCTTTCTCCACTGATCTCCAGCAGCCTATTGGGCACCTACTGACCTGGGGAGGCTGTCCTTCAGTGTCATATCTTCCTGCCTTTCATACTGTTCATGGGTTTCTCCAGGCAGGATTACTGAAGTGGTTTGCCATTTCCTTCTCCAGGGGATCACATTTTGTCAGAACTCTCCACCATGACCCGTTGGTCTTGGACGACCCTGCAAGGCATGGCTCACAGTTTCATTGAGTCAGACAAGGCTGTGGTCCATGTGATCAGATTGGTTAGTTTTCTGTGATTGTGGTTTTCAGTCTGCCTGCCCTCTGATGGAGAAGGATAAGAGGCTTATGGAAGCTTCCTGATGGGAGAGAATGACTGAGGGGCAAACTGGGTCTTGTCCTGATGGGCAGGGCCATGCTCAGTAGATCTTTAATCCGATTTTCTGTTGAAGGGCGGGGCTGTGTTCCCTCCCTGTATTTGACCTGCAGCCAAACAACGGTGGAGGTAACGGGGACCTTCTTCCAAAGGTCCCATGATGCGCTGCTGCACTCAGTGCCCCCGACCCTGCAGCAGGCCACCGCCGACCCACGCCTCCACCAGAGGCTCCCGGACACTCGCGGGCAGGTCTGGGTCCATCTCCTGTGGGGTCACTGCTTCTTTGGGTCCTGGGGCACAAAAGCTTCTGTTTGTGCCCTCCCAGAGTTGGTTCCCCCAGTCCCGTGGAAGCTCTGGCAGCTCTGGAGAGGCCAGGCCTCTCACATTCATGTATACATCTCCTGAGATGCCAGGAAAAGTGCTGGTAAGTTTATTTTGCTGAAACGAAACACGTAGATTCCAAATTTCATATGGAAGCTAATGCAAAAGACTTTATAAAAAAATAAAAGAAAAACAATGAAGGGAAACGTATTAGATATTAAAAATATCTACTGGCTTGACTAAAATAGTATAATATTGGGAAATGAACCAACAGACAACAGAAGAAAATAGAAACCCATAAGTAAACCCAAGTATATGTGGGAATTGGGGATGTTTTAAAGAGTCTATCTCTCAAATCTTTAAGAAGAAGATAAATGTTGGTTACTGGTGTTATGGACTTGACTGCCAGTGGGAGAGTTAGGCCATCCTGGTCAGTGTTCATCATAACACAGCTCAGACAGCTCTGAAAATGAAAATAGATATGTGCAAATATTAGGAGAGAGCAGGGCTGAACTTCTTTTTAACCCAGAGGTGAGAAAAAGGTTTTCAATTTGGAACTCAAAATTTAGAAGCAACACAAGGAAAGACTGATGGCGTGATGGCGTGCTTTTTAAACTGTGCGGTGCGAGTCCTCCCGAGTGAATCCAGGACGGATAGCAAGCTGTGAGAACGCATTTCTCATGAAGAAGCGTAATATGCTAAAGCAGTGTGCTGATGCCCTTCCTCACGTCTCCAGTCAGCACAAATACGTGAACTTGGAAAGACTCCCGTTGGCAGTAGGAGAGGGAGACCGCTTCCCCAGCGCTAGCCCAGGCACCAAAAGCTGCTTCCCTGTGGAGGAGCGCTCACTAAATGTCCGAGAAGACGTGCAGCCGCACACTCTGGCCTCAGGTGCACTTCAAGGAGTGCCCTCAGAGATGGACCCCTTACCCACCTTTACTGGGCAGCACTGGCCCGTCTGTGGACCACCGTGCTCCTGCTGGTGTGCAGTCAGGACACCGGAGAAGTGGCCGGGGCCTCTCTATCACAGAGGCCAGCACCTGTTTTACTTACGCCTCCTTCAGATTGAAGTGCGGCTGGTTAGGTGGTGCTAGCGACCTCACTCTCACTTTGCACTTTCCTGCACTGGAGGAGGAAACGGCAGCCCACTCCAGTGTCCTTGCCTGGAGAGTCCCAGGGACGGGGGAGCCTGGCGGGCTGCCGTCTATGGGGCTGCACAGAGTCGGACACAACTGAAGTGACTTAGCAGCAGCAGCAGCAGCAGCAGTGGTAAAGAACCTGCCTGACGATGCAGGAGACTTAGAGTCTTGGGTTCAATCCCTGGGTCGGGAAGATCCCCTGGAGGAGGAAATGGCAACCCTCTCCAGTATCCTTGCCTCGGAAATCCCATGGACAGCGGCTTGTGGGCTACAGTCCATGGGTCATAAAGAGTTGGACGCGACTGAGAGCGCACCCAGCCGATGGCTGCTTCCCACCGCGTGTCAGCTCCAGGTGTACAGAACAGTGAGTCCGATAGATATGGGTGCACATGCGCACACATAGACTGTATATTCTTTTCCAGATTCTCTCCTGTTGTAGGTTATTACGGAAGCTAAACACTGAGCATATCCCCGGGGGTTTCAGGGGGTCCTCGCTGGTTTTTTGCAGATCGCTGCTGCTGTTGGTTAGCTGCCAGTTCATGTCTGACCCTCAGCGACCCCACGGACTGCAGCCCGCCAGACTCCTCTGTCCGTGGGATTTCCCAGGCAAGAATACTGGAGCGGGTTGCCATTTCCTCCTCCAGGGGATCTTCCCGACCCAGGGGTCGAACCAGGGCCTCCTGCTCTGGCAGGCGGGCTCTCTACACTGAGCCGCCAGGGGTCTGTTATAGATAGTAGTGCGTACATGTTGCTCCCAAGCTCCGACTTTACTCCTCCCCCGCACCATCCCTTTTCTCTCTGGTAACCACGTTTGTTTTCTGGGACTGTAAGTAAAAAAGAAGTGCAAAAACTAGTATACAACCACTTATTTTGTTACAAAGGAGCCCAGGAAGATGAGCTGTATGGTGTGGAGGGAAATACGGTGAAGGGGCAGGACTGAGCCTGAGGTTCCTCTAATTAATCTGTTTTACGATCTTAATTTTGAGCCGTGTAAATATTTTCCATATTAAAAAATGAAATTAATTAAGAAAGAGGAAGTAATAGTGAATTCAAACAGAACTATATGGTCCTGAGCACACATCAAATTTATAACAAATAGCTCCCAGAAAAATAATTCAAAAATCTTTTAAATAGTGCACCCCGTCTATCCTTTGTGGGAAATATTTTGAGAACAATAAAAAAATGTTATGAATTTTAGTTAGGCTTATCGTTGACCGTGGCAATGAGGTAGTAATCATTAAATGACGTGTGTCTTGGAGGAGAAAGTGGATGAGTAAGTATTTGGTTGAGGATGCTGGGAAGGAGAGTTCTCACCATTGGAGAAGGGAAGTAAAATGCCAAGCGGCAGAGGGTTAGGAGAAAACTGCGATGCTGGTTTTGAAAGAGTCATGTCAGCATAAACTCTTGATCTTAAAGGTATACATTCTTTCATTCAAAATGTAAAACCAAAATTCCATGCGCCTGTAATGCAACTGTGTGCAGATATGCGCACTGTGCGTGCAGACATGCGCGTGTGTATGTAATTTTCTGTATCCACTCAGTAAAAGGATTCAGCGTCTTTGGAGTCTGGCGGAAGCAGGTGGCTCAGCTCAGTGTCTCGGAAATAAGGCAGAACACGAAGGCAAAGGGCTCCACAGCAGAAGGACTCAGAGGCCCACCTCCAGGGCCTCCCGCTGGCCACAGGCGAGGCCATCTGAGCATCCCATACTGGAGAGACTGGGTGATAAGTCACTGAAAAACCTATCTGTGCAGATAAACGTGAGAGAGAAAGGAGCAGAAAGGAACATTTTTCTTTACCGACGTGGCGCACACGTTCCATTATTTTGCCACCTGGCGTGGTGGTTCCCTAAGTGGAGAGTCGTGACTATGCAGGGTGGAGCCAGGTGTCCACGCAGACGCAGCACCGCCGAGGACATTTCCACAGACGCTGCACAGCCCGGGACCAGAAAGGGAGCAAGGGCCACCGCGTGCCTGCTGCCAGCAAGCAGTGGGAAGACGCCTCCGCACAGCCCTGGGCGGAAATCCGCACAGCCCTGGGCGGAAATGCCATCCCACGGCTAGCCGCATGGCGCAGTCCCATAGCCTGAAGGGCCGGCGCGGGTCTTCCAATGAACAACAGTGCTGGAAAGCAAAGACAACGCGGGGAAGTGGACGGAGGGCAGCTCTGGGTTCTAAATGTCCAGAGGGACCCGACTGAACTAGTGAGTGAAACAGACTGCATCCCGGGGGAGAAAATGTGTAACACATTTTATAAATAGAAGAAACTCAAATATGGACATGAGCTGACAACTGCGAGCTATTGTTGAGTTAATGTCGAAGCGCTTTAGGTGTGACAGCGGTGTTTTGGTTAGGTGGGCAAGAGTCCTTACTCTTTGGAGACTCATGCTGAAGAATTTTGGAGAAGACAATGGCACCCCACTCCAGTACTCTCGCCTGGAAAATCCCATGGATGGAGGAGCCTCGTGGGCTGCAGTCCATGGGGTCGCTAAGAGTCGGACACGACTGAGTGACTTCACTTTCACTTTTCACTTTCATGATTGGAGAATGAAAGGGCAACCCACTCCAGTGTTCTTGCCTGGAGAATTCCAGGGACAGAGGAGCCTGTTGGGCTGCCGTCTATGGGGTTGCACAGAGTCGGACACGACTGACTCGACTTAGCAGCAGCAGCAGCAGTAGCAGCAGCTGAAGAATTTAGGGATAAAATGTCAGGATGTCTCAGACTCAGTTCTACATAATTGATTAATAGAAAAAAACTGTGTGTGTATAGCTGTGTACGTGACTCTATGTGTATACACGTATAGAGAGAACACAGATATGACAAGCCACTAAAATGTATGAATTTGAAAAATGTAGGACATTTTTTAACTTTTTTTGAAGGTTTCAAAATTTAAAAATAGAAGCTGGGTAACAGAATAACTCTACGTGCTCAAAGCTAGCTGATTTCTTTAGTGACTAATATGAAAGGTGAGTCAGAACTGATTCCGGTCGGAAAAGAATCTCTCAGAAAAGCAAGTGTCTTAGCCCACAGCTGTACAGGGACTGGAACTGCTCCTGGGCCCTTGGGGACCCGAAGTCAGAGGGGCTCTGGGCAGGAGGTGGCCAGCCGTGTCCTCCATCCTGCCCGTGTGATTTGTCTTCCATGTCCAGCGATTCATCAAAAACAACACCCTTCCCTAAGCTGTATCCTCAAATCAGGCTTGTAAAATTGCTCAGCTCGAAATCTGCAAGCCCACGATTGCATTTATACAACAGCTACATGATGTCTGATGTTTATACGCTCAGTACAAAATGTTTTTATAGCAAAATAAAATTCATGTGTTGAAAGGAAGCAATGCCTTTAATAATTTCTGTGCCCAAATTATCTCACTTGCGTCTCCCAGCACGTGTGGGTGTGTGGACACCAGGTGCGCTGGGCCTCGAGTTGCATGAACCCTCATCCGAGGCTCCGTCCTCCCCGACCCCCACGGTCCACAGAACACGGGCATTGCCCTGGGGCCGACTGCCATCCCATCCCGAAGTCCGGGGGTGGACGGAAGGCCCACCACGTGGCGCTCCTCTCCGCCCCTTTCCACACACACACGTGTGCACACACATAAGTCCTTGCCCCAGAGTGCTCTTCCTCTTATGTTGCATGTTTAGCCCACATAGCTCAGACCACGCAGCGCCCCTGCCCCATCCGCGCTTCCAGGGCGTGAGACCTCAGCACACCCCAGCCCAGCCCCACAGTTCCAGGGACAGTGGTCCCCGCGGCCAGCAGGGGCCCACACAGCTCTCGCCTCCCCTTCCCCAAGCACCCCTCCGCCCACCCTGGCTTGGTCTCTGTGGCTGCCCTCCTCGTGAGGCCGCACCTGGGAAAATGTGGTCCCAGTAACTGAGAGAAGCGGAGTAAACTCACCGGTGGGGCTTGTGCCCACAGGCACGGGTCCCTGAGCACCAGGAGCCAGCCGTGCAGGGTGACCCTGGCCCACAGGAGATACCCCGCGCGTGACATTCCAGGGAAGGGCCTTAGGCCCTGCTGGGCGTGCGCTTGGCCCTGGTCTCAGCCCCCAGGGACCCTGGTGGCCGGCGGGCGTGGCAGGTGTCCCCACTAAAGGGGCTGCTGTGGCCCCTCCAGGGCCGGCTCCAGGCCATCCATATGGGAGGGGAGAGCCCAGAGACACAGACATTTCCGGCCAGAACCCAGGCGGCTCTGCAGGGTCAGGGCCCGAGCTTGCTCCTGCACAGGAGCCCCGCCTTCATGTCACTCCCTGCCCACCCGGGCGTCACTGCCTGCTCGAGCCGACCCCCAGCTCCCCTCCTCAGGTTTCCACAGCCCACGTCGGTCCCACTGACCCTGGGGTACCCGAGCACTTCCTCACCACGTCCCTCGTCACAGAGAGGGAGCCCTTGAGTCACCTCCACGAAGGGCCCTGGAGCCAGACCGCACACCCCCAGCAGCCCCTCCAGCCCTGGGGCTGGACCCGGGGATGGGTAGATGGGCTGTGCTCAGAGCAGGGCCGGGACCCTCCAGGGGAGCTGGCAAGTGCCGGTTGCAGAGGGCCTGCCCCCCGCCCCTCAGAACACAGGCTCTAGGTCCTGGTTTGGGGCCTCGTGCTTGCCCTGTGTTTCTGTCTTGAGTCAGAACAAGGAAGTTCTAAATGCTTCTCATAAAAAAAAAAGTCTTCCAGTTAATCAATGTTTTGTCCAACAGCTCTGCTGAGACTATCAATAAACTTCTGAAGATGTAAATTGTGTCCTGATCTCATTATTGGGCCTTCATCACAAATGTATATGGTGAGCAACTAAATCTGAGCTCAGGAAACAGCAGGACGGTTGGCTGACCTTGAGTGGTGGTGGGGGGCTAGGCCCCTGAAGACCGAGGGGGCCCTGCTGGACCCAGGAGGCTGGACAGACGTGAATACAAGCAGTTTCTGCCCCTTCTGTAGCGTGTCATCCCAGAGACAAGTACTAGGGGGAACCAGGCTGGGGCCACACCCAGCTGTCACCTCCATGGTGACACAGTGCCATGCAGCCCAAGCAACAAAGGCAGATTAAAATGAAAAGGAGCATGGAACCAGCCAGAGGCCCAGCGGGCCGAGCAGCTGGCTTCCTGCCGGCCTGCAGAGGAGAGGCGCCTGGGTGGGGGCGGCCTGGGGCTGGCCATCGCCTGGCTGCAGGAGGCCCGAGCGGGGGCTTGCTGGGCATCCCTGTCTTATGTCACAGTCACAGGGCAGGGCCTCCCTGCTCTGGGCCAGGCCGAGTGGGAGCCGGGGCCCAGCTAGTGCCCGGGAGCCTCCTGGGTCACCTCCTGACCCTTGGTGCTAACTCATGGGCAGCCTGAAGTCTGGTCTGGACGGGGAGGGGGTACCCAAGGGACCCACTGTAGTGTCTAGGGCTCCTGACAGGAGGCTTGGGTGCTTGGGGGTCATTCTCCTGTCTCCACTCTTCCACATGTTTGCAAATGTCCATCTTCACGTGTTTTAAAGACCTTAATTCATTCCAGGGCACCATCTCACCGAAGCTCATCTGCGCTTCGTTGCTCAGCAACAAGGAAGGGTAAAAGTGAGGACGAGTAAGGGCTTCGCCTTTGCTTCTCCTGTTGGGGAATCAGTCCTCACCCCCTCCCGGGACCTGAGGCTCCCCATCCGGGTCCCCAGCCGTCCCTCCATCTAGTTCAGCCCATCCCCGCTGCCAAGAGGCTAGGCGCTACTCACCGTGTGGCCACAGCCTGGCCCTTCCCTGGCTCCATCAGCTCCTGGGCTGGGTAACCAAGACGAGGCCAGAGCCCGTGGCAACACAGTTCAGTCCAGGCCCGAGCCCCGTGGTCACCAGCATGACCCGATCTGGCCATGACCCCTGCCCTGCCGCCTTTGCTCCCAAACAGCAGCTCTCTGTTAAGCGCCAGGACTGCTGAGAAGGTGACTGATCCTTGAAATATGTGTCAAGGTGCCAAGAGGCTTCGCCAGGCTCAGAGCATTCAACAAGGCCTCTGCAGCCACCACATTCACACCCTGGGCATTCTGCCTGAGGCTGGGAACAGCACGGACCCAGAGAAGGAGGCGAGGAAGTGACGGAATCCTAACCCTCACCCTCGGGTGGAGAATTGGAGACCCACAGAGGAGGCGAGACTGACCGGCTGGTGCTGCCCGCCACCACCTGCCAGGCCAAGCCGGGTGGAGGAGGTGGTGCTGTGGGGTGTGCGGGGCGGGGGACAGGCAGGGACAGCCACCTCCCCACTGCCACCGCCCCTACATGCTCAGAGACCCTTTAAAAAGGCCCCCGACCTGGATGGTTATCTCAGCCTGTGACCGAAAGGAACATTTAAATCCCAAATATTTTCCTGTGAATTTGTCTTTAGACTTAATACTAAAAACTGAAATGATCATGGAAATGAACACACAGCTGAGAGGCTGTTTGTTTTTTTTTTTCTTTTTCTGGAGATATTTTCATTATTTGATAAGGATTTAAATGGATCTTAACTACCTCCCCAGACAGTTCTTTTTAAATGTTTTAATTTTAAGACCTTCCTGGCTTCATACATTATATGGTGCATAATCAGGTTATATATTCTCTAGCCTAACTTTGCCTGAATAATAAGAAAATGGGATTATAATAATACCTCTGCAGGGGTGATTAAACGCAGCGAACGTGATGCATCGCTCTGTCCACCGCCTGCAGAGGCCCTGGGCCCCGGCCAGGCCCAGTGCAGCTGACTCCAGAGACCCTGCCCCATGAGAAGGACTTCCTGGGGGCACAAGACCTCATGCCTGTGGCATCGGCCTGCTGTCTGCAGGTGTGACCCCTTACCCGGCAGCCCCCCGGGAGACGGGAACTGAGATGAGGTGGCAGAAGGATTGAATCAGGCCTCCCAAGAGTTTATGGGGCCAGCTCCAGCTCGCTGCCCGCCTGCCAGCCATCTCTGGCCCCAGGTCTGTTTCAAACAAGCCTGAGCATCAGTGAAGTCTGGGGGGCGGGAGGTTGGGTGTGGCCTGGGTTTGCGGCCCTGGGCGAGTGCCTTCTCTCTGAGCCCCAGAAGGTGTAAGAGCAGGATTCTGAGAGCCTTGTGGGCTGCCCAGTGGGGGAGGAGGGTGGAAGAGGGGGTACAGAGAAGGAGGTTCAGGGGAAGGGGCTGAGATACAGGAGCGTCGGGCTCCGGGCCCAGCGTGGTCACAGGAAGCTCCCTCTCCCTGGCAGCCACTCCCATCCTGGCCACGGGGGCTGCATGGAAACATGGCTGAATGCCCAGGTCCTCCAGGCAGAGGCTGTGCTCCGGTCCCCGCCCCAGCGCCCTCGCTGACTCAGTCTGCCCGTCTATAGAATGGGACGATAACCTTGACCGGCTCCTGGTGCATGTGAGGCTCACAGGAGTGCCCCGAGTGAAGCAGAGAGATGCCTGGCTGAGGACACCCAGGGTCATTGCTGCCTCCAGCTCCTTGACCCTCTGGACCCTGCCACGCTCTGTCAGCCGGGCCCCTGTCTCCTGCATTCCATCCACTGCCGGTTCTGGGCATAGGGCTGGCCCTGCCCCTTCATCCTTAGAATGTAACAGGCCCTGGCACTTGGCGGGGACACAGCATCTTCTTTGACAAATGACGTGTGGGACCCAGTTTTCCACCATCCACAGCTAGACAAGGGTGGTGGCAGATCTGGGCAGCCAGAGACCCCTGGACAAGGCTCTCCCAAGCCGGTGACCCCGGGATCGCTGTCCTGACCTCTCAAGAGCTGTCTCAGCCACCAGAGCTCAAGGTCTCAGGAATCAGCACCAGGAAGGCTTCACCACGAGCAGCCCAGGTCCCCCTGCCTCCTGGGCCCCAGGCGATTCGGATGCAATCACAGAGGCCTCGCAGGCCCCTGTATGGGCCGTTCCCATTCCTAAAGCAGGGTGTAAGTTGCCAAGTGATGATGCATGTGGCAAGAAATATTTATTACGTGCAGGACCATCGTAAATATTCCTTTTATATCCTAAATAAAACCTAAAACTCCTGAGCGTTTTGTGGGCCTCTTTTATATCTTCCCATTACGGCCCTGGTCCTGTGATTTAGCCAAAATTTAGTGGCCGTGAATATGAGCTACTGTGGGGCTCCCTCTGACCAGGGCAGCCGGTACCCAGAGCCACTCCACCACCTTTGTCCTATGGGGCCGGCGTCTACTTGGCCGCCAACAGGTGCGCAGGGGTCTCTGACCTGAGCATCCAGACTCCCGGAGGACTGACGATGTCCGCATGCGGAGTCCCCCAAAGGCTGCCCAGGGGCAGGGCGGGGCGGGAGGAGGGCCGGCCAGCAAGGTAGGCACACACCTGCCGGCGTGGGGCCCTCCCTGCCGTGGGCAGCGTTCCTGAGCACTTGGAGGAGGGAGTTTGGAACAAGGGGACAGCGGCCCCCACGAAAACTTCACAAGCAGTGGCAGGAACTCGGCCAGAAGGTGGCTGGGGCAGTGGGGAGAGTGGTCCCTACTAGGGCTAACCTGTGTATGAGACCCTCTGCCGTCCTTGAGGCAACAAGGATTTCCCAGATCACACCAGCCTGGAGGAAATCCAGGATCCTAAGGCGAAATTGGTGCTTCCCTGGTGGCTCAGAGGTTAAAGCGTCCGCTCACAATGCAGGAGACCCAGGTTCGATCCCTGGGTTGGGAAGATTCCCCTGGAGAAGGAAATGGCAACCCACTCCAGTATTCTTGCCTGGAGAATCCCATGGATGGAGGAACCTGGTGGGCTACAGTCCATGGGGTTGCAAAGAGTCGGACACGACTGAGTGACTTCACTTCACTAAGGCAAAATGGAAAAATAAGGCCCCTCTGGGTTAGACCCATCTGCTAAAGCAGGTGTCCCTACGTCACCCCCTCATCCCCACTCCCTCCGATGAGTTGGGCCATTTCTAAAAGCATGGCTCTGGTTTGAGAGTGGCTCCTGGGACGGTTGCTCACCCCTGGTGAAGCCCTGGGCATGATGGAGAAAGAGCCCAGAGGGCTCCATTTCTGCACATGCCCAGGTTTCGGGCTATCCCCTCTGTGCCCAGAGCAGAGTGTCTGCGCTGGCCGTTGAAGAGCAGGGGTTGTAAAATCATCTGATTGTGGACTTGTCTCTGTTGTGGAAGATGTCTCAGAGCAGAGGGGCGGCTGTCTTCATCTGCCGTTTGCAGGCTGAGGTCCCCAGGATGAGAGCATCTGGGTGAGGTGCCTGGGCTGGAAGGAATCGGCCATCTCTGGATGGTCTGGTCAATTCTGCAAATTCACACCTAGCTGACACAAACCGCATCCAAAAACCCGGAGCCTGCGTGCTGAGTGAACAGGGAAACACGCACAGCTAATCGGCTTCCAGTTTCCTGAATGATCCAACGGGGAGGTGGAGGGGACTGAGGAGCTGCCAGCTGGCTTCTCCCAGGCCAGGAACTCAGTTCATTTCAAGTCTCCCCTTCCCTGTCCTGGGGTAAGAAGTCACTCACGTCCCAGCCATCCGGGCCTGAGCCTCGGGATGGGAGGCAGGGTCCAGACCTGATGAGAATGTCCCCCTGGCTGGACCCGCGTCAGACGTGAGCTGGACTCAGGGTAATGCCTCAGAGATGCGATGGGAGCCTGGCCAGTGACCGATTAGATCTGATTCCAACCGGATGGAGGGCTTTGTGCTCTTACCTAAACAAGGGGGTGTGAGGACGGGAGGATGTGAGAAAATGGAGCGCACTCGATGATGCTGATTCAGCTGCCATCCAGGGCCGTCCAGCTGGGCCGGATGACCTTGAGGTCCACAGCGCCTGGGGGAGGCTGCCCCTCACAGAGTAAACGTGAGGCTCTGCCCCCCGTGGCTGCCCTACAGAGGTGCCCTCTGCTCCCCAATCCTGCCTCATCCCCCCAGGAACCTCGACCCTGCAGGTCCCCCACCTCCAGTCACCCTGGGGTGTTGGCTCCACCGAGCCCTTGCTCCCGGATCTGCCCGCCCTGGGCCCGCCCGGCCCCACCACCCCTTGCTGTCACGGGCACACCCTCATGGGCCTCTGTCTCAGCCCTGCCCGCTCGTGACCCCACACACTGACTGGGTCATTCCTTGTCCCTTCCGGGGCCTCTGCCTTCTCTGCTCCAGCATCAAATTCCCAGAGGGCAGGGCCATGTCCCTCCGTTTCCTGCCTGGAAACTCTGAGACGTGCACTGAGATCTGTGGTCAAATGAATGAATGAGACCATCTGCCAACATGACCTGACTCTCCAGGGGACCTGCATGAAACAGACTTTGGAGAAGCCTCCTGGGTCCGCTCACTGATTCAGGCTTTCAGTGTGTTTGTGCCACATGTGTCTGAGGTGAGGCCCGGTTCCAATGCATCAGGCATACCCTCGAGGGCCACTGATGCTGGGGCGGGACGCTGCGGGCAGTTCCCCAGGCCAACCTCGCTCCCCACCCCTGCCCTCTGAGCCTCTGCTGAGCTGGCCCCTCCTTCCCCAACCCTCTCCCTCCTCCCCGCCCCTCCCCTCCTCTCCC
>SJYQ01001176.1:690355-750576 GCA_006410935.1 Redunca redunca
CAGCTCCTGGCTCTGCATTAACTGCCCTTTCGCAGGCTGTGACCCTCCTACCGAACTGGGAGCAGCTGCTGGAGTTTCCTTCCCGCAGGGCCCAGTCTGAAGACACAGAGAAGACGGCGAAGGTCCATGAGTGAAGCAAGGCTGGCCGTTTTCAGCCATGGCAGCCAGACTCTACGTGCCCTGGGGGCTGGGGGCCAGGGAGGGGGTGGTTTGGAGCAAGGTTCTGGAGTCAGATGGACATCTGGGCAAGTCCCGCCTGCGTCAGTCTGGGTGCCTTTGGGGAGGCTGCTCACCCCTCCAGAGCTGAGGTTCCCAGTGAACGGAGGATGATAGCAGAACCCAGCCCAGAGGCTGCTGAGAGGTCCCGTGAGGCCCCCGCTGGCAGCCAGCAGGGAGCAGCATCCGTGACGTCAGCCACCAGGCTCGGCGTGTCCGTTATCTGCCCATTGAGGGCCCTGGTCTCTTGGGCTGAGGAGCCTGTCCCAGGTACCAAGTCACTCTGAGCCACGGTGGCTGAGAACAAGGGCACGTCCTGCTCTGCTCACAGACTGCGACGTGGGCGGGCTGGGTCTGCTCTCCTCGGGGGTCGGTTGCTGCCTCCACAAGGCTGGGAGCCAGAACCATGGCCCCCAGGTGGGGCCCACGACTGGGACGCCTGCACCCAGCTTTTCCTCGTCGACAGGGCTCCCAAACAGCCCGGTGGCTCCCAGGGAGGGCTTCCAAGCCTGGAGGAGTCATGAGAGCCCCATCCCCTCCCGTCGTGGCCTGGCCAGTCACAGCAGGGAGTCTGTCACACTCTGCTGCTGGAGGCAGGCGCAGACCCCTGCCCAAACCCCACCCGGTGCAGAGTGTCAGATAAGGTGAGCACGAGAGGTGTGTGTATGTGTGTGTGTGTGTGTGTGTGTGTGTGTGTGTGTGTGTGTGTGTGTCGCGGGGAGGGAAGGGTCATTTTTGGGAAACACGATTTGCCACAAAACCACACCGGAATAAAGACAGGGGACTGAACCTGCCCCGTGCTGGACCGGTGAACAAAGGACACTTCAGCCCCTGTGAAACCACCACCCGGACGGGGAGCCCAGCGGGAACCCAGGACAGAAGCAGGGTGCCCGCCGTCCAGCCATCAGGCCCTGCAGCCACCCACCCACCTCCACCCTGGGTACCCTGAGGACACTCAGGGCAGGAAACACAGGATGCCAGCCCCAGGGAGCCCAGGCGGGGTCAGAGGAATGAGTTCAGTGAGCTCAGACTCTCACGTCTTCCCGTACACATCTCTTGAATCGGCAGCAGTCTTTCGAAGTTCCCGCTACCCGGTCATTTGTTGTAAAAACCCCTATGTGCGTGCGTGCCAAGTCACTTCAGTTGTGTCCAACTCTTTGCGACCCCCATGCACTGTAGCCCAGGTTCCTCTGTGCATGGGAATTCCCAGGCAAGAATGCTGGGGTGGGTTGCCATTTCCTTCTCCAGGGGATCTTCCCAACCCAGGGATCTGATCTGTGTCTCCTGTGCTGCAGGCAGATTCTTCACCGTCTGAACCAGCAGTGAAGCCCTTCACAGAAATGACACCCTTCAAAATCATTACTTCATTATCTTGGCAGACATTTCATGAATCGTCAGGAGACTTTAACCTGGTTGACACTTCAGAAACTTTATCAGGAAAATATAAACAAAGTTCACATATTTGGCAAAAAAAAAGACACATGGATGGTTTTCTCTCACTATTGTTGATGAACTGTTTGAAGCAGATCATCCGAATGAAGCAACATGAAGACAAAAACATTTAGTAACAAGTGAATGCTCAGCAGATCCGAGGTGAGAAATCTCATCACTTACATATAAGAGCAACCGGGCGCAAAGCTGCTCGGGCTTGTCGTTCTGGCTCATGTCAGAAGGGGGCCCACAGCCCCACGCCGTCTCACTGCTCCGGGGTCCAGGCTCCCCGCCTGTCTTCCGAGGACCCTCTTGTAGAGCCGGGGGGCCCAAGGCGGGAGATCAAAGGGGCAGAGTTCTCCCAGGGACATCTGCCCTGGGAGAGAGGTTCTAAGGGCTGAGGAAATGGGGGCCGTGGCGTTAGCAAGAAGGACTTCAAGGCCACCAGGTGGAGAGGAAGAAGGGTCACTGACAGCCCGGGGGTCACAGGCAGCACCCACCTGTAGGTGCCGTGTAGCAAGGTCGCAGGGGAAGCGGGGTCTGGAGGACGGGTTCTCATCTGGGTGACACACGGGGGCAAAAGCAAGGGGAGGTGTGGGGTGATGGGGACCAGGCCCAGAGCCCCGAAGCTCAGGGACACGAGGAGGGGTTTAAGCAAAGGACTGGGGACAGAAAGAGCACCCCCTTTCTTCCACCTCCTCTTTGTCCTTTGACGGAGTGACAGGCTCGAAGTCTCCAGGCAAGCTTTTCTAAGAGCAGGTGCAGTGCGGCCTGCTCTTTCTCCTCCACTCCTCACCCATTTCTCCCGCCTGCACCCCTGCCTCTGGCGACCGCCATTCGGTGGTTAGCTTCCCACTGATGTTTCGCAGCTTAGAAGTCCCACTGAGTTAACCTCAGTGATGCTAGTGGCATTGGAAACGAAAGTGAAATGCGCAAAAATTAAAGGAAGCTATCGTTTAAAAGAAATCTTAGTCTATTAGATTTTTACAGCATCCATATATGCAGACATCTAAAAGATATTGATGGTTTCTGCAGCCCAGATTTGAAATGCAGTGCGTGTACAAAGATAAACCAGCTTTTCTCAAACTTGTGTTTCTCCGGAAGCCTTGTCTGATTAGACCCTGGGTGCCTTGCCCCTCCTATGACAAACTGACTGATAAGTGACGGATGTGAATCTAGATGTAGATATAATCAGAGATTATCTATCTTCAACTATAAATCATTTCATTTTCTTAGATTCAAAAATCACGATTACATGAACTAAAAGGTAAGTTCCCAAATTCTTGGGTGAAAAGCAAAAATGTCTAGAGATTTTTCTGCAGGGTGCTGGGGAGCCTGTGTCTTTCTAAGCACTAAGTTATGTATAATTTAAGCTTTTAGTCAATATCCCTTTAGTGATTAATTTGTAACAAAGTCAATAGAATATGCAAAAAAGCAGAACCAAAATGCTGGATTCTGCCCTTGGGAACCAGGCTGTCCAGACTCAGAAGCTGGGGGGTGGGAGTGAGGATTCCCTGGGTCGGTCACTGGGCGTAGTAATGAGGGGGCCGCCTCGCCTCCCCTTCGTGGTGATGGGGAGAGTCGGCCTAAGAAGACAGCCCCACAGCCCAGATTCTCAGGACCCTGTCCCTCTGGTGGCACCGTGTCAGGGCCGTCCAGCCTCGTCTGGTGGCACCATGTCAGGGCCGTCCAGCCTCGTCTGGTGGCACCGTGTCAGGGCCGTCCAGCCTTCATCAGGCCAGCTGCTCCTGGGGGAGGAGGCTCCCGGTTGCTGCAGGGCATCTGGTGGGTGTGAACCCATTGCTGCAGCCACTCTCCCGGAAAAGTGTTCCTTGGTCAAGAGAACGTGCCATGGGAAGCCGGGACGACAAGTCCTTCTGTGAGAGCCTGGACTGTGATGATGGTGGAGGCACTCTCGGCAGGCAGGGGGATTGGTATCTCAGGGACTTGTTTATTCCAGAGGAGAAAGTGCTGCCCCAGTCACGGAGAGGAGCCCCGTGATCGGCCTGGAAAGGCGCTGCCGCGGGGACAGAGCCGCCTCCCACGGCGGCAGCTGCTCCACGCTGACCCGCATGTCGCTGAACGCACCCGAGTCCCACCCCGGCATCACGGTCCCTCTGCAGCGGGACCACTGAGTGAGGATCTGCGGAAGGACAGGGCTGACGGCCGCAGGACCGCCCGCCTGGCCCGCCTGGGGCTGGAAGCTCTTTGTAAAGCTCACGGGGCATCAGTGCCTGCAGGCTCTTCGGAGACCTCTCCATCACCTGTCACGCCCGCCACTGACACCGCGGCAACCCCAGCCCGCAGAGCGGCGTGGTTCCTGCCTTGGGCTGGAAAGACAGGTTCTAGAACTGCCATTCTGAGCAGCCTCAAGCTCCCCCACAGAGAGACCCTCCCTCCTCTGGGGCTTTCGGGGGTCTCTCCTGACCCAGGCTGTGATGGGCCAGGGGCTGCTTGTGTCTGGAGCCGGCAGCTGCACCTTCCAGGTGGTGAGCAGAGTGATGAGAGGCAGACCGCGGGCAGAGAGTGTCCAGAAGGGGCATGGGTTCCCTCCCACCTCCAGACCGGCTCAGGCCCCGGCTTGGCTGCAGTTGTCCATTTTAAATGAAACGCTGCTAGGCACATTAGGTGTCGCGCTGGGGGATCAGACGACAGCTTAGAGGGCTATCAGGCTGCAGACGTCTTTGTGCAGAACACGGAGACAGCAGGAGTAGGGAGCAGCCGTCCCCCACACCCCACACCCCAGGCTCAGAGAAGCATCTTTGGAACGTGCCTCTCACAAGTACAGGGATGCAGACCCTGCCAGACAGGGCACAGTGGGCTGAGAAACGCCAGAGAAGCCAACAGAAGTGGCTGGACAGCCACCCCGAGGGTGCTGGGCGGTCCCTGTGGCCAGGTCTCCTGAGACGCACTCTGCTCAAACCCACCAGAGATGGAGCGTTGGGGATGCTCCGGCTGCCCAGCTCTCAGGGGCTGGTGCTCAGGTGGTTGCCCCCAGCCCCTCCCCAGAGCCAGAAGCAACCAGCTGGCTTGGCAGATAGATCCTCGCTGCCGATGGCAGGAGAAGGCTCCAGCTTCCTGGAAATCCCAGGAGTTCCCCAGAGCTCCTACATTTCCCAGTTCCCTCCTAATACATTCAGCAAAATGTTCTTTTTCAGGAATTGTCTGATGAGAAAGAAGTTACATGGGAGACGTTGCCAGGGTTGTGCTGGGGACAAAGACAGGCTATCTGGATAGACACTTCATAAACCTGAAGTCAATAAACAGACGCTCAATAATTCACAGAATGCGATTAATTAGCAGGTTTTATCAAATATGATTCCACCGGGGACTGGTAGCTTGAAGCAAGACTTCCTTTTGAGCAGTACTTTCACAGCCCTTACAGGCAATCACAGATGCTTTTATGAATCTTTTGAAACAGAGTATCTTTAAGTAAAAGTGTGAGTCGCTCAGTCCTGTCCGACTCTTTGTGACCCCATGGACTGTAGCCCACCAGGCTCCTCTGTTCGTGGGCTTCTCCAGGCAAGAATACTGGACTGGGTTGCCACTTCCTTCTCCAGGAGATCTTCCCGACCCAGGGATCACACCTGGGTGTCCTGCAATGCATCTGAGCTACCAGGGAAGCCACAATTTCTGTGGCTTAAGATTGGAAGTCTAAGCCACAAGATACACTGGTTTAAAATATTTATTAATTCAAAAAAATTTAAAATTTTTTTTATACAAAGATGGTGAGAAAAATCTCATGCAAACTCTGGGCATACAAGAAAAATAACTCAAATATTCGTAAGATGATTTTGTACAAAATAATTCTTTTTCAAGGAGGACCTCCCACAGACAGTGCAGCCCCCTTCTCCAGGCCCAGCCCCCCCCGGGGAGAGGGGGGGCAGCCACCCTTCGGCCTGCAGGGGGTCCGTGGTCCACGTGTCCGACGGTCACAGGTGTCACTGCGATGATGAACAACCTATGCTACTACTCAGGAAACTAGACGGAGCCCGGGACCCGAGGCGGGATGTCCCAACACCACGGAACTCCTGAGGGATGGAAGGAACTCACAAAGGTTTCCAGAAAAGTTTCGGGTAATTGGCTCGACTGATGAAAACGCCTCGAGGGGGTTAGAGTCGGTGCCTCTTTCCGCTGAGGTGCAAACCTGCGGCACACTTAGAATCTGTGTATATTACAAGTAATCTGCATAAGTAAGACACTCACGGGAGCGACACAGCATGGCAATAAGAAATGCATCAAACTCGGAAGGCTGTACCAAAGGGAGCTTCAATATGAAACAGTAATCCTGGGAGAACGAAGCCCGCGGCCCCGCGCGCTCCCGACCGGCTGGGCGGGGCCGCCCCCACGCCTCCTCTACCTCCGTCCTGACGCTCGGACGCTCAGCCTGATCCTGATCGCGACTCACACTCTCATCTCATCTTCCGGAGCCTGAGTCTGTTTTCCTTGTCCCGCTTCTTGAGAATAAGAATGAACTGGTTGAAAAAATGCTCCTGGTCCTTCCGCTTTTGGACGAGTCGGAACCTCTGATCCCGGCCGTACTTCTCAGCAAACTCCTTAAATGTGGTCCTGGAAGACAAAAGCCATCCCAAGGGACTTCCTGGAGGAGAGAGGCTCCTGGGGCTCTGAGCACCTCCTTCCTGAGCCCAGGGTCACGGGAGCAGGACCCTCGGCAGGCGGATGGGCAGAGGGAATGGCCACCGGGCCTCCGACACCACCTGCCTGCTCCCCGTACTGGGCACCACTTCCCACAGGCCCGGCCGAAGTCTGAGCCACACTAACTCGCACGTCTGCCCGCTCTGCACCCAGGCCCTCTGGACACGAGCCTGGCCTCATCTCCCTCCAGGCCCTCGTCACCCCAAGGCCCAGCGCCAGGCCATCTTGCTCCCCCTCTGCTCTCACTGCGCTCCTGCCTGCCTTGAGCTTCGCATATGCTGTTCCCTCCGCCTGGCACACCCTTCCCTCCTTTCCCCACTCATCCTTTAGCCCTCTCTCCTCCCTAGACGTGAGAAGCAGAACATTTCCTGCCACATCAGCAAACAAAGGATGTCGCAGGCACCAGCGATTGCAGCCCCCACGGACAGTGAGCCGAGGAAGGAAAGAACCCCTGCCAGCTGGCAGCCACTCCCCACGGCAAGTCCTGAGAAGCTCGGGATGTGGAAACACAGGACCCTGGCCCCAGACAGCCGAGGTGCAGATCAAAGGAACGGCTTCCGGGAACCCAGACTCTAGCATCTTCCCTTGCACAGAGAGGCACCCTCATGGCCCTCACCACAAATGTCACTTTGAAGAGCCTCAGTTGTGCAACTCAACTCGCCTCTCCCTGCGCCCGTGGAAGCACGTTACCTGTTTTGTTTCTGTGGAGCCTCTGGACAGTCTAAGCCCAGAGGCACGTGCTTAGCACCCGAATCCTGACTCACTGAGCACGTGATTGCCAGGCCAGGGAGGCCCCTGTAAGGAGCTCAGAGACTCCAGCCAGGCCAGGCCTGAGAGGCTGAGGCAGCTCACAGGGCTGGAGTGGATGCAGCCTTGCAGGGACAAGTGGAACCTCAGCCAGGACCTGGTCCCTAGACCTGCCTCTCCTCCCAGCTGCGAGCTTGAAGCCAAGGGTTGTGACAGCTCCGGGGGCAGGGGCCCTGGGTGGGCAGGCGCCTGGACGTTGCCCACCTGCCTCCTGCTTGGGCTCCTGCAAGAGCTGTAGCCAGAGCTGCAGGAAGGGCCCAGAGTGCGTGAGAAACCCGCGCACCCTCTGCCTGGGGAGACTGCTTCTCCCAGTTTCTCTTTGTGGACAGTTTCATTTTTTATTCAGAGATTTCTTTGTTGCATTGAATTATCATAACTTAACGTGCCGAGCTTAGTCTGTCAGTCATGGCTGACTCTTTGCAACCCCTGGGACTGGGTAGCCCAACAGGCTTCTCTGTCCATAGGGATTCTCTGGGCAAGAATACTGGAATGGGTCGCCAAGCCCTCCGCCAAGCGATATTCCCAACCCAGGAATCGAACCCAGGTCTTCCGCATTGCAGGCAGATTCTTTACCTTTAATACATGAATAACAAGATTATATCGACACGGCTATTAAGAGACAAGACCAATAATTAGTAGACCCTTGTTGGCTTCCCCAGTGACTCAGCGGGTAAAGAATCTGCTGAATGC
Organism: Redunca redunca; assembly: GCA_006410935.1. NCBI lineage: Eukaryota > Metazoa > Chordata > Mammalia > Artiodactyla > Bovidae > Redunca > Redunca redunca. The sequence continues at coordinate 698,156 of SJYQ01001176.1, forward strand.
AGGAGACACAGGAGGCTCGGGTCAGGAAGATCCCCTAGAGAAGGAAATGGCAACCCGTTCCAGTACTCTTGCCTGGGAAATCCCGTGGGCAGAGATGGGCTACATTCCACGGGGTGGCAAAGAGTCAGACGTGACTAAGCTGCAGCAGCTGTGGCTGTGTTCTCACTAAGCAAGGTGCCTCACACCTTCCTCAAGCACTCCTGCTCTCCCGGCATGTTCCAGAGCCCCTCTCGCTCCCAGGCTTCCTGGGCAGAAAGCACTTCTCTCTGGTTGCCAACATTCTCCCTTCTTTCTTTCCCTGCCTCCCTCTCACCCTCCATTCCTTCCATGATTTCACAATTGCCTTGTACTGGACTAACACACTTATTTGCGCTTCCATCACCCGTCTGCATGAGAAAAGTGAGGTGCCGAGTCACGGGGTGCTTGTCATCTTGGGGGTGTCTAGAGGGAGCCTGAGCATTTTCAACAGGGGGCTGGGCAGAGACCCTTCTAGAGAGATCCTATTCTGGGCACCTCTGAAAAGAAGCATCCCCGAAAAGAAAAACGAATCAAAACTCTGTGAGCTGTTAGCCGTCTGGAGGGGGCAGCCTGCCTTGCTGCTGGCCCCGGTGGACCGTCCAGTGAGCCTGGGGAAGTTCTCTGGGTAACTAGCGCTGGGGCTTCCTTTCCCCAGGGACTTGGCTGCCCACAGTTGAAGGAGGTGGCTGATCCGGCTGGAGTGCTGGTCCCACAGCCCACAGGGAGGGCCCCCGGAGGCTCCTCTCCCTGTCCCAAGAGCTGAGAGCTGAGCAGCGCTGGGAGCAGGCCCTGGACTATCCCTGTGGTCAGGATGGGAGCCAGGGTGATGGGAGGTGTCACCAAGGGTCCTCGGGACGCCTGCGCTGGGCCAGAGGGCAGCAGCAAGAACTGCCCACCGTCACTAGGACACCTGAGAACTGCAGGAAGAGAACGTGAAGAGGATCTGGAAAGGGTCTGAAACGTCCCGGAATTGGCTGCCTTTGAAACGCAAGCCAGCTTTGTAATTCCAAAAGTATTATATGCCCAGCATACACTTCTAAAAAGTGGCAGGCAACTAGATCTAATTTCAATGAAGAGTATATTCATTTACAGCACTGATTTTCCTTCTCTCTCTGTGTGTAATCTTCCTAATTGTCAAATACAGCCTGAACGTCTCTTCTTTGCATTCATGATGTGTTCACGGGGCGGGGCTTACACTTAGCATCTTAGCGGCGGATGGACAGATCTGAGCTACCTGTCCTTGAGGCCAGCGCAGTGGTAAGGATGAGAGCCTTCAGGACGGGCCGGGCACCGCACGTCTTGCCTTGTCTGCCCCACATGCCATCCTGCCCCACATGCCATCCTGCTAGAGGCCGGTGAAGCAGGGCGACTCATCCCCTCAGATGGAGACAAGAGAGCTGTGAAGGTCCAGGGCCCGACCCAGGGCCAGGACCAAGGGTGGGCAAGGCTGCTCTGCACTGACACGGGAGCTCCCGGACCAACCCCCGACCCGGGGTCACTGAGTAAGGTAGAGGGGCAAATCCATGGCTGAACCCAGCATTCCCGTAGAAAACCACAATCTACGAATCATGCCTGGTGGGCTGCAGTCCATGGGGTCGAGAAGAGTCGGACACGACTGAGCGACTTCACTTTCACTTTTCACTTTCATGCATTGGAGAAGGAAATGGCAACCCACTCGTGTTCTTGCCTGGAGAATCCCAGGGACGGGGGAGCCTGGTGGGCTGCCGTCTATGGGGTCGGACACGACTGCAGTGACAGCAGCAGCAGCAGCAGACCTACATTTCCTTTTTGAGGTTGGCATTTGGCGATGGGGCTAATTCATGCAAATTTTCTTCCCATTCAGGAAGTACCTATCCTCTAAACAGTTGGAAAAGTTTTCTGAGGACCCATACTGCTAAGTCACTTCAGTCGTGTCTGACTCTTAGCGACCCCATGGACTGCAGCCCACCAGGCTCCTCCGCCCATAAGATTTTCTAGGCAAGAGCACTGGAGTGGATTGCCACTGCCTTCTCCACTGAGGACCCATAGTGAAGCGAAAATGTTGGTCACTCAGTCGTGTCTGACTCTTTGTGACCCCATGGACTATAGCCCACCAGGTTCCTCTGCCCATGGAATTCTCCAGGCAAGAATACTGGAGTGGGTAGCCCTTTCCTTCTCCAGGGGATCTTCCCGACCCAGGGGTTGAACTGGGCCTCCTGTATTGCAGGCAGATTCTTTACCATCTGAGGCACCAAGGGAGGGCTATATAACCAATACAAAATCACATTATCCAATTATTGACCCAGTGAGTTAGCCAATTACTGGTCAAAATGTAGATGCCTACATCTATACAGAAAGCAAACGTCAATTAAGGCCCAATTAAATATGATCTGCTGCTGCTGCTGCTGCTGAGTCGCTTCAGTCGCGTCCGACTCTGTGTGACCCCAGAGACAGCAGCCCACCAGGCTCCCCCATCCTTGGGATTCTCCAGGCAAGAACACTGGATTCGGTTGCCATTACCTTCTCCAATGCATGAAAGTGACAAGTCAAAGTGAAGTCGCTCAGTCATGTCTGACTCCTAGTGACCCCACGGACTGCGGCCCACCAGGCTCCTCTGCCCATGGGATTTTCCAGGCAAGAGCACAGGAGTGGGGGGCCATTGGTTTCTCCTTAAGCACTGTTATTAAAAACACACACTGTCAGCATTATTATTAAACATAAAAATGCACAAATGTCCATTAAAAAATAATGTCCTAATTGAAAACAAAAATACATCAAAATTAATCATTTTTCACTCATAAAATTTATAGTTTTATAATTAAAAGTAGTATAGGCACCTTAATTTTTAAATGTCGGTCAATTAAAGTTAATTTTGAGGAGAGTTAAGTTTATGCATCCCTTTATTTCTAGCATCATTTTCATATCAGCTTGTTTCATTTCTCGGGCATAACGCCTGACTATCTTAGGTGAATTTGATGGCCAAGTTCACGCCTCCCTTTCGCCCGGGTAGGAGCACCTCCATATCACACTCTGCACAGCTGCCCAGGCGTGTGGAGCCCAGGGCGCTGGCGGGGGTCATCTTGCTGTTGTGTGCTGCTTTGGATTTTCACTCTCATATCATTTGATCAGGACTTAGACCAATCTAATGAGGGCTGACCTGTTGATGAGTTATTTTGGCCTGGAGTCAGGGCTGCTGACAGGTTGAAAACCACCATGTAGGGTGGGCAGAATGGCCAGGGTACCCTCGGTCAGCAGACAGCACCCCCATTGCCGGGGGGATAGGGAGGCAGGGCTGGGCGGTCCATTCATGAACAGCACAGGGAGACGGCCTTCTTTCTCCATAATTACATGATCAACGGAGCATAGGTCACCGGATGTAGCCCACACTGATTTTAAAGAATCCTCTTACAAAATGCAGTAAATTTCCAGCCCCAGAAATTGCCTGATGTTAACTCTCCATACCTGGGTGACAGTTTAGATTCCTCTAGAAGCTTTTTGAATTCTTCTTTGGCTAGCAGCAATTTGCTTTTCTTTTCCTTGTATTCTTCTTTTATTCTTGTCTTGACAAACTGTTCAAATATCTTAAGACACATACAAAAGAGAACTATTACAAGAGTGCATATCAGAAATGAAATCTTGTGCTTTGCGCACAACAGGAAAACGGCGAGAATCTGAGCTAAGCCTGTCTTTTCACAGCTGCTGGAGCCACAAGCCGGAGCCTTCCATCACGCTCTCTCCGTGACACCCAGTGTCTCCACAGTCACACCTGCTCTCTCAGAGACCAGTGCGCCCCGTCTGCAGGTGTGATCTGCTGTCAGACACTGAGTCCGCTTGCTTAGAAATCCCTGGAATGAGGCAGGGGTGCTCTGTAGAGACAGTGGGGCCAGAGGGCAGTTTGGAAACCCAACTCCAGGGCCTCAGTATTTCTCTTTGCAATGCCTGGAGCTTCCCTTACCATGTGAATTTTCTCACCGACTCTCACATCCCAGCCAGCAGTACCACGACACACGAGAGTATGCACTTTGTTCTAGCAATCCCCAGGGCAACGCAATTGGTATTTGAGTCTCCAAAATGACTTTGAACTTGTGAAAAGAAAGTCAACCCAGCATCTCTCTCTTCCCCACCTCGAGGCTCCCAGAAGCCCCTTGTGAAGGAGGGTGTGGTTCCCCAGGACTCCTGCAGATGACGTGAGCCTCTCCTGGGTGTCATGGAAACACCCAGTGAGGAGCCCTGACCCTCCGGCACTGCACTCCCACACCCAGCGTGATGAGAAGTGGGCCTGAAGGCTCCCTCAACTAGGAAACCTGCCTCTTCACCTAAAAGGCCATGGACATCATCTGGCAGGCAAATCCACCCACAACTTTGGGGAGGTTTCCCTCAGGAACCAGCAGCTGACATTACACAACACTGCCAGCAAATCCCTCTTTGCAGCAGCGCCTAGAGTGAGCCTCGCTTGCTTGGATTAAGGCCACTCCCTGTCGTAATATCAGAAAGTTGTCAATTGCAGACGAGGGCCAAAGGAGGTGGAGACAGGTGTGTCATTCCCAGCGCTCTCCAACCTTCAAGATCATTGAAAGGAGGATATACCAGAGGTCGTTTAGACGTGTTGTTCAGTTCAGTTCAGTCGCTCAGTCGTGTCTGACTCTGCGACGCCATGGGCTGCAGCACCCCAGGCCTCCCTGTCCATCACCAGCTCTCGGAGCTGCTCAAACTCGTGTCCATCGAGTCGGTGATGCCATCCAACCACCTCATCCTCTGTCGGCCCCTTCTCCTCCTGCCCTCAATCTTTCCCAGCATCAGGGTCTTTTCCAATGAGTCAGTTCTTCACATCAGGTGGCCAGAGTACTGGAGTTTCAGCTTCAGCATCAGTCCTTCCAATGAATTATTCAGGACTGATTTCCTTCAGAATGGACTGGTTGGATCTCCTCGCAGTCCAAGGGAGATCTCCTCACAGTCCAAGGGACTCTCAAGAGTCTTCTCCAACACCACAGTTCAAAAGCACCAATTCTTCGGCACTCAGCCTTCTTATTAGTCCAACTCTCACATCCATACATGACCACTGGAAAAAAACCATAGCTTTGACCAGATGGACTTTGTTGGCAAAGTAAGGTCTCCGCTTCTGAATATGCTGTCTAGGTTGGTCATAGCTCTTCTTCCGAGGAGTAAGAGTCTTTTAATTTCATGGCTGTAGTCACCATATGCAAGGATTTTAGAGCCCCCAAAATAAAGTTTCTCACTGTTTCCATTGTTTCCCCATCTATTTGCCATGAACTTCCAGATGTTCAAGTTGGATTTAGAAAAGGCAGAGGAATCAGAGGTCAAATTGCCAACATCTGCTGGATCATCAAAAAAGCAAGAGAGTTCCAGAAAAACATCTATGTCTGCTTTATTGACCACGCCAAAGTGTTTGACTGTGTGGATCACAGCAAACTGTGGAAAATTCTGAAAGAGATGGGAATACCAGACCACTTGACCTGCCTCTTGAGAAACCAAGAAGCAGCAGTTAGAACTGGACATGGAACAACAGACTGGTTCCAAACTGGGAAAGGAGTGAATCAAGGCTGTATATTGTCACCCTGCTTATTTAACTTCTATGCAGAGTACATGATGAGAAATGCTGGGCAGGAAGAGGCACAAGCTGGAATCAAGATTGCCGGGAGAAATATCAATCACCTCAGATATGCAGATGACACCACCCTTATGGCAGAAAGTGAAGAGGAACTAAAAAGCTTCTTGATAAAAGTGAAAGAGGAGAGTGAAAAAAGTGGCTTAAAACTTAACATTCAGAAAACAAAGATCGTGGCATCCGGTCCCATCACTTCATGGCAAATTTAGATGTATATATGGACATAAATAAAAAAGATCAGTAAAAGCCCACACTGCGTCCTATTAGGCCAATAAATAGCAATTCTGTGCCAACCCAGTCAGTGGCCTGTGCAGATCCTGGAATTTGAGCCGAGAGTTCAGGGAGTCTCCTGTGCTCCTCCCAAGGACCCTCCCGAGGACACAGAGCCGGAAGTGACCACGAGGTCGGTCCCAGCCCCGTCGCTCCCCGGGCAGAGGGGGTCTCCTTCACTCTGCCCAATGCTTTCAGGTTCCACTGCAGTCCAGGCAGCCTTTGTGGGACTATAAATCCAAAATGCTTTGCAACTCCAGAAGAATCATCAGCGAAATTAAATATTCACAAACAGGACTTAGACGGAGAACGTGCATATATGTATTTAAGTTAGAATACGACGGGCTTATTTTACCTTCAAGGCAAATGGTAACGTAAGCTCTCCAGTTCTCTTATAATTTCAGCTAATATAAAAGGTGAATGCAGGGTTATTATCCAAATAAAAGCGTGGGGCTCCATCATTAGTCAGAGTTTTGCTCTATTAATTTTAAATCTGGATAGACACCCTGGCTGGCGGTGGTCAGAGCTGTGAGAAAGACCTGCTTCTCTGTCCGCCTGGAACCGTTTACCCCTCTAATCAGATGCTGCTCTCTCCGCTGCCTTTGCTCTGGTGCTTTATTTATGCCGCTATAATTTAATGTAACTGTTTTTTTTTCTCCTGTTTAACAAATTACACCAATCTTATTCAAAGTGGGGCATGACTTTTTAAAAGACAGACACTGGCCATTATCTTGTCATGGTGGGTTTCGGTGAGATAAGATGGATTGCCATTTGTTGCCATAGAAACAGTTCTGACGCGTGCTGCCCAGACCCCTGCTCTCTGTTCAGGCCCATTCACGACTCCCCTGCAGCCCCCCGAAGAGGGATGGATGTAACGAATACACTGTGAGCCTTCGCTTTTCCCACGGAACACTAAGGGACAGTGGGTCCCCCCGGAGCCCATGACTGCTGCTTGCCAGCCAGATCCATTCATAAATAGGACCGTGTTTTCTGAATGGGGCCCAAATACTGTCTCCTTCATCAGCTCAGCTTTAGCTCTGCACCTCTGAGAAATGACAACATTGCCGCTTTGCCGGGAGGTGGGTCTCTCTGATGGTGCCGGGTTCCCTCTGAGGCTCTCTGGTGCTGAAGGACGTCAGCTACGGGGAGGTGGCCTCCTCCTCCTCATGGGCTCAGGGACCACACTGCGGATGAGCACCTCCTGCGTGCAGTGTGAATGTCGGAGGGCCTGACGTGTCCCCTGGTGATTTCACAAAGATGCCTGTGAGCTCCACGCAAAGAGGGGACCCGGCGTGAGCTGACCGTCCATCTAGTCTGGTCTGTCTGCCCCCGGTGCATCCTGGCACCCCAGCCCCTTCCGTTGGAGCCTGCCTCTCTGACCGGGGCTGCGGGAGTCCAGCCCGGCTACTCCTGAGGGTGCTTCTTGTATCAGGACCACCCTCCTGACTCAAGACGGCAGGCAGGCATCCCCACTCGGCCCGGGAGCCCAGTCTGTCCAGCAAGCAAACGGGCCCTGAGCGCCCTGCCTTCTGAGAGACGGGGCCGAAACATGAAACCATCAGCGGAGGAGAGTCTTACTTCCCCAGCTTCCTTTAAGGGGCTGATGGCCTCTGAAAACATCCACGGACTGAAGGCAACAGCGTCGACCTCGAAGGTCAGGGACACGACACTGGCAGCTGTGCCGAGCGTTACCAGTTGCGGCTTAGAGCGACTCTGTCACCAAGTTAAACGAGCTTCTCACCATATGCGGCCACGGTGGCGAGCGAGCTTTCTGATTTCTAGTGCTGCGACCAGAGGGGCGGTGCCACCAATGATTAAAGCCGCCCGGTTTCCTCGGCAGAGGGGAAATCGATACAGAACGTCCAGACGCCAGGAAAGGCCCTGGCCGAGTCCTTCTCTCGAGCCCCTGGTCCGCACCCTAAGGGAACTGCATGGGCTGACGACGGAATTGAAACAGAGCCGCGCTTTGTTCTCCCAGCTCCGGCCTTCCCGGACCCCGCCGCCCGAAAGACGGCCGCTGCTGACGGCCTCCCCTGAGAGGGCCCTCGAGGGGCTTCTGCTTCCAGGGGTGGCTCCCGGTCACCCACGCTGCACACGCATCGGCTCTGCACTCAGAAGTCGGGGGGAGAAGCGCGGGTGGGACGGAACCAGAGATGCAGAGGCAGAACCGGAATCCCGGAGCTTCTCTCAGGGCCCTTCTTGGGCGTGTATGCTCCGGGAGCCACAGACGTCAGCGGGGCTGTGAGAACTCAGGCCTCCCCACCGGTCGCAACTGCGTCTGTCTGTCTAATCCTGGAGGCGGTTCTGGCTCCATGATGGGACTGGTCAACACGCCAGGGTAGACTTCTCCCAGGTACCCATTTAAAATGACCTCCAGGCCAGCTACCTGCAACCCATTCTTGCCTCTCTGGGGACCTGCTTTCTAGAAACGTCCACCGTTACTTTGCTCCTACGTTCCTTGGACCTCTCCTGTGTCACTGTTCTTACACTGGACCTTAAGGTTTTTAATCCAGCCATCTAGGATATGGGTACCGCGCCCCCAAACTGAGTTTTTACCTTCGAACATGAGCATTGTCTCTGGGGGTCCTGGCCAGACGTTTCGCCAAGATCAGGAACAAGGGCAACCCCCCTCTGCACCCAGGGCACTTTCCCTTCTCAGCTCACGGGCTAGCACTCAACCTCACAGCGTCCCCACAGACACAGCGGAGACACCAGGCACCCACTCGTCCACAGAAACCTCTGGACGGAGCATCAGTTTAAAGCCTCGTCTCGAGTGTCAGCGTGCCTCCCACCACCTTACCTGTTTCCGCTCCTCCGAGTTCAGCAAGAGGTAGCGTGGATCAAACACGATTTTGTGTAATTCTTTCTCCCAGGTGGAAAATGCTGACACCTGAAGAAAGATATTCAACAGAGTCGCTTTAGCGTCTAACGCTGAGCCTGCGTCACAGTGAGCAGGTCGGAGGGGAGAAATGGCCCCATGGAAGCACCGGTTTGGGGACGCAGCGACATTTAAAAGTGTTTGACTTGTCAAACTTTTAAGAAAATCAATTTTTCGAGCATAAGAAAATTTAATTTCTAGACTCATGACACTATGTCTTCCCTGGATATCTTCCAGGGCCAAGTGCCCTGATCTAAAGCCCTGATTGTATCTCAAATGTCATATCTTGAGAGGAGAAATTACACTTGGAAGAATTTTCAGGATGGCACAGCCCTTAACAGAGGGCAGCGTCTTGTAATTAGTCAGAATTTGGCACACTTTTAATTGATTTTTAATCAACATTTAAACCTTTTTCAGGTAGGTGACTTTTTAACCAAACTGCCTTATTTTATAGTCGTTTGGATCTGCACAGACCTTGCGAGGATACTGTGAAGCTGCCGCCCAGCCACCCCCAGTCCACTGTATCGCTAGCATCCAACACTGGCCTGCTGGATGAGCGCACGGCTGCTGGCAGGCGTCCGCGCCTGACTCCGTTTCTTTAGTCTTTGCCTGATGTCTCTTCTGTCCGGGGTCCCACCGGGACAGACACCACGTGCACTCTCGCAGCTCCTCGGGCTCTCGGGGTGACACAGCTTCTCACTCTCCTTGGTCTGGAGACCCTGGCGGCTCTGGGGGGGCCAGTCAGGCTCCACGAGATGCCCTCTGCTGAGTTCTGTCCCAGTTTTTCTCACGGTTCCACTGGGTCCGTGGGTTTGGGGAGGAAGACCCCAGAGTAACGTGCGCTTCCTACCAAGGTCCATACTGTCAGTGTGACGGATCACAGCCGGCGCTGCCCTGGATCGCCTGGCCGAGGCCTCTCTTCTCTGCATTTCTTCCTCTGCGCTAAGTTGTGTTGTCCTCTTTGCAGGGCAGTCTCCATGTGCCGTCTCTGTGTGCAGCCTCCGTGTGCCGCCTCCGTGTGCCTGCTCCGTGTGCCGCCTCCGTGTGCCGTCTCCATGTGCCTGCTCCGTGTGCCGCCTCCGTGTGCCTCCTCCGTGTGCTGCCTCCGTGTGCCACCTCCGTGTGCCATCTCTGTGTGCAGCCTCCGTGTGCCGTCTCTGTGTGCAGCCTCCGTGTGCCATCTCTGTGTGCAGCCTCCGTGTGCTGTCTCTGTGTGCAGCCTCCATGTGCCATCTCTGTGTGCCTGCTCTGTGTGCCGTCTCTGTGTGCAGCCTCCGTGTGCCTATTCTGTTGTTGCTCAGTTGCTCAGTCGTGTCTGACCCTTTGTGACCCCATGGACTGCAGCACTCCAGGTTTCCCTGGCCTTCCCTATTTCCCAGAGTTTGCTCAGACTCCTGTCCATTGAGTCGATGAGGCCACTTGAGGGGCCTGACCCACCTCCTGATATGGCAGAATCTGCACAAGTTCCCTGGACTCCTTCTGGATGGGCTGTCTATCCATTCTCCCACATGTACTTACTAGTTCAGTTATCTGTTTATGGCAGTATAAACTCATGGATGTTCATTTCATACTTGGGCTTGTAATCTAATCTGACCGCTGGTTTGTGCTCAGATTGCTCCAGGCTGGCTCTTGTGGTTGCCTCCTGCGTCCTGGGAGTGTACCCCCACTGTTCTGTTTTCTGGGCCCTTGAAGATGCTCCAGGGTCATCTCCTGTCTCTACTGAGTTGGCCCTAGAATCAGCATTATCTGAGAAGCCCTGGTCCCTCTTATTGGAGAAGGTGTTGGGACCTGAGATCTAGGTGAGCAGCTCATTGCTGCTGGGAGGTTGCGACTTCCAGACTCTCAGCTGACGAGGCAGTGAAACTTTTAAGTCACCCAAAAATAATTTATTCACTTAAAAACACTGACTAAACATTGGCTATGTCTTAGGCCCCTTGCTGGGTGCTATGGGTTCAGAGAAAATAAATCAAGGCCACTGACCTTGAGAGGCTGGCGGGGGGCAAGACAGAAAGTGAATTCATGATCTCCCGGGGGCATGAGTGGCCTTTTGGGCACAAAGAGATGTGCCCAGGAGCCAAGGGCACAGAGAAGGGCCCCCATCGGCCTCGGGGGAGCTGTCTGCAGGGCGGATGGTGTCGGGACCTGGCCCACGGAGGGGCCTGGGAGGGTGTGCAGCACGGGCTATTTGTGGTGCTGAGGCCAGGCTCCGGGAACCGGGGGCATGTGGGGGTCTCAGGGGGATGTAGGAGGCTGTGCGGAGCTGGGAAGAAGCGGGAGAGACGGCCTGAGCGGGTGTGGGGACACTCGCTGGTCTCCTCAGGAACCAGGGGCTTGTCCTGAGAGCAACAGGAAGAGCCAGCTGCGATGTGCGCCCAGGGGCCCAGGCGGGGGACGGACTCAGCACAGTGGAGAGAAGCTGATGGGCAGGTTTCACAAACAAGGCCCACCCGCTCCTACTTCTGAGCAGGTTACATATGGCTGGTAGAGATACTATTTGGATAGACATGGGCTTTGCTTGGAATGGGCTTCCCTTGTGGCTCAGCTGGTAAAGAATCCTCCTGCAATGCAGGAGATTTGAGTTCGATCCCTGGGTTGGGAAGATCCCCTGGAGAAGGGAAAGGCTATCCACTCCAGTATTCTGGTCTGGAGAAGTCCATGGACTGTATAGTCCATGGGGTCACAAATAGTCAGACACGGCTGAGCAACTTTCACTTGCTTGGAACATTATAAGGATTTTCTAAATTGACAGTTTCTGTATTCAATAAGAAAAATCAAAATTCTTTCTAAAACTCATGAGCTCTTTTATGGGCAGGGTGAACCAAGCTCCACCCAGGGATTTTCTCAATTGATTAAGAACATGGTGAAGTGTTGACATGTCATGACAGGGTGAGGGGATGGGGGCGGGGGGGACTCTGGAAGAACATCAGGGCAGAATGGTCTGTCTGTTCAGCCAGAGCTGATGCTTGACCACGTGCGCATTAAGGTAGACATGGAGAGAAGGGATGGGCAACTTCAGTTCAGCCATCAGATAGGGTCCGTCCATCACGCAGAGCCCTGAAAACCCCTTCAAGGTTCCAGCTCTGTACGAAAGGCAGGTGATTACTAAGAACCGGTGTCACGTAGCTGACCCCACCAGTGTGATGAGCATTTTAGGAGATCTAGATGCATAGCAAACTAAACAACAAAAAAAAAAGATCTCATCCTTGGCTCCAAAGGAAATTACAATCTGTATACACGGCAAGGAGATCAAACCAGTCATTCCTAAAGGAAATCAACCTTGAATATTCATTGGAAGGACTGATGCTGAAGCTGAGGCTCCGATACTTCGGTCACCTGATGTGAAGAGTCAGCTCCTTGGAAAAGCCCCTGATGCTGGGAAAGACTGAGGGTGGAAGGAGAAGGGGGCAATAGTGGATGAGATGGTTGGATGGCATCACCGACTCAAAGGACAAGCTCTGGGAGACAGTGAGGGACAGGGAGGCCTGGCGTGCTGCAGTCCACGGGGCCACGGAGTCGAACACGACTCAGTCAGACATGCCTGAGCAACTGGACAACATGCGAGGCAGGAAGAGTCATTTCCACAAAGACTACCTTGTGATGGAAAGACAGACGTCGTCACGTAACCTGACAGCCAGGCCATCGCATGCTCTTGACGTGCGGGGGAGGGTGCAGTGCTGGGGGAGGGGCAGCCTGGGCACGCAGCCCGTGACCGAGGCTGGAGCCCACGGGCAGGCTGGACAGTCAAGTGAAATGGGGCCTGGCAGTGCCTGCAGGGGTCACGGCCTTGTCCACCAGACCGACTCTTCCCAAAGGACCCTGACGACTGTTGCTGCCTCAACCGTGAGACTGCTCCTGATGGAGGACCACCCTCCCCAGGCCTGCATCTCTGCAGACAAGTCCTGGTAGGCTCATTCTGTGGGACAGGGCCAAGGCCTCCCCTTTCTTGCTGGAGGCCAGTGGGGAGCCATTCTCTGCTCCCAGGGGTCCCCAAATTCCCTATCGTGGCCCCTTCTGCAACAGGGCGGCTTCCTCAAAACTGGTGGGAGAATCTCTACATATGAGGCCTCATCTTGCATAACATACTACCACATCATGACAGGGGAACGCCTCCATCCTGTTCACAGGCCAGCTCCCCTCAAGGGATGCGGTCATTTGGGATGGGTGTCCCGGGGCTGGAGTTCCTGGGACCACTGTCGGGATGTGCCCACCCAGCTGGTCCCTGAGACGAATGCACCCTCTTGCCTCCAGCGTGGCCTTCATTCTCCACCTTGGTCTTCCTCCCTCATCTGCGTAACAGAGCTTCCTTTGATACCATGGTATTTTACATGTGGTTTGGTCCTGGAGAGTGGGATTCTTCCGCACACGTTAGCCTCTTTCCTGTGGAAGTCAGTCCTTCCCTGCAGTCTGGCTGGGTCTAGGGTGGTTCCGTCTCCCCTCCTGGGCTGTTCTGTGATGTTCGCATCATCTCCTGATAGTCGGCAACATATTCCCAGAAGCATCTGAACACCTCAGGGTGCTGACGCCGGGTGACACCCTGCCACGGGCGAAGGTCGGTGCTCCATCCTGGTGCGAATACGTGTGGGCATGGCCCACGCCGCCAGGTTAGGGCTCTGGCTAGCGCTCACACACATCTTTATTTGACCTCCCCCTGGAGCCCCATCCTGGAGTATCACCATCGTTTGGGGACCAGGAGAGCTCGGGCAGTGGTCCCCTGGGCTGGGCTGGTGGCCAGGCTCTTCCTTCCTCCCAGCCTCCTGCCGGCAGCCTCTCTCCCGGCCCGACTCATCCTTAGTGTCTGAACTGCACTCGCTGCCATTTCTACAAGGGCCGACACCAGAGCTTGTCGTTCAGAACAGGAACAGGGAAGGAGCAACCGCGTGGACCCCGGCCGGGGCACAGCCCCCACGCTAAGACTGCTGCCGCCACATCGTGGAACAGGGTCGACCCCCATCAGGGGTCAGGGGCCACCGCCTGCCTGCCTGGCAGAGGTGCCCTCCCAGCCTGGTCCCAACACCACCACCTCCGTCAGCGGCGCACTCCACGCGCCACTCCCTGCAGGGCTGGCCCCCGCCCCCCTCCCAGCCCTGACCCTGAAGGCCGGGTGTGAACACGCGCCCCGTCCGCCCGCCCTCCCTTCCTCTGGGCCTCTGCTCCGTCCTCCTTGCTGCCTGCGGCTCTGCGGATGACAGACGGCGTGTTCCTTGCAATTAGCACTCACACCATTACCCTCTTTATCCAATTTCCTGGAACGCACAGCTGTGTCTTCTATTTCTGGCTCTGGAGTTCCTGACAATTCAAGGCGGCTGGAGGCAGGCAGAGCACAGGATGCAGCAAGCAGGCCGAGCTCCGGGCTCAGCCTGCCCGGAGCGCAGGGTCGTCTTGACGTTTGGGAGGGAATTCCAGGCATACAGGCCACCAGCGCGGGGAAGGAGAAGGGCTGAGGGTGATGCAGGAGAGAGGAGGTCCCTCCAGGGAGCCACCATGTAGAACCTGCTGGAACCCGCCTGCGATTCATCCAGTCGCGGGGCAGGAAGTGGAGGGTTTCCTCCTGGGCCCACCCCTCCCTGGTGCGGTATTGCCCCTGGCTATGCTCCAACCTTAAATTTAGAGGGAATGGTCAGCACGTGGAGAGGTCTCGTGCGCCAGGTGACCCCAGGTGAATCCCGAAATGACAGAGGGGCTGGTTGCCTCCCACAGACTCGGGGACTTGCTGCCTTCTCCCCCCTCTCCCAGTGCGCAGAGTGCTTCACCGCTTTCTGTATTGTGTGTGTGTGTGTGTGTGTGTGTGTATTTTGATCAGTAAACAAAATCTTGCACTGTTATTCCACGATATTTCACCTAACTTAGTTTTCACACTACAGCTGGTTATACGCCCATCTTAAGCTTAGAGTGGGTGGTCCACGTGCCCCGCCCCTCGGGTCGTCTTCTTGTTAGACCCTGTCTAATCACTAACAGAGAGGTGGCCCCAGTAATATTTGCCCAGTGGAATCACCAAAAGCTGTGGCAGTTAACTCAGGAAAGAAGAACCACAGCACAAAAGCCGAGAGAAAACACAAATCAAAGGGAAGGAACCATGAGATTCAAAAAATAATAAGTAGTAAATATCTGTACTTCTTACTATACAGTGGTGGTGGAGCATGCTGAGAAAACAAAGTTTCAGGAACTTTAAAACTCTGCTGGGAGAATACATTGTGTGAAACAGCTTTTTCCAAAACAATTTGATAATACAGGTCAGATGTTGACGGCACACAGGAAGCAATCCCACGCACACATAAACCAGCGTTCGTGCATCAGCACGGTCATTGGAATACTATTTAAACCAGCAAAATTGGGCAGCAGACTAAATGAATGAAAACGAGGGCGCTCTGAATGGACAATGAACTGACAGTTACATCCTCATCAAAAACGTTTCCAAAGGTTTATAATAGCATTTTAAAACTGCTTCAAAGGAGAAAACAGTATACAAATGTATAAATTAGGCTGAACCTTATCAAATTACCTGTCTTTTAAAAACAAGTGGGACTCCGCTGGTGGTCCGGGGGTTAAGACTCTGCCTGCCAGTGCGGGGGACACGGGCTTGATCCCCGGTCAGGGAAGACGCCACGTGCCGAGGAGCAGCGGGGCTCCACGCGCCACAGCTACTCAGCCTGAGCTCTAGAGCCCTCAAACCGCAGCTACGGAGCCCGCGTGCCTCAACCACTGTGGCCCACGGCGCTCGAGAGCTGCGCCCTGCAGCGAGGGGCGCCGCCACGGGGAGCCTCGCACCGCAGCTGACAGCCTGCAGCAGCAGGGCGCCAGCGCAGCCCGAGCCAACAGACAACAGGTGAAGCCGGCTCAGCCCCGCCGGCCGCGGCCCAGCCCTGGCCATGCTATACAGCTGTGCTGTGTAATATGTATGGCACTGTATAATGCGAGTGTTTGATTTTGCTATGCCTTAAAATCTGTTTTTAGGGAAAAAAGACTAGAAGGAAAGATATCCGTTGATGGCAATAATTGTGTCTTAGGACTTCAGGTGATCTTTATTTCTGTTCTTTGAAGTTTGCGTCTTTCCTATAAAGAGCATACACTCCTTCCACAGCACAGTCTTATTTTATTAGTGGCATGTGCCCGGTGAGACTTTGAAGAGTTGCCATAGGAACACGAAGGATAAACTTCCTAAGGAGCAAGCATACGTCTCATGGAGAAGCTCCTGACAGTCTCCACGCTCCAGAGCCACGACTCAGGCACTTCGCCGCCAGGGCCGCCCCTGGACGCACACCTGCCCGAGGGGACCAAGCCCTTCCCCCAGCGCCCTGGCCCAGCGGCCACGACAGCTTCAGGCAACACCACCTAAGCATCTGGGCAAGGGGGCACTAGACGCCAGCCACGGGGAGGTGCTCCTGCCCCCACCCGGGAGAAGGGAGAAGGCACGGCCACCGCGAGGGCAGGAGGGCGCCAGGGGAAGAGCCTCTCCTTCATCTGGACTGCCTTTGCACCAGCAACTCCTTAGCGCAGAGAGAGCCCTGTGGCTCAGCCAGGGCGGGTGTGCGGACTGTGAATTCCTCTTTCCAACACAGACTCAGATCCAGAGTCCAGGGGTCTCGGCTGCAGGGCTGGCCACCGTGCCCGCCAGTCGCCCCAAGGCTGCCGCAGCTGCGAGGCTGGCCGCGGTTCCCCTGCAGAGGGACCCGGCCGCGTCTGAATCAAGAGTCAAGGTTATAAAACAGTCTTTCTTTCCCGGCCTCTGGGAAAGCCGCTTCCCAAGGGCTATTTTGCAGAAGGAAGAGCCCCTCGATAAAATGTCTCTAATGCATTTATCTAAATAGACAGGGTTAAATTAATCAGCTGGTACTCAATTAATCCTGCCCTTTATAGACTGAAGTTTAAAGAGAGCTCTATTGTGGTTTATACTAGTGAAAGAATATAAAAACAAAGCCTTCCACTTACATATTACAAAACCACAAAACTGAAGGCCTTTCCCCAAGCCAAAATCCCTACGGCATACCCCAAACCATGCCCTTTTTAAGCTACTGGAAATCCATACACCTAGCTCCCTCTTTCTATAAGCACATGAATCTCTGAGCTGAAGGATTGAACAAATGCAATAAAAAATCTTATTAATCACTCAGTCTATGAAAAAGGTGACCTTTTTCAGCCTCATTTTTAAGCAACTAGAAATCTGATGGGCTTAGCCATCAAAGCCTCTTGAGCATGAGTAACGCATAAAATCTTCCGACATACTTTATAAAGTCGAGTCATAAACGCGGGCATTGCTTTATGACATCAGCAGTACATTCAGATTGGTCTTCTGTATTCATAAGTGGTATGTGGGCTTCTTCTGAAATCCTTGTAAGATGAGGGTCTCAGCTTCACCCCCGTCTCTGTCTCCTGGGAAAACCCAGAGTACTGGGGCTGGTACCTCCCGTTTCCACGTTGTTTTTGCTGATTCTCATACGTGAATATATCTAAGGACCAAGGCTGGATGGAATCAGCTCAGTGAGGCAAGAATGCACTGAACACGCCCTTCGTAAAATCGCTCAGCTGGGGGCCCTGGGGTGCATCAGAGACCACGTAGACTCAGTGTCCTCGGGAGGGCGGGGTGGGGTCTCCAGCAGTCCCCACCCTCCAAGTGGCTTAATATCATGCTGTGCGGGTAAGTTGGACGTGGTCCTAGACATTGATGAAATGAATGTTGCTTATATTTCTCAAATGCTCACGGTGCTCTCACTTCTCTGGGAATTCTCAGTTAATTCCACTGGGACAGACTGGCTGGGTTCATTCAGACCTCAGAATTGTGACTGTTTCTACACTGCCCTTGCCATCAGAAGAGGCGTGGTGGCAAGACGCAGGCGCTTCCACCCCTGTGGTCTGCAGAGAAGAATCCTCTTCTTGGCGACCTTGTGGGGAGAGAAGCCTGCTTTATCGTGAGTGATGTCTTACCCTGCAAATGCTTTGGGGCCACACAAGTGGAGGAGAAGGAAACAGAAAGAACAGCTGCTCTAGGAGATACCCGCCCTCATCCAGGCTCCATGGGCCACTCTCTGATCAGCGCTGGGCCGGCCCAGGGCACATGCAGCAAGACCAGGGCCTGGACATGAAGGGAATCCCGGGAGATCACTGAGCGCCTCCGGGAGCCAGTGCCCGGAGCCAGGCTCGAGGAGCCCAGTGGGGCATCAGAGAGTCCCCTGCCTCCAGGACCCAGCACAACGACTTGGCAACGAGGAAGGCACACAGAGCGGCCGTGAGGCCCCACGTGTCAGCCAGGGAGCCGGGGAGGCCGGGCTCGGAGGGCCTGCCGGGAAGGAGACCTCATGCCAAGAGTGCCGGGAGGGCAGGGCGAATGAGACAGCTCAGGGCCCAGGCCGGCGGTGACACTGGGCACAAGCCCCCAGGACCTTGAGGCTGGCCCGATGGCCACGGAGCAAGCAGCCCCTTCGGGTGGCAGTGACGGCTTCTAAACCCAGCCGGCTCCATCCTCCTGGGGCACCTGGGACTTGATGGCGGACCCACTTCTCCAGCGTGGGGGCAGCGGGCCGGGGCGGCCAGAGCCTGGCACCCTGGTCCGTGTTCCTGGCCTCCTCTCCTTAGCCAGGGGGAGAGGTCATGTCTTTGCTGTTGACGTGGGGAGGCTGAGAACAGGGCAGTGAGAGCCGAGCAGGGAGTGAGGGGAAGGCTCGGGGCAGCCCTGCACATCGGCCATGTGCAGTGTGTGGTGGGACCGGTAGGGAGTGCACACCAAACAGACACACATGTATACACTCACAGCACACACACACACAGACACACATATACACACTCACAGAACACAGAGAGAGACACACACGTGTATACACTCACAGAACACACAGAGATGCATATATACACTCATGGCACAGAGACACACACGTGTACACACAGCACACACACACAGACGCACACGCATATACACTCCCAGAGCACACAGAGAGATGCGCATATACACTCACAGCACACAGATACACATGTGTACACACAGCACACACACAGACACACACACACATACACTCACAGAGCACACACAAAGACATGCATATACACTCATGGCACACAGACACACACGTGTACACACACACACACAGATACACACGCATATACACTCACAGAGCACACACAGAGACATGTACATACACTCACAGCACACAGATACACATGTGTACACACAGCACACACACAGACAGAGACATATACATATACACTCACAGAACACACAGCGGGACACACACACACTCATGGCACACAGACACACACGTGTATACACTCACAGTACACACACACAAACACCCACAGACACACACGTGTATACACTCAGAGCACATATACACACACAGATATACATTCACAGAACACACAAGAGAGACATACACATACACTCACGACACACAGATACACGTGTATACACTCATAGCACACAGAGAGATACACACAGGCACACATGTGTGTACACTCACAGCACACACACACATACACATGCACCTCTACACACAGCACGCATGCACACACACAGATACATCCCTCACAAGAGCATCAGCTGCTTCCAAGGCCATCCCATCCTACAGGATTTTGTGATGAAATCACCTCGACGTCTTGAAAGAAAGAAGAAAGTTGTATGGGGAGGGATTCTCTTAAAACAGCATTTTAGCCTAGTAAATATAACTCTTAAAATCATGTTTTTTGAAACAGCCTTCCCTCTGTCGACACTGGGGATGGGTCCTGCGCGTGTGAGCTCACACGTCCCTCAGCGTCCCCGTGACTTCACACTGGGCACATGGCATTGCCACTCTGAGATCACAAGCCTGATTCTCCTCCAGGTCCTCGCGCCGAGGGCTGTATTTTACTTTTGAGTGTGTCTCCAGACAGATAAAATGACGCGTGCATTAAAATTCATGGTGCGGAGGAGACGAGGGGCCCCTCGGAGTGCAGCTGAGATAATCTTCTCCTAATTCTTCAAGAGCTCACACTGGCTCAGCTCCGGGGAGCCCTCGGGCCCAGCCTGCCCAGGTGCCAGCCCTTCTCAGACTCTCCCCGGGGAAGTCGGGGTCTCCACAGACCACCCTCCCCTCAGTTCCCGGCTGCACCTGCTCTGGGAGGGGCCTCACAGGAGGCAGCCTGCCCTGGGTGCTGACTGCAGAGGGAATTTGCTTTTGCATTCCCAAGGCCACTTACAGTGTTCATTATAATCATCATTACACGCCAGCTCCTATCACTGCCTTCTGTGTTTGGGCTCATCTTACGAAGAAATCCAGCTGGGCTGAACTACTGTATCAGGCGCATTTTATACCCAAAAGCCAAAACAGGAAATAAAAGTCATTGGAAGGAGATTCAAGTATAAAATGAGTGTCCCCCTTCAATTCAAAGGCGATTCAGAAATCAACAACCGTGAAGACATCCCACCTGCACGAAACCCACTGGGCTGACCCGGAGGGGTGCGAGCCGCCCCCCTCGAGTGAGATCACCGCGGGGCGTGTCTCGTGGAGGGTTGGACGTCAGAAGCCGGCTGGGCTCCTGCAGGAAGGCCATCGACACAAACCAGTGCTGCATCCTGGGGACCATCCCTTCTGGGACCCTCATCTGCTCACCCGTCAGCCGCATCCGTGGACAGGTGGCAAGAGCCGCCCCGCGATGCAGTGCACCCTCCAAAGCCTCGCTCCCTCCTGGGACTGGCCCCTTTGCGTGTCTTTTGGCCCCTGAATGTCCTGCACGCATCCTATCCACAGCTCGGTGAGGAAGGGGACGTGGTCCTGGGGGGGCGATGGCCAGTTCCCCCCACCCCCACCGAGGCAGCCACCGTGGGGCCTCCTTACCCCTCTCTCCAGAAGCATGTCTCGGAAGTGGGCCGCTCGCTCCTCCAGCGGCAGAAGGATCTGGGGCAGGGGTGACTTGGCGCCCACGTCCTGTCTCTCCGCCTCCTCGGGCCTGGGACTCACGTGGGCTTCCGTCCTTCGGGGCACAAGATACAGAGTCAGCCAAGACCTTGGAGACCCACCTGATTCTCACTGCAACCTTTCAAAGCCCTCCAGGACCCTGGAAGGAGCAGAGTTTTTGAACACTTTGCAAAGCCCAGCTCAGATGAGACTTGGCTCTTGGGATGCAAACTGCTTTGCTGCATTTGGGGCAGAAAGTGGAGACGGAAGCCCTGACAGGATAGCACGGCCGGAGGGAGACCTCGGTGGGGCCTGAGGGTTGAGAGCGCTCAGAACGGCCTGGGAAGGAGGCCAAGCGGCCCCGAAGCTTCCCCGCCCGAGGCCACTGTCCCCTGAGCGAACGGAGCCAATCTGTCACTTGAGACAGTCTCTGCATCTTGAACCGGGTCCACTTTGGCTTTTAGAGATGACTTGACGGTGGACAAAGGCACAGAAGACGATCATGGGGAAATTATTCTCTCTACACCCAGAGGGCAGAAAGCATTGTCTGGGGGTTTAACCCAAAAGGGAGGATTTAGTGACGGCAGTGAGACAGGACCACGGCCTGGGGACTCTGCAAAGGACAGGGAGAGCTAGGGGACCGTGAGCCCAGGGGTGGCCACAGGGAGGAAGCAGGACCCAGCATGGGCACGGCGAGGGGCCAGGCGGGGTGGCCCAGGGGAAGGAGAAAGAGCCTCCTTTTATGAATCAGCGACTTGGTAGCTCGCATCATTTGTTTAACTGCCCATCTGATGGAGGTCCTTGTGGTTCTCCTCATCGTATTGGAAGCAGCTGGAAACCTCCCTCTGCCGCACCTTGAAGCTCGCTGCTGGAAGAAAGCATCTGACCGAACACACACTATTGCCCCCACCTCCTTCCCTCCTGCTCCCCGACACGGCCCTGCCTGGGAGTGGTCCCCCCAGCACCTCGCCCTCAACCAACCTCTCTCCACCTTCTAAGGCACCGACTGGACCCCTGCTGCCCAAAAGCCACCCTTGTTCTGACACCCAGACCCCTCTGGGGGTACAGCCACAAAATTAAAAGACGCTCCTTGCAAGATAATCTATGACAAACCTAGACAACATATTAAAGAGCAGAGACATCGCTTTATTGACAAAGGTCTGTGTAGTCAAAGATATGCTTTTTCCAGTAGTTATGAATGGATGTGAGAGGTGGGCCATTAAAAAGGCTGAATACTGAAGAATTGATGCTTTTGAACTGTGGTGTTGGAGTAGACTCTTGAGAGTCCCTTGGACTGCAAGGAGATCCAACCAGTCCATCCTAAAGGAAATCAGTCCTGAATATTCATCGGAAGGACTGATGCTAAAGCTGAAACTCCAATACTTTGGCCACAAGAGCTGACTCATTAGAAAAGACTCAGATGCTGGGAAAGATTGAAAGCGGGAGAAGGGGGCGACAGAGGGTGAGATGGTTGGATGGCATCACTGACTCAATGGACATGAGTTTGAGTAAGCTCCAGGAGATGGTGAAGGACAGGGAAGCCTGGTGTGCTGCAGTCCATGGGGTCACATAGAGTTGGACGACCTAGTGACTGAACAACAACTCTCCCACCCTCCAGGACCACCGCCTCCACTGACTGCAGGCAGTGACGTCAACAGGCCAGTGCAAACCTGATCGTGGGCCACCGTTCCCGGAAGTCCTAAAGAGAAGTCCGCTGGGAAGCACCATGACTTCCTGCTTCCTGCACACAGGACCGCATCCTGGGTGCCCACAGGTCCGGAACAGCAGGGCATATGCATTTCCAAAGCCTGCTGCACCCCAGGAGTTGCAGAGATAAAGGCACTTACACCATGCCTGTCCAGGCTTCCTGATGTGGGTCACGATCAGGGCTCCCCAGGTGATCTGTTGCCGGGGGCCTGTGGCAGCATCTGCAGACATTTGTGGCTGCAATCACTCGGAAGGTGCTCCCAGCACGTAGGAACAGAGGCCAGGGCAGTGCACAGGATGACCTGGGCATGTCTCTATCCCCGCACGTGGGGAGGAGGGGACAAGCATCCAGGTCATGGGTGCTGCGTGCTAAGTCGCTTCAGCCGTGCCCAACTCTTTGTGACCCTGTGGACCATAGCCCAGCAGTCTCCTCTGTCTGTGGGGTTCTCCAGGCGAGAATACTGGAGCGGGTGACCAGGCCCTCCTTCAGGGGATCTTCCCAACCCAGGAATCGAACTCGAGTCTCTTACATTGCCTGAGTTGGCAGGTGGGTTCCTTCCCACGGGTGCCACCTGGGAAGCTCCCATTAAGGTCAGAGAGCCATTTAACTACCCAGCCAGGGCAGTCTCACCAAGCCTGCAGCTCCCCCAGCTCTGACCAGGGTGCCGTGAAGACATGCAGGTTAGCAGGTTGGGACGTGCTAGGGACGCGGAATTATATACCATGTGCTGCATCTAACAGGGGCTGCCACGCCTCAGGGTTATGATATGGATTAATCCAACCTCACACAGAATGTGCAAAGGAAAACAAGCTGCTTGCTCAGCCCATCAGGGAATCTTATTTATAGACCAACGACTTCAGGAGAACTTACATTCTCCGCTTCTTATGCCATTATCTGGAATTTTGAAAAAAGAAAATCGCCAGTGGATTTGCCGTTGTAGCACACTCCAAAGGGTATAATTAGGATTTTTTTGTAATAAAATTTCATTAGTTAAAAATAGAAGTGTGGAAACAAGTCTTGCATTGTTGTAACTTGAAACAAGATTAATAAGAACATGTGATGATCACGGATTACAGCTTTTCCACAAAATATTTTGTTCAGAACCACTGGACGCTTTCCAGACTGCAAAGCAATCGGTTCAATTAGAGTCAATCAAAAGCAAAGGCAAACTTAGCTAAAAATATTTTTTACATCCTAAGTCTGAAAAACTCGGTACTAAAAGTAAATCCTAATACTGAAAAATAGAGTAAAGTCAACATCATACGGAGGGTGAGAGGCGTTGTCCCCAGGGCCCCCACTGGGTACCCGAGCCCTGGGGTGGGTGTGGGGGTGGAGACCACTGCAGGGCTGGGGTCTCCTTGCTGCGAGGGGAGGGGCATGTCCCCTGCCTCCTGCACCCCCTGGGGAGACATCAGGGGGCCAAGCCCCGCCCTGAGCTCCGCCCCCGTCCTGCTCCCATCCCGCCCTCCCCAAGAACCGCCTCTGAGCTCCAGCAGCTGAGCCGCTCCTGAGACGTGTGCCAGGGCGTTCTGACCCTGCCCGTGAGCCCAGGGCAGCACATGCTTCCGGCGGATGCTTGAGACCAGACGGGGTACAGCAGGATTCCAGAGGCAGCAAGTTCTTTTGCAAACGACGGACTTTCCGGAGTTTATCCGGGGCTGAGGGACTCGGGCCACTGGCCTTGGCACTTCCGTCCCTGCCTGGAGGCCAGTTCTTGGACCCACAGACTCGCCTCTTCCGCCTCCTGAATGGTTCAGCGCGGCCATCCTGGGGTCAGAATGGTCACCTTGGCGAAGAAATTATGGCCACCGACCAGCTGCCTGTTACAGTTCAGAGGAAAGGGTGTTTTGTTTTTGCTTTTTTACAGTCCAGTTTACAAGGGGAGGTGAGGGGAGAGAGAGGGAAGGAAAGAAGGGAGGCGGGAAGGAGAGAGGGCGGGAGAGGTTGTCTCAGAAGGCAGCGGTTCGTGGCAGGCGCACAGTGCGGGGTGCGCTTCTCCAGGTCTGAAGCCCCGCCCACTGACTCAGCACGTACACTTCTGCAACGCTGGGGCAGGTGATGGGCGCACGCTGGACCACGTCTTTGGAAAAACAATTTGAACAGGAAGATCCCAACACGCCTCCATCTGTGATGCTAATGTGAGCCTGTTTTTCAGTCCTGTTGAAATATTTAAACATCCCCATTCTGCCGTCAGCTTATTAGCTCTGTCTCCCAAGTTTGCAGTCCCCATAGATGTGATAAGCCGGCCTCCTTCACCTGCCCAGTTTGTTCATGAAAATGTGCAGCAGGAAGGCCAAAAGCAGATGCCCCTGGCGGGTCCCACCAGCCTCTCCCTGCAGGTGACGACCTCCCTTTCCCGCTGCTGATGAGCGGGGGCAGGATGGCCACCGTGCCCACCAAGAGGTCTGGAAAGCCCTGGCCAGCAGGATCTGTGTCTATTCCTGCCACAGCCATCATCCAGGTCCAAAGGTCAAGGGTGGAGTGTCCTGCGGCTCCTGCTGCCCAAACCCCTGACTCAGTCCTCTGCCCCTCCTCGTGCCTGGCCAGCGGGTCCGCCAGGGTGGGGTCCAGGTCCCTGGCAGCTGACATGAGTTCCCTGCCAGGGCACAGAAATGGGACATGTGGTTATTTACCCTCAAGATCCTGAGGAGCTGAGATCCACAGCTCGCGTCTTCCTAAATGATTCCTGGACATAAAACAACTCCTGAATGCCTATTTCCTTGGCATGCTTTTTATGATTATTCATTATTCCAGGTGGGGCACCAGATGCCAGATGCCGCCTGAAGTGAAGGACGGAGATAAGGAGCACAGCGCGGCCCAGAGACCCTGTGGCCCCATCAGAGGATGTCTGATATGTGCTGAAAACACAGTCAAACCCTCTCCTCCCACTTTACCTGCACCACCTCATTTAATCCTTCTCACAACCCCATGAGGCTCATTTTAGAGCTGGGAGAACTCAGATGAGGCATGTAAATTCCTCAGCACAGTGACAGGTCTGAAAACAGTGATGGTGATGGTGAGGATGGTGATGTTGGTGACGATGATGGTGGTGACGATGGTGATGCTGGTGATGGTGAGGATGGTGACGGTCTTGATGATGATGGCATTGATGGTGGTGGTGATGCTGGTGATGGTGATGCTGATGCTGGTGATGCTGGTGATGCTGGTGGTGGTGAGGATGGTGATGGTCTTGATGATGATGGTGATATTGATGGTGGTGGTGATGATGGTGGTGATGGTGATGCTGGTGATGCTGGTGGTGGTGAGGATGGTGACGGTCTTGATGATGATGGTGATATTGATGATGTTGATGATGGTGGTGGTGATGGTGATGATGGTGATGTGTCACTGGTGGTGATGATGGTGATGGTGAGGATGGTGATGGTCTTGATGATGATGGCATTGATGGTGGTGGTGATGCTGGTGATGGTGATGCTGATGATGGTGGTGATGGTGATGCTGGTGATGCTGGTGGTGGTGAGGATGGTGATGGTCTTGATGATGATGGTGATATTGATGGTGGTGGTGATGGGGGTGGTGATGGCAAGGATGGTGGTGACACGACAGTGACAATCATGGTGATGACGATCGTGATACTTCCCCTTCCCCCCGTCTCTGGCGCTTCTGACGATCCCCACCAACCCTTCCCCAGGCTGGGTTCCAGCCTTCTGTTCAGCCGGATGACATCTCATCTTTTATTTAATTTAATCGATGGAGAGAATCTGTTCTTTCCTCTGGCAAAGAGGGCTAGAAATTTATCATCAAAATGCTGCCAGGCTGTAACTCCGGTGTGAGACATGATATAAAATTCTGCAGGAATCAAAGTTTCTGTGAATCTCTGCCTTGTGGGGCCTCAGACACTCTGTCATGTGGCTTGTAACAAATGGTCTTCAGATGAGGCCAACTTGGAAAGATCTGTGTTCTCTAGTTTTTAGCCTCACCGTTGTAGCGTGAGAGGGTGACTTTGGCTGCCGTCAGAAGACCGGGCCATCAGTCAGGTGGTCTCCAGGCCCCCGGCTGGGTGGGGCGCAGGGACCAGCTCAGCCGGCACTGTTCGCATATGTGGAGGTCCAGACTCAAAGCCCGGTGGCATCGAGGAGATGCCTCCCCAGGATGGGGTCATGGCCAAGGGCACATCCGGGCTCTCACCCCGATCAGGGAGCCGTGGGAGCTCCCTCGTCTGGGGGCCACACTGGCAGCCTCAGAGCCCCACAGCGTGCAGGTCCCACCGTGCCCTTCGCAGGCAGTTTCCAGCCGCACCTGTGAGGCCGCCACACTCTCAGCCCTGAGCAGCAGCCAGGCGCCCTCAAGCGGAGGGTGTGAGAGTGTGCGGTGCATCTCACAGAGGCTGCTGCACCGCTCCTGTCCCAACAACAGCGAAGCCCAGACCACCCCCCGCCCCCACTGGCTGCAGCCGGAATCGCCTTCGGGGGCCCTGCAGAAGACGTGATGGCCCGATCGCATCCATCACATGACACAGGACGCTTAGGGGTGCCTGTCCTGAGGCTTAAGATCAAACAGACCTGACGCAAAATGCCGCGAAGGATGCTTTTTAATCTGTCCGAGTCCTCACACAAAAGCAGGCAGAGCTGTCAGAACCAGAAGCCTACAGACAGTGTCCTCACAGATCACGGGGTGAGGGGTCCCCAGAACTCACCCTGTGAGCGGGCGATGCCGGACCGTGGCACCAAGGACCCTCGGGCATCTGCAGCCACCCGGGGAAGCCGGGAGGAGCCAGAGGCCCGTCCCAGGGCCCTGACCCCCGAGGCCTGTGACGCCCTGGACGGAGGAGCAGCTGCTGGCTCTGAGGGCGGGGACGCTGAAGCTGGAGGGGCCTCTGGGCTACTGACTGCGAGGGGCCAAGGTGACCCACGGGGCTCAGCGAGCAGGGTGCCCCTTGCAGGATAAAGCCAGGGATGAACTTGGAGAAACAGACATGAGCATAATCTTAACAATCTTTAGATAAGATGCCAAGGAAAGGGAAGAGGCGGCCCGGGGAACGTGAGGAAGCAGAGGGCATGTTCTCACAGCGTGACGGCAGCAGAGGAGGCGCCAGGGCCCAGAACCAGCAAGGCCATCCGGGGTCACTGTCTCGCCCCACATCAGGTCAGCGAGAGAACAGGAGAAGAACGCGGCCTAGATGTGCACACAGGCGGAAGAAGAGGGAAGACAGCCCCACGCTCCGATGGAACTTTAACTGATTCTTTGAACAGGAGCTAAAGTTTTTCAAAGAACATGGTGGATGCTATGAAATAGCAGCACATATCAGAACAGACAAATTCAGTGGGAAAAAATATATTGGACCAAAGAAAGACAGGAGAGACATCCCAGAGATCCAAGGAACTGGAAATAAAAGGGGAGGAAACACTTTGAGAGCCAAGCAGTGTACTTGGCGTCACAAATATGGAAACTCAAAGCAATGAAACAGAACAAACGTTAAAAAATAATTCAAGGAAAATACCTTTACATAGAAAGGATGCACGCCTACATTTTGAGAAAGTGCACATCCTACGTGATAGCTACCCAAGAATCCCCAAGACAGAGACATACTCTGTCTCTCAAAGGTTAAAATTAAAAATGAAGACGAATTGAAACGTACCAACTACGGGCAGATCTAGGAACTGATAATGAATCTGTCATCGCTGGAGGGTAGTGCTAGAGAAACGACACAGAATTTTGAGAATCAGTGTTAAAGGGACTGAGTGACGAGTGGAAGTTGCTCAGTTGCGTCTGACTCTTTGCGACCCCATGGACTGTAGCCCGTCAGGCTCTTCCATCCATGGAATTCTCCAGGCAAGAATACTGCAGTGGGCTGCCGTTTGGTTCTCCAAAAATTAAAGGGAAGCAATCAATAATTTACTTTGGGTTTTCTATTTGACGTACACCTCAAGGGAACCAAATGGTTTCTGAAGGTCTGTTTTTCTTTAGAAAAGTTGTCAAGGTGCTAAATGCAAATGAGAGAATATAATTGAAACATTAGCATGAAAAAGTCCTTTTAGAAAGAAAGGGTGAGGGCAAGTCACCTGCTCACATCACAGGAGACAGAGGATCGGACGTCAGATGCCTCTTGACAGAAGGAACTCAACATGACCACGAAGGATTCTTGCCCAGATACTCATCAAACTCGAACCGATACAGCCTCCAGCTCTGCTATAGAGTTGCAGAACCTACCAGGTCAGAAGAACCGGGTAAAGCACACCTTGGAGATCCAGTAATATCCATGAGCCAAGGTCCAGACCATGCGAGGTTCCAGAGTTAAGAAGAAATTCTGGTGTTTTTAAAAACAAATGGAAAAAAAAAAAGCTGGAGCAAAAGGGGACAAACCTATAGACTAAAATAAATTTAGGAGAGAGTCACGGAGGGCTATGTACAAGCAATCTTGACTTGACCTGAAAAATAAAGTTTTAAAATAAAACAGTCAAGGAAATCTGAGCAATGTCTGAGAAGCTATTTGGCAACAGTAAGTTGTTGGGTAATATTTGTCATTTATTTTTTAGGTGTGACTATGATTGCCTTTAAAACGTCCTTATCATTTAGTCATGTGTCCTGATATATTTACAAATAAAATTTATCCAATAGCTGGGGTTTGCTTCAAAGTATTCCGAGTTGAGGGGTAATGAGAACTAATGGTGAACAATACCGCCCCTGAGATAGCTGTTGAAACTGGGAAATGTGTATATAGGAGCGTTAATTATCCTGTTCCATGTTACACAGAACCTTTCCATAGTAAAGAGTTAAAAGTGAGCAAATAAACTGTCTTTTCCACTGGGCATTTGGGGCCATTTGCTCTGTGCTGGGCCTTTCCCAGCACGTGTCTAACAGCTCGATGGACTCAGAGCCACAGACCGGCCCTGCCCATCGTCTGCGGATGTTTGCTTCAACAGGAATCGTGGCAGTCGGGCCTGTTGGCTGTGCAGGCTGCCTTTCCCCTCCGCTCCCGGGTCTCTCCAGCCCCTCCCGGCGCTGACAGTAGTCTCCAGCCTCTTTAGGTCCAGAAACCCTGCCTCCTTCCCATCACTGCAGCAGCAAAGGCCACCTCTTCTACCTGCCTCGTGAAGCTGAGCGCACGTTCCAGCAGGAGTCATCACGGGCTTGAACAGAACTGAACTATGAATTTATAGTTTAAGGGACTTCCCTGGTGGCTCAGATGGTCAAGTGTGTGCCTACAATGCGGGAGACCCGGGTTCAGTCCCCGGGTCAGGAAGATCTCCTGGAGAAGGAAATGGCAACCCAATCTTGTATTCTTGCCTGGAAAATCCCATGGACGGAGGAGCCTGGTGGGCTACAGAACATGGAGTTGCAAAGAGTCGGACATGACTGAGAGACTTCACTTTCTTTTTTTCAAACCATGAATTACCATAAAGAGGGGAAATACGATCTTCCTCCTGGGAGACGAGAGGAGAGACTCCCCTAGATGACTGCACACTCACAGTTCCAGGAGCATTTGGGTGTGCTCTCGACTGCTGAATGGAGCCCCTGAAGAAGAAGATTCTGCAACAGAGCCCCGCCCCCCACAACCTGCCGTCCGGCAAGGGAAGACAGACCCCGAATTCATCTCAGAGCCACGTGTCTGCTTTCAGCAAGCAAGGGCCCTGGGAGCATCCTGCCGCTCCTGCTGTGTCTGCTACAGGGGAATTCATGACGACCACTGAAGGCCAAGTGCTTACTGAACACTGGGGTCAAAGGGAGCGAGAGGCAGGCTGGGAGATCTGATGAAGGACCAGTGAAGAAGCCCCAAGGTCAAGAGCTCTATTGAAACTGATTCCAGAGTGGTCTCCTGCCAGTCAGATTTCAGCTTTACCTCCATGTGGGTGAAAAGCTTCATTGAAACTGGAAGCAGAACTCGACGCATTCACTCAAACTCCAAGAAACGACGCCTGCTGTATTAAGCGAGGGGGTGATGTATGGGTCTCAGGATTTATGCTGACATCTGGTCTCTCTCTCTCAGAAATCCACAAGTTTCATAATCCTTTTTGGGGAGGAAATAAATGCCAGGGAATATTGATGCTTCAACCTGAAAGGACAAACTAAAATCTCATGACAAATGACCTGTGTCCACACCATCTTCTCATAGCCAGGCATCTATGGAGTGTCCGTCAGCCCAGGCAGGAGGCCCTAAAGACTCAGGGCACAGACTATTCACAAAACTGCAGGGCGCTATAGAGAAACAGCTGGTTGACTAAACGCATGACCTGTGTACAAGGCAGGAGCTTGGGATGCGTGTGTGTGCAGTCGTGTCTGACTCTCTGCAACCCCATGGACTGTAGAGCGCCAGGCTCCTCTGTCCTTGAGATTCTTCAGGCAAGAATACTGGAGTGGGTAGCTATGCCCTTCTTCAGGGGATCTTCCAGATCCAGGGATCAAAGCTGAGTCTCCTGTATTACAGGTAGGTCAGCGTAGGTAAGTGGATGTTAATTCATTCTCCGTGCAAGTCTGAGGCCACAAAGAGATGCACAGAGTCCCATCTTCTGAAGAAAACCAGACTCCACACTCGCATTGGAGTGCAGCTCATTCTCTTGTTTTCTTGGATGCTTTAAAAACATAGTTTTACAGCGATCTCAATTTGGAGTCATGTATTTTCTAGCACTACCTTATAGCATGCAGAGAAGCCGTGCTCACACGTTCTCAGTAGCTAATATTTTGGAGATTCTGGAAACCCATGTACGTGGAAGTGAAAGGGCTCAACTCGTGGTTTGTATGAAGACAGGGCTCAGCACACTGGCCCCTCCTCGCTGCCCACACCCGCTGACCGTAGGCCTTGCCCTGGGGTGGGTGAGGGCAGCAGCTGCCTGAGTGTAGAAAGAGTGTTTCCTTTCCTTGCACAGTTGGCCCTCTCTAGGTGTGGGCTTGGTTTGGGGACAGACTCAGGGATAGTGGCTGCGAACCCTCCAGACACTAAATCATTTTGTCTTGTCCTGTCTTTTGGGTGATGGTGTTGCTCCTTTCATCCTAGATGGAGGCTCTCTGACCCAGAGTAGGTGCAGAATTGCAGCTCAGTCCAGGGGACATGCTTTGGGTGTGCCTTGGCCATCCTGGTTTGTGAAGAGGAGCATAATGGAGGGTATACTTGGGGAAAACAGAAAATGCCCCTAAGAGAACTTCCTGCTAATTTCACGTCTTCAGTCTCCAGATACGGCTGCAGATGATCCCGTGGAAGCGCCTGTTTGCTGTTCAGGTTTTACTCGACAAGGTCAACTTCTTACCTCCAAGGCCATCAACTGGGTGTCCTCAAAGTTTACAAACTACTGCAATAAACAATGTTCTGGGATTCCCTGGTGGTCCAGAGGTTAAGAATTTGTCTGCCAGTGCAGAAGGCTTGGATTCAACGCCTGGTCCGGGAAGATCCCTCATGCAGGGGAACAACTAAGCCTGTGCACCAGTCCCTGAACCTGTGCGTAGAGGCTGGGAGCTGTAGCCCCTGTGCCTAGAGCCTGTGCTTCACAACGAGAGAGGCCGCTGCGATGAGAAGCCACAGCGGGACTAGAGAGGAGCCCCTCTAGCTGCAAGCAGAGACAGCCATGTGCAGCAGTGAAGACGCAGCGCTGCAAGCAGAGACAGCCGTGTGCAGCAGTGTAGACGCAGCGCTGCAAGGAGAGACAGCCCGCGTGCAGCAGTGAAGACGCAGCGCTGCAAGGAGAGACAGCCGCGTGCAGCAGTGAAGACGCAGCGCTGCAAGGAGAGACAGCCCGCGTGCAGCAGTGAAGACGCAGCGCTGCAAGGAGAGACAGCCGCGTGCAGCAGTGAAGATGCAGCGCTGCAAGGAGAGACAGCCCGCGTGCAGCAGTGAAGACGCAGGGCTGCAAGGAGAGACAGCCCGCGTGCAGCAGTGAAGACCCAGCGCTGCAAGGAGAGACAGCCCTCGTTTAGCAGTGAAGACCCAGCGCTGCAAGGAGAGACAGCCGCGTGCAGCAGTGAAGATGCAGCACAGCCAACAAGAAATAAGTAGATACATTAAAAAAAAACAACAACAACAAACTTTTCAGCCAAGATTTCTTTGGGTCACTTATAGTAAAACACTTCTATACCAAATGGCATAAAAACATAAATTTCCAAAGCTGTGGGGCCAATGATATTTGAAAACTCATAAGAGCAATTTCACCCTCTCCTGCTATGGAAAACCATTAATTTAGCAGGAATCCCTTGGCTCAGCTACTGGCAAAGCCTGGCACCTGGAAAAGGGGCTGGAAGACACGCCTGCTGCTGGTAGTTTCTTCTCTAACATATTTTGTGGATAATCTCACTCTAGTTTTTAAACCAAATGACATACTTTTGCGGAATCCTTCAAATAATTCAACTCAATTATTTGAAATAAATTCTAAGTTCTTTAAATAGTACATTTGAAAAGCAGGTCTGAACTATAAAAAAACCTTCACGTGGGAAACCAGCAGAACCTCCGGGGCAGTGCACACAAAGGGGAGACGCGAACAATCAATTTTCCGGTCCCAGGGAAGGTGCACAACTGTGCATCACAAACACATCCCATTAAACAGTAAATAACAAGCCGTCTGAAACGGCACTCACCGGCAGCTGAAAATATTTGGGTAATTTGAAAACTTGTCACTGTGACATATTTCTCTTCCCAGGAAATGTTAGGGAAAGTATCATTTGGATCTGAATTATAGACACAGCTGATTTAATCCCATTTGCATAAGAATGTCCAAAATGTATATGAACGAGGCCAGGATGTACAAGGGATGCAGGGAGCAAGCAGCAGCGTTCCAAACCTGCCTCGTACTTTAGAGGCCAGGACGAGGCAGCTGCAGCCTCACTTGGCAGGAGCACTTACGTGCTTTCTGATGAGAGAAATTACATCACACGTACAAAAGGGAAGGTCAAATGGACTGATTCCAGCACGTTCTCTGGAGCCTGGCTTCTTACTAGTTAGGCCAGCATCTACTAAATAAAAACGCACAAAAGCAGATAGACGCTTGAGGAGTCCTTGGGCATACTGGCAATGACCTTCCCCAAAGGGACAAAGAGGCCAAGATGATATCGGTGTCAGCCCGCAGGGTGACAAGATCTCTGAGCCAGGGAGCAGGACCGGTGGAGAGGGAGCATCGGGAAAAGCCCCACAAAGGCGAGACTTCCCCCAGAGTGAGCGCAGTTTGTGTAAAGCGGCCCAGAAGTGAAGGATCAGGACTCTCAGAACATTCCAGATCCTGAGTCCAGCTCCAAACATCCACTGAAGGCTTTTCCTCCCGAATCTCAGAGGCAGAACAGAGCAGAGTGACCTGGGGAGTGAGCCCTGAACTGCGGAGGGAGCCGGGTGTCTGGGCACTGCCCTCACACACGGAACCCGTGGGCCCAGCGAGCTTGGAGACCAACGGTGGCCAAAACTCCATGAAAACACCTGTGATGGTCAGAGTCAGCGCTCAGCCATGGAAGAAGTCACTGAGACGATGAAAACCTAGATGAACGCTTTGACGCTACTTGAAAGCCAAGTGTGCAGAATTGGGGGCCAGCCCCGTAGACAAGCGAAGAGGACTGGGCAGTGTGGGCGGACTGCCCGGGCCCCTGCGGCTCAGTGAGCCCTCCCTCCTGCGAACGTTTAAAAACATCGCGTAACGGCTAGATTGCTGTTTCTCTAGTGCCTTGGGAAGCTTGTCTTGTTTTCAAAATTATACACATTTATTCAAGATCACAGAGACTGATGCAGCTGCTGCGGGGTCTGAGCACAACAATAAAGCGATCACAACTTGATTCCTGCCCCGGAGCCCTTGAAACCAGCGAAGGCGCTCGGAGTCCATCCTCCGCGTCCTCTGTCACCCCTAAAGTGACTGCGTAAGGACAGGACCTGGGGGCGCAAGAACACAGAGGCCTGTGGGGAGGCTGGGGTCAGCCCTGCCCCAGCGCCGCAGAAAGTCCAGCCAAGCTGCAGCCCCCTATCTCTGTCAGCTGGAGAAGGAAGCCCTGCCTCCCACCCGGGCTGCCCCCCGGACCAGGGTAGGACACTGCTTACCCTGCCCTGGGCTGCCCTCGGAAACTTCTACGGCGTCTGCTTGGCATCAGTTAGAGGGCCCCTAAACCTGGTCAGCAGAACCGTTTGGGAGGCTGCTGGTGGGAAAGGCCACAGATAGCACAGCAAGAGGAATGGGGCCCTTTGTCATTTAGCCACCCAGTCGCGTCCAACTCTGCGACCCATGGACGGTCGGCCCCCAGGCTCCTCTGTCCAGGGGGTTCTCCAGGCAAGAAGACTGGGGCGGGTGGCCACTTCCTTCTCCAGGGGAGCTTCCCGCCCCGGGACTGAACCCGCGTCTGTCTCTGACAGGCAGCTTCTTTCCACCGAACTCCCAGGGAAGCCCCAGTTGCGGAGGTTTGTGGCTACTCAGGCCGCCGTCAGAGTCCAGCTCTGACCCCAGGCTCCAGCCCTCCTCCCCAACAGGGGTGTCCCCTCTGGCCCCCTCTCCCACCGTCCTTCCCCAGGAAGCTGCAGGGCAAGGACAGAAGAACTGAGAATGGGCACCGCTTCTAGGTTGAGATCGCATCTCCCTTCATTGCTGTGCACGCAAGTTGCTGCAAAAGTCTTGCCTCAACTAGGGCACATTTTAAAAGAGAAGACACACAGTGCAAACCCCCTGACAGCTGCTCTGGGATCCTTGCCGCTGGCCTGGGGTGTCCCCTGACGGGAGCAAGTGCTTGGACCCCTGGAACAGGACTGGACGTGCCGCTGGACGGGATGCGGATGATTCCGCGGGGTCATCGGCACCACGTCTGCTCAGGGAGTGGTCTTGCAGGTCCCTGTCGACCCCCCTCACCCTCCCTGCCCCGTGCCTTTCATCCACCTGCCCTTCCAGGAACTCAGACTCACAGACCTGGAATTTTACCCCTTTGCCTGGAAGTGAGTAAGGAAGGGCCATGGACCTGCTTTCCAGGAGGGCCAAAGGGGGAACAGCCACCCCCGGCTTGAGGGGAGGCCGACCTCCTCCCTTCTGTGCTGTGCCTGCAACAGGTAGTAACAAGCAAACTTGGGCGGAGACGTGTTCTCCGGGCGCCACTGCAAGTCATCGGTCCTCGCCCAGGCACCAGCCGCTTCACTGATGACACGTCTGGTTTGAGTTGAGAATCAGCCTGAATGGAGTTACTGCATGGAGACCTGGTGGAGTTACTTTGCCCAAAGTCTTGAAGCCGGCAAGCCACAGAGCTGGACCTCTGACCCAGAGCTGCAGGACCCCTGGCCCACCCCTCACCCAGCACGTGGCCCCACACGGCACCTAGATTGCTCTGTCCACTCCTCAGGGCCCCGGAAGCGAGGCCAGGGCTGAGCATGGGCCCAGGGAGGCCGCAGAGGGAGGCGCCATCCAGTGTAGACCTGGGGACCCCAGAGTGGCTGGGATCCCCCTCCCTCTGTTTGGGGTTGGACCCATTCCTGGCTCAGTCAACAGAGTCAACATGATCCTTTTCTTTCTCAAGGAAAGACGCGCAGGGAAGGACGTGGTCACCTACCGATTCCTCTTGGTTTTCACGTCTGGGTCTTCCCTGCCGTCTTCAGAGCTCAATCCATCGCTGGGCTCGGCTGAAAGAAAGTCAGGTTCATACGGTCAAGACGGAGCTCACGGCTTTGGCAAGCTACCGGGAAGCACCACTTCCAGCGGGCTCAGCTTGAAATTAGGAAAACAGATTTCCGTTAAAGCTGGGCCTCCGTCCTATAGCTACGCTAACGGGTTTCCCTTAAAGCCGGGCCTCCGTCCTGTAACTATAATAACTAACCCAGGGGGTTTCCCTTAAAGCCGGGCCTCCGTCCTGTAACCGTGCTAGCAGGCGCACCCCTTCCATCCTTTAGCAGGAGAGAAATCTGTGCTGCTTTTGTGAACAGAAAAGTCATATCTAGCTGCTGGCCATGGAGAGGCTGTCAGACCCTCCAGAAGGAGGGGCGAGGGGGTGTGTCCACCTGACCCCACCCCTCACAGGACGCGGGCCTGGACCGGCCCTTCTGTCTAAGCTGCCTCCCCATCCCTGGGCTTGAATCGCAGACCCAGGCTGCCCCTCTGACTCCTGCCATGGAGGACCTGGGTTCTCTGCACACAGCCTGTGGACCGCTGCTGTCTACGTGTCTACCTTCTAAGAGCCAGATTGATTTTGAAGTCAGGTCCCCTCGTTACACCTTGAAGAGGCTGGCCCTGTAAATGTTTGATGAGCTTTCGAAATGAAAAAGTAAAAAGGGGCTTCGGTGTTTCATATTTGTCTCCGAAAGGAAGGAGAAAAAATGAGTCTAAAGATGGTTCCAGAGCGTTATTATCTCGGTCCTGACAGGCTGAACGACGCCCAGACGCTCCCTGCCATCACAACTGCCTGCCCGCCTGCTTTTCATTCTGCGTCTGTCGTCCCAGGAAGCGGCTTTCTCGGAAGCTCATCCCCGGCGGGCCCAGGGGCAGGGCTGGGCCACCACCCCCACCGCGAAGCTTGAACCCATGTCCTTCCTGAGGAGGCTCTGTAACGAGCTCGTGATGAATGTGACGTTTACAGGGAAAATATGAATATCCTTGACGGAGAAGCCCTCCACTCCCTTTCTTCTCATAAAACCCGACAGTTCTCCATGCACACTGGCTGCAATCCCAATAATGCCTCCAGCTCCAGCCCCGTCTGTTCTCCGGCTGGCTCTCAGTGCCCGGTGCGGGGCTGAAGCAAGACGAGAAGAGATGTGGGTCACTCCCTAGAGGCACCCAGCGAGCCCAGTCCACCCAGCCTCTGGGTTCTGGCGGCCTCTTCGCGCCAATGGCCTGTCCACACCAGACCCTGCCCTGCCCAGCATGGCACAGTCAGGGGACCCAGGAGACTCCCCTGGCGGGAGCCTGAGCCCAAAGCAGGGCCCCCCAAGTCCTGGCACCAGGGACACGCGAGCTGGACAACAGGGAGTCCTGTGCACCGCAGGGTGCTGAGTGGCATCCCTGGTCTCCACCCCCAGATGCCTGGTGTCCCTGCCAGTGCTGATAACCACAGGCCTCCAGAAACCACCCAAACTCCCCCCAGGGGACAGAGCGCCCCAGCCCCCGGCCCTATTGAGAACCAGGGGTCTAGAGAAAGACCTTCGCGAGAGCAAAGCTATAGGAGGGGAGGGGCTGGCTCCTTCTCAGCCACGCTCTCTCCCCACACACCCTCTGTGGGCCCCCCCGTCACATAATTCAATGATGAAGACAACACACACTTCATGAGAATGAACAACAGGACAAATGGCCAATCAACCCGTCGGTAGGTTGAATTTCTCTCATAATTACGGAAATGCCAGTGGACACAATGAGTAGCTTTAAAAGCTTAAGGGTGGATGATCTACAGTGCTCACGAGAGTAGCAGAATCTATTTGCGGCGTGTGAACTGGTCCATCTTTTTGGAGGAAGATTTAACAATATCTGTGTCACAATGTACAATGCATGCACCTTTTGTACTGGCAACTCCAGTAATATGAACTTATACAGCGGAAGTCCCCACAGATGCTCCTAAGGTAGAGAAACGTGTACGAAGGTATTACCAGTATTCTGTGTGTGCATGAAAAACCAATGACCTGGAAGTCCACCCGCTGGAAAGGCCTGGCGGGGATGCCGGAGTCTAGTCAAGGTGGGCATGGGTGCGAAGGGAAGGGCTCAGAACATGGGCGTGCACACGCGCTCAGTCGCTTTAGGCGTGTCTGACTTTGCGACCCCATGGGCTGTAGCCCACCAGGCTCCTCTGTCCATGGGGTTCTCTGGACAAGAGTACTGGAGTGGGTTGCCTGCCCTCCTCCAGGGATCTTCTCAGCCCAGGGAGTGAACCAGGATCTCTTGCATTACAGGCAGATTGCTTTACCACTGCTGCAGACTGGAAAGCCCTCAGAATGCCAGGGGTTGCCAAAAAGATACCCACAGCGATGAGAAGCGGAGAGTGGAGCAGGTCAACTCCTCAGCCATTCTATTAAAGACATGCAAACCCACAAGCCTCTACCTGTCTTCACAACACATTGCTGTGTGCATTTAACGGGCAAGGAAGGACACGTCCAGTTTTGAGAAGGGGTGCGTGTACCGGATAGTTGGAGCAGGAGTCAGAGGTCTTCTCAGCCGGCGAGAAACATGTCTTCCGCTCCTTTACAGCAGCTGCCCTCGTCCGGGGCCAGGTGAGCAGGGAAGCGTGAAGCTCTAGCTTCGGAGGCAAACTGCTTTGAGAAGTGCTACTCTGGTCTCTCCTACGTCCTGGGCCTTGAAGCAGAGACAGGACATAACCCCTTTATCGGCACTGATTCAGGGGCATCTAGAAACCTGAACAAGCCTTGGCCCTGCCCATCCAGCAAACTGAAGGCAATGGTTTACAAAGCATCATTACAGAGCGTTACAGATCCCCGTGGGGCCTGCGTGCCGGGCTCCGGAACCTTCCTTCCCATCACAGTTCAGTTCAGTTCAATCACTTAGCCTGTCTCACTCTTTGCGACCCCATGGACTGCAGCACGCTAGGCCTCCCTGTCCATCACCAACTCCCAGAGTTTACTCAGACTCATGTCCATTGAGTCAGTGATGCCATCC
The DNA here is from genome assembly GCA_006410935.1 of Redunca redunca. Lineage (NCBI taxonomy): Eukaryota > Metazoa > Chordata > Mammalia > Artiodactyla > Bovidae > Redunca > Redunca redunca. The sequence continues at coordinate 736,977 of SJYQ01001176.1, forward strand.
AACCATCTCATCCTCTGTGGTTCCCATCTCCTCCTGCCCTCAATCTTTCCCAGCATCAGGGTCTTTTCAAATGAGTCAATTCTTCGCATCAGGTAGCCAAACTGTTGCAACTTCAGCTTCAGCATCAGTCCTTCCGATGAATATTGAGGGTTGCTTTCCTTTAAGATTGACCGGTTGGATCTCTTTGCAGTCCAAAGGACTCTCAGGACTCTTCTCCAACACCACAGTTCAAAAGCATCAATTCTTCGGTGCTCAGCTTTCTTTATAGTCCAACTCTCACATCCATACGTGACTACTGGAAAAGCCATAGCTTTGACTAGATGAACCTTTGTTGGCAAAGTAATATCTCTGTTTTTTAATAAACTGTCTCAGTTCAGTTCATTTCAGTCGCTCAGTTGTGTCCGACTCTTTGCGACCCCATGAATCGCAGCACGCCAGGCCTCCCTGTCCATCACCATCTCCCAGAGTTCACTCAGACTCACGTCCATCGAGTCCGTGATGCCATCCAGCCATCTCATCCTCGGTTGGCCCCTTCTCCTCCTGCCCCCAATCCCTCCCAGCATCAAAGTCTTTTCCAATGAGTCAACTCTTCGCNCCACAGTTTATTGTGATCCACCCAGTCAAAGGCTTTGGCACAGTCAATAAAGGAGAAATAGATGTTTTTCTGGAAACCCTCTTGCTTTTTTGATGATCCAACGGATGTTGGCAATTTGATCTCTGGTTCCTCTGCCTTTTCTAAATCCATCTTGAACATCTGGATGTTCACAGTTCAAGTACTGTTGAAGTTTGGCTTGGAGAATTTTGAGCATTACTTTGCTAGCGTGTAAAATGAGTGCAATTGTGCAGTAGTTTGAACATTCCTTGGCATTGCCTTTCTTTGGGATTGGAATGAAAACTGACCTTTTCCAGTCCTGTGGCCACTACTGAGTTTTCCAAATTTGTTGGCATATTGAGTGAAGCACTTTCACAGCATCATCTTTCAGGATTTGAAATAGCTCAACTGGAATTCCATCCCCTCCACTAGCTTTGTTCATAGTGATGTTTCCTAAGGCCCACTTGACTTCACATTCTAGGTGAGTGATCACATCATCGTGGTTATCTAGGTCATGAAGATCTTTTTTGTACAGTTCTTCTGTGTACTCTTGCCACCTCTTCTTAATATCTTCTGCTTCTATAGGGTCCATTCCATTTCTGTCCTTTATTGTGCCCATCTTTGCATCACAGGGTACCTGGCAAATTCTGTCAGTGAGGGATTCTCTGCAGGGATGACCTGTCTACACTTACTTGCTTTATGCTGGGTCCTGTTACAAGGACTGATCAGAGTGGGTGGCAATCTGATAAAGGCGTTAACAAAACAAGAAGCCTGGTTCATTCTTTGTGCAGAGGAGGCATGGGCGGGGCCACCGCTGGTGTCAAGGTGTGGATGGAACACAGGGCAGGTGATGGCTGGGGTTCCTCCCAGAGAGGGGCCAGGTGGCCTGCGGGGGGAGAGCCCCTCTCACCCGCCATTGGCCTTGTGGACGAGCGGTGATGCTCATCCTCGACTCTGGGGGCAACAGCATCTGCGTTGTCAGCAGTCCCGGGTCTGGCCGAGCGCTGGCCACCTGGCCCCCTGTGGCGTGGAGAGCGATGCGTTGTTCTGGGCAAACAGTGCTAGGGGAAGCGACCCTTTCACAGGTCACAGCTGTCTTTACTCACAGGCATGGTTTCATGCCCTTCTTGGTGAAATGAAAGTCATCGTCAGTGTACATCTGCCTTGAATGTAAACGGCTGAAATGTTTACAGAGCAACTGAAGCCAAGTGACATCCTGCCAAGTCTACCATGGGTCGGGACAAAGCAGGGTGGAAGTGCCTGGCTCCCCGCACCCAGCTTTTCTGTGTCAAGCAGGAAGCAAAATGCTTTCCAGAGTGCCTTTTAATCTAATGCTCATAAGATGTGTGGCCAGGCGGGCCCTCCGTGGGTCTGGAGTCGGAGCCTCCAAGGTGCAGATCCCTGGTCCCCCGCTCGACAGAAGTGTGCCCTCGAGCAGGCCAAGCGATCTGCTTTCTTTAGTTGCCTCTACTGTCGAAACGGGTATAAGGACAGAGGGTTAGACCAGTGGCCTCCGAAGAGGCCCACACCCAGACCCTGGGAAAGAAAGTGAAAGTGGAAGTCGCTCAGTCGTGTCCGGCTCTTTGTGACCCATGGAATTCTCTGGGCCAGAATCCTGGAGTGGGCAGCCTTTCCCTTCTCCAGGGGATCTTCCCAACCCAGGGATCAAACCCAGGTCTCCCATATAGCAGGTGGATTCTTTACCATCTGAGTCACAAGGGAAGCTCAAGAATCCTGGAGTGGGTAGCCTTTCCCTTCTCCAGCGGATCTTCCCGACCCCGGAATCGAACCCAGGTCTCCCGAATTGCAGGCAGCTGCTTTACCAGCTGAGCCCCTGTGACTACCTTAGGTTGCATGGCAGTGGTGAAGGCTCCCAACCAGCCCTGGGGCCCCAGAAACCAGACGCCACTTGGACTGGAAGACACAGGAAGTGAGTTCTGCCCTAGAGCTCCCAGAAAGAAGCAGCTCAGACCCACCAGGGAGACTTCGGTTGGGCTTCTGACCTCCGGGACTGGAAAGCAGCAAGTTGGTGTTGGTTTAAGCTACTAAACTTGCAATCATCTGTTACAGCTGCAACAGGGGGCCAGTATGGATGGTGCCCAGCTCCTGGGGTGGTGGTAGGCATGGAGGAACCACGAGGTCCCTTTCCCCCCGGGCACCCTCCCCCTCCTGCCTAGGCAGGCCCGCAGCCCCACCCCACAGCAGCACCCTGTCCTCCTTAGCCTCTGGGAGGTGCCCATGGGAGACAGAGGCAGGGGAGAGAGGCTGGGAGATCGTCCTCCACCCTGTCTGCCTCCCCACGCTAGAGGACAGACTCACGGGCATTTTATCTGATCACCCTCTGGTACATCCTACCAGACTGCACCAAACCCCCGGCAGAAGGAACGGGATCCCCATCCTGAATGGGGCAGGTGATGAGGCAGCAGGGGCCAGAAGGCAGGAAAATTTCTACTGTGGACCAGAAGAGGTCACCTGCCATTTCAGTAAACAAAGAACGTTGCCTGCTAGCAAGCCATCAGTCACAGCCCTGACGCTGAGCCTTGGGGGGACTTCAGGACAGAGAAGAGCAGGGCACTGAGCCTAGACAGAGAAGGTGCGCGTCTCAGGAGTGATGTCGCTGAGTCCGACTCTTGCACCTTCTCGCACACAGACTAGCACTACAGTCGTTTACTTGAGATGTCTGGTTTTTGTGATTAGCTGTAGTCTTTTGGGTTCAATTAAAATTTTTTTTCTCAGCAAAAACCCCTGTATATCCTGGCTCCTCCCTTATCTCTGGAGAAGGAAATGGCAACCCACTCCAGTATTCTTGCCTGAAGAATCCCATGGACAGAGGAGCCTGGCTGGCTACAATCCCTGGGGTCGCAAGAGTTGACACGACTTGGCGACTAAACCACCACCACCCTTACCTCGGTCACCCACAAACGCACCTGCTGTCCACCTCTACAAGGCTTACATCAGGCGCCGCTGCAGCTGCCGACCTTCAACACCCCCTGGAAGGAGCTCAGGGTGGACAGCAGGAGCAAGGCCCTCTGTGCTATGGAGCAACTGGCTGGACAGGTGATCGGGTAGCTAGATATTTTCAGGAGCTGATTTTACGAGCCCAGTTCTTGTACCTCCTCGTAGCTATATAAGCACTAAAATCCTTCGCGGCAATGACTGCCCCTCGTGACTAGCAGTGATCCCCATGAGACTAGTAGAAATCTTCTGCAAAAATATGTGCCTGATTGTATGGACTCCCCCTTCACCAAAATCACATATATACTGACCCGCCCTCTGACTCTTCGGAGCTGTCTCCAGGGCTGCAGTCTTCATTTCCCCCCAAATAGAACTTGGCTCACAGCTCTCACACTGCTTTTTCTAAAATCTTTTTTTAAGTCAACACCTTTTGGAGCAGCTCCTCAGAGTGATCTGAGAGCCCCTCTCCCTGGCTACAGTCCTCAGTGAGGTCCCCGAATAAAACGCATTCCATGACTTTTCATTCCACTTCAGCCTCCACTACCCGGTGCCCTGAAGAGAGGGCTTTGGTGCTGCAGGTAAACGCAGGTGGCAGAACTCTAAGAGATTTGAGAAATGCTGAAGCTGGTGGGGAAACAATCATGAGTGGACATCCTCACCAAGGAAGAGCCTGTAGCAGCCCCGAACGCCAGGACATGGAGCGGACGTGGGGTGAAGGCTGCTGCTTCTCACTTCACAGTTCAACAGGCATCATTCCCAGCTAACAGCCTGTCTGCTAGAGCCGTAAAAGTCTGGATGCACTGTGGGATGATTAGGAAATAATTCAGGCCTTCAGCTAAACCTCTCAGCAAGGAAAACAGAATGGAGAAAAGGGGGCCTTTTCTTCATCTGTTGAAGGGCTTAGCCCTTCTGGCAGTTCTGCACCCTTTTCCCATAGTTGCCTGACAATATTAACTCCTCCTTCCATGCTGATATTCCTAGTATGCACACAAAACAAACCCCCACCCCCCGCCCGCCCTGGCCACACACACATCCCTCCAAACCTATTGCAGTTAAATGTGGCAGAAAGTGAAAATATGAAAGTGAAAGTCGCTCAGTCATGTCTGACTCTTTGCGATCCTATGGGCTATGCAGTCCATGGAATTCTCTGGGCCAGAATGCTGGAATAGGTGGTCCTTGCGTTCTCCAGGGATCTTCCCAACCCAGGGATTGAACCCAGGTCTCTGACACTGCAGGTGGATTCTTTACCAGCTGAGCCACCAGGGAAGTATTTTGTCAAATTCTACTTGCCTCTTGAAAAATAATGAATATCAATTGGAATGCTTAATGGTTCCATTTCAGACAAGAAACAGGTTTTAATATTTAAATCTATAATGACTCATAGTCCAACACAATGTGAAAAACAAAATTCTATACCAAGAACAATCTTCCCTAGAGGTGATTCTTACAATAATTAGGGTCAGAGCCTTAGATGAGTCATGGCAGGTGATCAGCCAGGGAAAAATTCACCTTGCTTGTGGCCTGAGGTCAGCAACTCTGCCTGCTCATTACTAATTAGTCTTCCAGAAATACTCCCTGTCCTGTTTTGCTACAAACAGAATAATTTCAGTGAGTAGATCTTAGGAAATTAGAAGTTATCCATTTAAATGTCAATTCCTGCTCTGCAACCGGAAGTTGAGAATTGAGGTCATTTGCATGTCTTTAAGATGCAGGTTAAAGACTTTAAGACTGCTTAAGGCAGCTCTTCCTCTTTTAATTAAGAGTAAGTAGGGTTAAAGATCATTCTGTAGCTGCTTGTAAATTTATAATCACACTTCTATCTGGATAGAGTGGTTCAGGGGCCACCATCACAATGGTGGCAGAAAAATGCCTTGATGTGTTACGTGTTTCCAGTTGTGTTTGTTAGACTTAAGGCTCCATTCTCCACCTTTTAAGTGCAAAATGAGATTCAGGCCAACAGAGTGAAATGGAGCCCTGATCTATGACCCAGATAATTCAGGTCCTTGTTGTAATTAATTATACAAGGAGGCCATTGGACAGACATCTGAGGCAGTAAAAGCCTCAGGGTTACCGCTCACTGGGGACGCTGAGGAGGGCCAGCTGGGCAGGAGGCAGGCCTCCCTGGTGCCCGGCAGCTGATTCCCCCGCTCTGCCTCTGTGCCAGCACCAGGCCAGCCTTCCCAGGGTCCAACCACTTCTGGTTTGGGGCTTCGGGATCGAAATCGATTTTTGCTTAAATAAACTCTTCACTTTGCTAACATGCTTGTTAATCTTCTAACCTGTCCTCCACCTCAGAAGCCTGGAAAGGGCAGAGGACTCGGGGTGGGGGAGGACCCTGCTCACCCCTCTCTCCTCTCGTAGCCCTGGCTCAACTTGGTTCAGAGCAGAAAAACAGGTGACCAGCTGTGTCCTGACTGCTAATGAGTTCCACCCCTTCTCATCCCTGCCAGGCTTTGGGGAAAAAAAGAAACAGCACCCAATTATCTCTGAGAATGCAAGCTGCAGGAAGGAGCAAGGGGACTGCCTATATTGTTTGCAAATAAGTGTCCTCTGACAGACTGCGCCTGAATGTCCTGCAGGGGTTGGCAGGTCTCGGGACACCAGCCCCACAGGTGGTGAGGTCTCTCCTGTCCCCGAGTGAGGATGTTGGAAGCCGGGTGTCTGTGTGTGGGGGGTTTTGGTTCAAGCCTTCCTTCAGCACGCGAAGCATCTTTTCAGATAACGGATGCCTCAGTCGAAGAAGGGAGCGAAATCACAGCCCAGTTCTCCCTGTCCCTGAGAACAGCTTGCATTACAGACTTACATCTGCACCTGGAACATTCCCTCATTATCTTAAGAGAGGGAACGCACTGAGAAACGGAACGCTCCCTGCCGCACAGGTACGCAAAGATGCCACAGTCACCGGCAACCGCAGCCCCGAGCCGGCGAGCCGAGGGCACTCGGGAGGGAGAATACCCGGGCCTCGCAGCCTAGCTGCTGCCCACGGTACGCCCCAGGGGAACTCAGGGTGTGAAAACGCAGGGCTCGGCCCCAGAGAAGCTGAGGTGCGTACAGAAGGAAGGAAGGAACGATTTCACTGAGCCCACACTCTTGCACTTTCCCATACATGGAAAGCCACCAAATTCCTTACTTTGGGATATCTGGTTTTCTTCAGCTCAATAATCTTTGGGTGTTCAGACTACCTGACCTTGGCTGTAAAGCCTCTGTGTAACCTGGCTCCTCCCCTGGCTCGCTCAGAACAGTTCTCTCAAGGTCACCTGAGATGCTGTCTCCTGGGCCTGAGGTCCTAAAAATTTCTGCCGAGTAAGACTGAGCTCTCAGCTTGTAGGTGGGGCGCACCTTTTCAGCTGACAGCGTTATCGCTATCAGTCGCTCGTCTTAGCAGACTGCTGCCAGCTTTGCAAGAGCAGTCTGTCCATGTCCCCTGGCACTGATCAAGACGTTGAGGAAGCTTTTAAGACATTTCTTAAAGTTCCATTCAAACGCTTCTGGATCCAGCTAAAAGTGTAGGCTGATCTCTGTGATCTGTGTTAGAGTCACTTGAGATGAACTCAAAAATACTCAAAAACCACTCCAAAGCTAAAGCAAACACTCACTCCAGGGGTCAACATTCCATTTCCTGGCCTTTCAGCCAAGCTCTTCGGGTCAGTCCGGGAAAACCCTGATCTCAAGATCTCAGTGAATCCAAGACTGTTTCGACCCACGTGCTCAGGGAGAGCACCTTTCCCAACACAGCTGATAAAAAAGGAGTAAGACGTAATCGGCGGATCCGTTCTGAACACATGAACGTGTTCTGCTCTGGCTCTCGGGAAAATGAGATTTGCTGGGGCAGCTTCCGAACAGCAGTCTCTCTGCCACGCATTGGATTCCGCTGCAGCTGGGAAGGATCTTTTCCCTTCTCCACATGCACTTTACGTGAATTTAAGCACCCTTCAAACAAAGAGTGGATGGACTTCCTACAAAGCTCTGGAATGGGTGCATGATGGAGAAGGCTCAGTTCAGTTCAGTTCAGTTCAGTCGCTCAGTCGTGTCCGACTCTTTGCAACCCCATGAATCCCAGCACGCCAGGCCTCCCTGTCCATCACCAACTCCCGGAGTTCACTCAGACTCGCGTCCATCGAGTCCGTGATGCCATCCAGCCTTCCCATCCCGGGTCGTCCCCTTCTCCTCCTGCCCCCAATCCCTCCCAGCATCAGTCTTTTCCAATGAGTCAACTCTTCACATGAAGTGGCCAAAGTACTGGAGTTTCAGCCTCAGCATCATTCCCTCCAAAGAAATCCCAGGGCTGATGTGACATGTAGTCTCAAGGGGCAGTCATACAACATCTGGAGCAAAAACCAAATGGTGGGAAAAAAGAGCAAACTGTTGCAGTAAAAAGGGGGAAAAGGCATGAGGTTTTTTTTCTTTAACTTCCCTTGTGACTCAGACTAAAGACTCGGCTGCAATGTGGGAGACCTGGGCTCGATCCTGGGTTGGGAAGGTCCCCTGGAAAAGAGAATGGGTACCTACTCCAGTATTTTTCCCTGGAGAATTTCATGGACAGAGGAGCTTGACAAGCTACAGTCCATGGGGTTGCAAAGAGTTGGACAGGACTTAAAGACTTTCACTTTTCCTGAGAATAAAGAAGATAAAAAGAACAGTGAGTAGGCCTGAACATCACTAGTTATTATTAGTATTTTTTTTTTTTACTTTAACTGCTTCTAACTCTGCACGTCTATAACCAAGTTTGCTTTTCTGCCCTTAACTCTGCAGAGGCTACACTTCACACCTGTTTCCTTTGACTCCGTGCTGAACACATCCTGTATCCGGTGTTTACCCTCACGACACCCTTCCTGTGCAGCTACTGTGAGGAAGAAGGCTGCGGCACCACGGAGCAGACAGACGCAGCTGCTGGGTTGCTGGCACCAGCCTGTGACTGTCTTTGAGACAAGAGGAAGTAATCCAGACCCTAACAGCTTTGTTCGTCATCACTGCCTCCTGACTGTGAGCCCTCATCTTATATAAGCCCCTAGACTCTTCAGGATGCAAAGGGCTGACTCATTGGAAAAGACTGATGCTGGGAAAGATTGAGGGCAGGAGGAGAAGGGGGTGACAGAGGATGAGATGGGTAGATGGCATCACCAACTCAGTGGACATGAGTTTGAGCAAGCTCCGGGAGACAGTGAAAGATAGGGAAGCCTGGCGCGCTGCAGTCCGTGGGCTCACAAAGAGCTGGACAGGGCTGAGAGACTGAACAGGACTCCCCGTGGACGGGGGACACAGTTCTGGAGGCATGAGCCTGCTGTCTTCCCCTCTCAACCAGGTGAGAATTAAAGCCACCCTTGTATTTCCTCCAAACTCTCTGTGGTTTCATCTGGCTTCGGTGGGCAGAGAAGGCCAAGATTGTGGGCAGAGAAGGCCAAGATTTTGGCCAGCACAAACTAGCACATCAGAGTGATCGCCGCGGACGAGCTCACATGGTGAGACTGCTTTGTGTTTTCTAGAACGCTTAACCAACACCCACCAATTTGATAATAGAAAACAACTTTTTAAAAGTAAGAGAAAAAGTTAGATGCAGGCTAGTATCTGAACTGGAAAGGAAGCTCCCAGTGGCTGAAGGATAACCTTCTCTGGGTTCGTAAATTTACGTGATGCAAAGAGAAAGCCAGAACCGATCCTGAGGAAAGATCAAAGATTCTGCAGAAAGTGCCATAAAAACTTAACGACTAAATTCTGAAACAGGGACCACGAGACCCTCAAAATCAGCTGCCAGTATAACCGGGGGAACCGTGCTCTCCTCTCGCGCTCGGGGATGTATGGTCTGGACCCTCCTATGGGTGGGTGCCCAGGGCCCACCCGCCTTACTTACTTGCTGCCGCCTCCAGCTTGCGCTTGTGAGGAGGGTCTTCGATGATCCTGTTGAGGTCCCCGCGGTTCCTCAAGTCCATCGGCTTCTCCCAGACGGACAGCTGCATCGTTGGGTTGAAGAAGAAAACTCGGTCATCGCCCGTCCAGACCACACACCTGTGCAGATCAAGAGCCCGCTCTTAGTCTCCCGCAAGGCACACATCAGAGACTGAGTGTGTACTCCAAGTTGACCAGTCGTGTCTGATTCTCTGCGACCCTATGACCAGTAGCCCGCCAGGCTCCTCTGTCCATGGGATTCTCCAGGCAGCAATGCTGGAGTGGGTTGCCCTGCCCTCCCCCAGGGAACCTCCTGACCCAGGGATCAAACCCGAGTCTCTTATGTTTCCTGCATCTGCAGACAGGTTAGTGCAGGCGTGCGTCCAAACCCAAAATGCCCTTTGGGGCTGAAATCCACACACTCACAAAAGTAATATTTTACCAGAGTATGAATAATAATAGCGATGTCTGGCTTTTCAGGGTGATTCTCAGATGTTTCTCATACATTCTCTCACTTGATTCACAGGCAGACAGCGACCTGACCTTCCTTTTACTGGTAAGGACAGCAAAGTTCAGAGAAGTGAGAGGATTAACTAGGGCCCGGGACGTCTGAGCTCTTCCTGAGGGCCAGCTCTCCTTCAGTTGGATTTCCACTCTGGCCCTGGGTCCAAGGACCAGGTAACACAGACCTTGGTTCCCAGTAAACTTCCCTGACTGGACTTTGACTGAGCAGCAGGCTTCATGGAGCCACACGGAGGCCACAGCCCATCCCTCTCCAGCTGAGAACCAGCAACCAGGCTGCTGGAATCAGCAACCTCAGCACCGCTGAGGTGTCCCGCTTTCTTTTCAGAAGAGCAAAGAATTAGCTTTGCATTTTCACATGGAGGAAACTAAAATCTCCAAAAGGCATAATATGCAATTTTAAGACTTCATCTCTGTGAAAGGTTACCAGAGAGAAGGAAAGATTGCAAAGGAGAAACAATGAGGAAAAGAAAAAAAGGGAAGGAAGAGCTCCCTTCCCGCAGAGCGAGTCTGCAGTGTGGGAACGCACACAGGAGTTCAGACCTGGCCTCAGTGCGTCCCAACAACACAGCCGGTCAAGGCCACCAGAGCAGCCTCAGGCTGCCCTGTGACGTCTCTGACGGTGCAGAGAAATGAGATCTGCCCTGCCTCTGGTCTGGCCCTTCCAAAAGATTCTTCTTGGGTTAGGCCTCTCCCCTCCAGGGACCTCGGCACCCTACAGTGACCTCTGAGGGCCCGGGAAGCTCTAGGGCTCTCCCCAGGCTCCTCAGAAGCTGCAGGAATGGGCAGGACTAGTCCTCATGGACTGAAACCCTCTGGTCATTGATTTCTTGAGGGATCAGGGAACTTCTGGGCACTGCCTGGCCTCCCGAGCACCAGCTCCTGCCTTACCATCAGACACACCTGGTTGCCTGCTCCCTCTCTGGATCCAGGCAGCACACACCAGTCTGCTTCCCACAGAGAAAATCACTCCCACTCTTGAGCCTCTGTGTTCAGACCAGCCAGCCACTCCCCGTGGGCCAGACAGAAGGCTCAGCGCAGGGGCTGAGCCTCACGTTCTGAAACTCTGTGCAGACCAGATCCCTACGTGGAGATGACCTTTAGTCTGTCTGATTTACTCCACAGCCAGGCCAGGTTCATGGGAGTGGGAGCCAAATAACGACGCCAAAGAGGCCTACATCCTACTCCCGAGACCCTATGAATGTTACCTTACAGGGCAAAAGGGACCTTTCAGGTGTGATTAAGTTCCTGTTTTGAGATGGAGGGAGTGGGCTGGGCTGTCCAGGCAGGCTCAGTGTCATCAGAAGGGTCCTCATAAGGGAAGAGGGAGGCTGGGGAGTCAGAGTCAGAGAAGGGGATGGGAGGATGGAAGCAGAAGACAGACAGACAGACACACACACAGGGTGGGTGGGTGGAGACAGAGATCAGAGGATGTGCCACTCTGGCCTTGATGTGGGAGGAAGAGGCTGTGGATGCCAATGTCTCTAGAAGCTGGACAGTCTAGAGCAGAGTCTCCCCTGAGCCTTGGGAGGGAATCAGCCCCCTCCTCCCCACCTGGATTCAGGCCCGTGGGGTTGGATTCTGATCTCCAGAGCTGTGAGATGTGAGTTTCCACAGGTTGACGACCAATAGACCTCACCCTTGACCCCTCCCCATCCTGGGTGCCAGCACCAGGGTCCGTGTCCGGCCAGCAGCAACCTAGACCCCCGCCCTGTGTAGGCCCCTGCTGGCCTGGTCGTCCAGGTGGACGGCCGTGACCCGCCTTCTCGGTGCATGCACCCTCCAGCTCTAGGCATGCCCTTGACCTTCAGGTAACCTTGAGAGCTGCCCTCACCGTCAGTGATCTCCATTCCATCATCTGTGTAGGTGGGGCCTGCGATGGACATTTGTGTTATTCTAACATGCCCATCACTGTGGGGAAATTGAAACAAACATGAGGGTCAGCCTTTATAGAGACTGGATGACAGGCCAACAAGGGCTGGACCTGAGGGGCAGGACTGGCAAGCTGGACAAGGACCTGGCCAATGGATGGGTCTTCCTGCTGCCCCCAGCAGGCCTGGACAGGGCACAGGTGACCTCTTGCCTGGAAGCTGCCTGCCTGCTGGTGCAAAAGTCGTCTGGCTTAAGAAGCTTTTACTGTGTATAAAGCTGCAGGTAATTATGCTGTTCTGTACATTATGTACAATTCTGCCACTGCGTGAGTTCTCGCACAGAATTCTGGGTCAGCAGGGACCATAAACCCTGCCGGGAGCACAGCCCCTTCCCTCTCAGATGCTCTGGAGGGTGACGGAGTGCCTCCTGCTGGGTCTGGGGGCTGCACTCCTCCAACACTCAGCACGTGTTCTTAGCACCACGAGTAGCCCACCTGGGTTATCTGAGCACCACGGGGTGGGGTGGGGGGAGGTCTGCCTGGTGTGAATGCAGGCTGTTTGCAGCTTCCGCTAGATCAGAATGCAGGCGATGTCAAGTAAGAAGCCGGCAGACCCGCAGCAGTGCAGAGGGTGAAGCCCAGTCCTGGGCACCCTCTCACACGGAGGGCATCCATCAGGCTTCTCTGGTGCACGCAGGTGGCTGCTCACTGCCCACACACAGGCTTCTAAAGCCTTCTTTGGTCAGGCTACAGCTGGAAAAACAGCTCCAAGACCAAAGCTCCTGGCAGCGAGTAAGTTGGTTTGTGACAGTCGGGATGGTATCTTTTCACTGTTTGACTGCACTTGGCCTGAGTGGGAAAGACTAGACACATCTTTGACTCGCTGCATCCCTGTCTATTTAAAAATTTAGGAGCTGTGGTGTGGCCCCTGGGACCCCTGACGGCGCCTGCAGTACAATGAACCTCTAGAACAGTCACACCTGACAGGTACAGCTGTTCTGGCAGGCAGTCATCCTGTGCCCAGCACCCCTCCACCCACACGTGAACACACATATACTCGCACATGCACGCACGCACACACATGCATTGACACACAGCATATACACTTGTGTGCACACACACGAGTACACACTTGTGCATAAATGCACGTACACTCACACGTGTGCACACACATGCATTCACACACATGCACATACACGTGTGCACGCACACACAAGGACACCAGTGATCTGGGCATCACAGCCCCAGCCCAGTGGCCTCAGCGTCATGGCTGACTGGTCTGCCCCCTCCTCTAGAGTCACTGGGGGGCACTCAGGAACCCAGGGGCATGGAGCCCCACCTTCTGGGAGGAGGGCTCTGCCTCTGCATGTCTCAGCACCTCAAGCAGTGATCTCACTGCTGGGGACTCAGTGTCCTCATTTATAAAAGCAGATTGGTGGACGCAAGTCTAGTCCCAGGACTCCTTAAGTCCCTTCTAACTTCTATCCTACCTTCTATTCTTTTCTGCTAACTTTCCACTTTGGTCCAGGACCCCAGGCATGGCCACATTAATGCCCTTCAGTGTGGATCAACCTTACGGGCAGAGACAGCGTCCCTGAGCTAGTCCGTCCTGGGCTCGGGGGGCTGCACCTAGTGACCGTGCCTGCCCTGGGGTCGCTTCCCCTGGCAGCCCGCGGGGTCAGGGCCTGGGGCAAATCCACGGGGATGGGCCTCCTGCTGAGACCACGTCCTGTTAGCCCAGCCCTTCCCCCGACCCCCGCACCCCCGACCGCCACACC
>SJYQ01001176.1:752290-807546 GCA_006410935.1 Redunca redunca
GCCACCCCCACCCCTGGAGGATCTCTTTGCTTCCTGAGAAACTGGGCGGCCCGGGCTGACGCCCGGCCCAGCCCGTGGACAGGAGGCCGGTGGGTGCTTTGAGCTCAGTCGGTGCAGCAGGTGTGGCCCCAGGCCGGAGGAGGCCTTCCTGGAGGCAGACTGCCGTCATCCCAGGGTGAGCTGTGCCCGAGGTTCTGTGGGTGTGACACTAAGGTCAAGCACATGTCAGACCACGCCGCATGCAGCCGTCCCCGCTGGGAAGCTGCGTGGTGCTGCCCCTGAGCCCTGGCCCCCCCCCTGCAAGATCCTGGTTCCTCTGGCACTTTTCAGGGCACACATGGACCCAACCTCCCAGGCATGGGGGTGTTTGAACGCCGGTACCCTTTATCCTGGAATGCTTTACCCCGGAGGCCAGGCAGCCTTGCTCAGGAGGCACTGAGTCAGGGGGGCTCGGAGAGAGGCGAGCAGAGATGAGAAACATGCCCGGGCTCAGCCGGCCGGCCCAAGGCCCCTTGGAAAGCTGCAGGCGTGGTGCCTCCTGCAGCCCCGCCGCCCCCTTCCCCGCGAGAGGACAGCTCCCTGCACGGCCACCACTCGGGCTGGAAGGCTCATCAGTGACTCATCCAGACTGAGGACCCCAGGATCCCACGGAGCGTGCTGCCCTCGAGCGCAGCGTCACTGAGAAGTTGAAACTGCAGCCTCCACAGTAGAAGTCTCTAGGGCTCAAGGTCAGGTCTCCTGCCCAATGACAACCCCCGGGACAGCATCGGTACATTTACTGCAACCCCTCATGTGATTTGCAGTCAACTGTGCTTGCCTTAGAAACACACACGAGAGAGTTTGGTTCCAGAAGACCCCAGACAGCGTCTCTGGCTCATAAAATAGCAGCTTAAGTCTGTGGTCCCCATTCAGTTCCTGGCACCAAGCTCCTAAACCCTTTTAATTCACTGAGCCACCAGGCATCGCTTTTCCTCCTGAGGAGCGCCCCTGACCTCACGTGAGTTCACGCTGGCAACATGGTGACTAACGTGCCTCCATGTGTGACCACTGGGTAGGTGCTGGTCCCAGAAAGGCCAACTGCGTGATCAGAGGGCTGGTTTTCTGGCTGCACCCCCAGCCTCCAGGAGCGCGGAGGACAGGCCTGACAATGAAGCATTCAGAAGGCTCCCTTTGGGTTCAGAGGGCTGCAGTGTGCTGACCTCGCCGACGTCCTGGGGGGTGGCAGCCCCAGGAGGACGTGGGGCCCGGAGACCCCGCCCTGCAGCCTGCCCTTGCCTCTCCGCCATCCGGCTGTCCCTGGGCTGCGCCCTGTATAATACAGACATCATCACGAGTGAACCACTCCCCTAAGTCCTGTGAGTCGTTCTAGCAAACTTTCCAACCTGACGGGAGGTTGTAGGAGCCCGGGACTCGCAGTCAGCCGGGGAGGCATGCGGCAGGGGACTGGGCCTCAGCCTTTGGCCCGTGGGGTCTGCGCTAACCCAGGAGTTGGCATCAGACCCGACTTGAAGGGCAGGACAGCCTCAGCCCTGGAAACCCTGTGTCGTTAGGTGTCACCATGGAGGCCCGGGCCTGCGAGGCGCCCCCGGCTCCCCGAGCGCAGGAGCTGAAGTGGGGGAGGCCCTTGGGTGCCCGTGACATGGACCACTGAGCAGAGAAGGGGAGGGGCCCCGTCTGTCCAGGTACGAGCAGGGCTTCCTGCAGTGAGCAGCTGGCCAGGGCAGGACAGATGCCGGGATCCACTCAGGACACCACGCAGGGCAGATGCGCACCCAGGGACCGCGGTCGGCTGCTGCTGCTGCCTCGACGGCACCTTGAGTGGCTCTGTTCCAGTTCTCTAAATTAGCTGTTCCTCCCAGCCGTATCCTGCAGTCTAATCTGCAGGCTTTAAAACTAATTTTACTATAATAACCTTTTTTTTTCTGATTCTAAATTACTCCATTATAAAAGGACATTTTTGAAAACCAGAGTCGGCGGCTCCCTCGCGAAGGGCGCTTTGAGTGTGGAGGCGCAGAGAGCGGGAATCCTCACAGGGCAGCCACAAAGAGCAGGCATGTCTTTAATTAACAGCTCCTCGGTTATGCTTTTCCTGGAGTCCACGGAAAGGCCTTTGAAGTGCAAGGCGTGCCGCCGTCTCTCTAGACACGGCCTTGCTCAGATCAATACACAACGGCCTTCCTACTTTAATGCATATTTGCAAATATATTGGAGCAGGATAACTTATCACTTAAACGCTATTTTTCTTTTGGCAGATGGTGACAACGGTGTGGAACTCTACCCGCCAAGAGCTGCAAATTGCTTTGTGTAAAACAGCATTACCCACAGGGCATGCATTTCTCTTTGGTGGAAACAACAAGCGCTGGGTCAGCCGGAGCAGTCTCCCCGACCCCCAGGTGAGGGCTGTCTTACCAGGGGGATCCCGGCACTGGGGCGGAGGCCACGGGCCTCGTGCCTTTGGGCGTGCTATCCTCGCTGGTCACCAGGATCGACGGAGGCTCCTGTGAATAGAGAGCAGGAAAGCACTTTAAAACAAACTGAAACACTCCTCTTCAATTAGAGGCCACCGAGTAAAGACTAACTAGTCTCCTGCAGACAGACCTGCCCACAGCGGCTATTAAGCAACGACCGGCTCAGCAGAGCCAGCGCTCGGGCCTGGGGGTCACGTGAGCCTTTAGAATTCAGGGCACAACTGACGGTGTTGAGCGACCTAGACTAGGGCCCCCCTGTAATTATCCCAGATTGGCTTGGCTGCCTGCTTCTGCAGACAGACACAGGCAGAGCAGCTGAGAGATCGCTTCTGAACACCCCAGCGTCCAGGGGCAGAAACCCCCTGGACTCATCTCTGGAAACAGGCTCACGGGGCCCCCGAGCCCAGCCTCCAGTGGCGGAAACCCTCCGAGCATCGAGGGCCCCGGGAGGTTGGGCTGGCCCAGCCCGTCCCTGGCAGGCAGGGGAAGTGACAAGCGCGTGTCCTTGCAGCCTCCTGTCACTCCAAGGACGCCCCCCCATTTCTGGAGTGTCCAGCTGGGGGCAGAGTTCGTGGCCTGTCTCACAGGGTGCAGCTGACTGTGATTCACACTGGGGCCTCTGCCTTCATGTAGAAAAGAGTGTCTGAACATGACATCCCCAGAAGAAAATGAAGATTTATTTCCTAAAGTTAAGAAACAAAACAAACGAAACAAAAAAACTACAGCTAGGACACCTGGCCCATTGCTTATTATGGATAGAATCTGGACAGAATTAAAAGCTTTCTGAGATCAGAAAACATAGGCAATTATACCACCAACATAGACGTGAATCCAGGATTCAGACTGACTTCTCCAGCTGCGTGGATATACAAGAGACACTGGATTTTGTTAAACAAAGGGAACGAGAAAAGCAGAAGTGTTAGTCACTCAGTTGTGTCCGGCTCTTTGTGACCCCATGGACCCGCCAGGCTCCTCTGTCCATGGGATTCTCCAGCAAGAAGACTGGAGTGGGCAGTCGTCCCCTTCTCCAAGGGGTCTATCCCACCCACAGATTGAACCCAGGTCTCCCGCGTTGCAGGCAGGTGCTTTACCGTCTGAGCCACCAGGGAGGCCCTTAAACAAAAGGAAACAGAACCAAACTCCTAAAGGCAGAACTGAAAAATTACCACGAGAAAATTACTTTAAGAAGTCAGTGCAATCTCAAAGTTTGAGCAGCTCTAAAAGGAAAAATGGGAGAAGGCAATGGCAACCCACTCCAGTACTCTTGCCTGGAAAACCCCATGGGCGGGGGAGCCAGGTGGGCTGCAGTCCACGGGGTGGCAAAGAGTCAGACACGACTGAAGCGACTTAGCAGCAGCAGCAGCAAGAGAAAAATGAAACCACAGTGAGCACAATAAATTCTAGTGGCAAGGAAACATTTCTTTCCTTCTACCGCCTGTTTTCATTATTTTAATCTCAAATTTAGAATAATATAATAAGGACTGCATTTTCTTTCTCCCGAAAAATCGTTAAGATTACAAGGTCCTAGTGCATTATTCCAAACAGCAACCAGGTTCCAAGCCGAGAACGCTCAGTTCAATTTAGTTCAGTTCAGTTCAGTCGTGTCCGACTCTTTGCAGCCCCATGAACCGCAGCACGCCAGGCCTCCCTGTTCATCACCATCTCCCGGTCCACCCAAACCCATGTCCGTTGGGCAACTAAAGCTCTAGATTCATTTAGAAAAAATTAAATGTCTCTGAAAGCTGAGACACTTTTTCTACCACCATCTGTGTCAGCGTCCTATGAGGCAGTGTAGGTAAGAACATGGTTAGCCGGTTGTCGGAATGATGGGAACACCCAGGACGCCGAGGCTCCCCGCCCCGTGGGGCACCGGTGGTGGGTGGCCGCGCAAGGCCAGGGCCGTTGCAGCGAAAGCCCAGATGCTTGTCCAGGGGCCCCCAAGGGCCACCCTGGGACCACAGCTCATTCCTACCCCCAACTTCCTTTCGAAAGGTTGTTAGCGAGGAAAGTGCTGGGTGATGGCAGCACTGAAACCTAAGATTCAAACACAAAGTTAAAAGATCACCAGGGGCTATCAACCCCAAAGGAGTCACTTAAAGCTCCAGTGAGATCACAGGCAGTGACGTGAGGCCCCCTCCTAGCAGGGCCCCCTCACCAGGAGCGGACGGCCGGTGTCAGCGGGGCGGGCCAGAGGATGAGCAGGGAGGCCTGGGATGCAATCGCATCCATTAAAGGTTGGACAAGTAACATCCAGGACTTGCGGGGTGGTCTCTCTCACACTCGGCCATCCTGGTACCTTACTGGGGTCTGCCGGTGCCCTTCACTCGTCGTGACAGGTCGTTACACGGAATAAATGGTTTGTAATTTATATGATTATTCCTAAATTCACGAACAACTTTTTTTTTAGAATTTGGGGTAGTAGAAAATGTCTTAGTTTCCTATGAGAAAATAAGTTCAGGATAAATAATGAACATAACAGGGTGTATTCAGAAACATTTGTGTTAAAAATATAAGGGTATGTTGAGACCAGAGTTTATATTACTAATCCAATTAGGAAAACGAGGGGAGATTTTCATTACGAAGCTAATTGAACAATGGAACGCAATGAAGGGCCTCTGAGTAGAAGATTCCCCTTGATAATTTTTTCAGGGAAATACGGTGGGACATGATTTGTGATAAGAGACTAACACTTAAATTCGGTGATGCTGGGATTCTCCAGCTAATTACCAAGGTCGTCTTCTGGTGCAGCACACTGGCTATGATTTCCTGTTGGTGATAAAGATGGCTAATCACGGCATAAAACTCCCTTCTGCACTGAAGTAATAAAAGTGAATTAGACACACAGAGTGCAGAGATAAAGAAAGTAGTTAAAGCAGAAGAAAGACGATCTGTTTAATAAATACATGATTCTGGCAGGATGTTCACCTCATAGAGAGAGATCCTTCATCGGGAAGCAAGAGATTAATTTGCTCTATTGTTCGCAATTCATTTACACCATCCAGCCCCGGCACTAAGGACGGAGGGGACGGTGGGGACCACAGGTGAGGGTGCCCCGGCACTAAGGACAGAGGGGACGGTGGGGACCACAGGTGAGGGTGCCCAGGGATGTCGCTAATGGGGAACGGGTAGGACAACCACAGGAACGGGGGTACCTAACAGGCCGAGGTAGAGACAAGGCTGACAACAGCATAGGAAGAGAGAATGTTCACACAACCCTGGGGCAGGCCAGAGGCCACCAGGGTGTCCGACGGACCAGGCCAGAGGCCGCCAGGGTGTCTGATGGTCAGAGCATGTTATGTGTCATTTGTGACTTTCAAAGGAAGCAGTAAAAGTTGATTTCTTGGTTATTCATGGGAAAGGAAATGCACTTAACACGTTCTCTGTCAATCTGTAAAGTGCTGCTTTATCGGGAAGGACCTAAGAGTCTGTGTTCAGAAGACCCAGGCGTGCATTGGTTTTCCTGTAACAGGGAAACCGAGTGCAGATGATAGCTTCAGCCAAGGGGCGTCCAACTGCACAGACTGGCCGCCTGTGTGCACTCGCCTTCTGAGACGGGGGCAGCACGCGTGAGAACCCAGGGTCACCACCCAAGCCCCTCCCGCAGAGCCTGCCCGTGAGCTCTGGACCAGGCCCAGACGGGAAGGCCAGGCTGCTCCTGCTTGGCTCCCAGAAGCCCCTTCCTTCTGCTGGCTTCTGCAGCGGTCCAGCTGGCAGTGGCCTGGTACCACAGAGGGGACTGCAAAGTGCCTCTGCTGAGAGTCAGGTGGGAAATGGGGAGAAGGGTGTGCAGGCCCCCAGGGCCCCCGGCCAGGGGTTTTGCGTCTTGCAGCCACCAACCTTGTCCTCTGCATCCCCCGCCGGGCTCTTCCTCTCTGCGTGCAGCACCAGGGCTGGTGGGCAGGGCGCCCGGCTGCGCTCTCTGCTTTTATCTGTGGGACCAAAACAATCATCGTTAGCATCCATTTGTCACATCAGTTTGTAAAACCGGAAAGGGGCAAAGAGCAGCCTCGGGAATTCCGAGTGGTGGCGCACGCAGTGCGTCTTGCAGGAGGCTGTGCCATCCGCGCTGCTGACCGTGCTGCTGACAGAGCCTCCGTCCACTGGCCACGGAGCAGCTGGCCACGCACGCTGGCCCAGGCCACGTGGGCCACGACGGACAGGGCCCAGGCCTCCTCCACAAGGACCAGGGGCCAGTGCGGCGGCTGAGCCCGCAGGCTCTATCAGCGGCTGTGACGGGCCACCCTGGCCCCCAGTCCCGAGCAGGAATGGGGGTCCACGCTAGCCACAGCCTGGCTACATTGTTCGTCGGTCACTGACACGGGCTCTGGCTCCATGGGCAGCCCTCTCAGTGCTTCCACTGTGCAGACAGTGACTGCCGATGGAGGAGGTGGAAAGCGCCAAAAGCCTGAGGCTGGATATGAAAACAGTTAGGCTCCATCTTATTCTAAGACATTGTGTAGCCTCAGACGTCTGTAGGCAGTGACAGGCGGCAAGGTTAACCACGCAGTTAGGACCAAGGATGAGTGGAAACTCCAAGCCACCCAACCACAAATCAGCCTCACAAAGAGATACATCCACCGAGGGGACCCTGGAAGGGTCCAGAAAGGGTTGCGTGACCTGGAACTCCGTCTGTGCAACATGTGTGGGAGGATCCCAGGGTGGTTCCTGCCCAGTGGGATGGAGGAAGGAAGGACACAGGGGATCAATGTGTGTGTGCGCGCATGCGTGCATCTGTGTGTGCATATGTGTGTGTGTGTATGTGTGTGAGTGCGTGCGTATGTGTGTGTGTGTGTGTGCATGTGTGTATATATATATGTGCGTGCGTGTGTGAGCGTGCTTGGGCTTGGCTCCTGTGTGGAGCCCGGCCGTGTGGCCACAGTGGCGCAATGCCCATCCCCTAGTGGCTGCAGGGCTGGGTCCAGGCTCCGGGGCAGCCTCTCCAGAGCCCTGGGTGAGGAAGCACCTCCCTGCGGGCACTAACAGCTGATCTCAGAGCTCCCTCTGGGCCCTCAGGTCAGCTCTGGACTGGGACCAAAGATCCCGTCCACACAGAGGAGCTTTGTCTGGACAAGACAAAAGCAGGCGGGAGCCAGCCCCGGGGCCTGGCCTCCATCTGTCACGGGCAGGGCTGGATAGACAGGTGCCCTGAGCACAGCCAGGCCCCTGGTCCGGGACGTCGCTCTGAAGGGCAGCCAGGCCTGCGGGCTCTGCCCCAGGGCCAGCTGGCTGGTCCTGGCTGCTCGGGAGCCCTGAGCTCAGGCTGGGGGCGAACAGACCAAGTGTGGACCTCGGACCTCGTGGGCCTCCTGCTGCCCTGGCGTCTCCACACCAAGTGTGTCTGGAGCCTAGACCGCACTCTCCATTCGCACAAGGATGGCCAGGGCCAACCACTCACCTCCCAGGCCGCGGGGACCACCACCCAGAGGCCTGCCTTGGGCCTGGAGACACCACCTATGGGGCCATTTCACCCCCAGACTGGGGGAATGAGCTCCCAGCTCTTCACTGAACCATAAACCCAATCTGAGTCAACAGAACACATTTCACACCACGTTCCGCCCTGGAGGGCAGTGGGGCTTTACTTCATCATCCTTCATGGTGATGAGCAGAGCCCCCCGGGCAGCTTCCAGAGCCTATGAGAATGAGTCCCTCCGCCAAAGCCCGCTCCTCATCAAGACGCGAAGGGCTGTGTGGGGCCAGGAGGCTGGCTCCAGAAGGGACAGTCCTGACCACCCACTTCCTGTGTCTGCAAAACAGATCATGCCACCCACAAAGGACAGAGGAGCTGATAGAGGCGGGTGATGCAGGAAGATGGTCCCTAACTGGGCGACACCGAGGCTCTGCTTGAAATATCAGAGGAAGAGACGAGAGCAGCCCAGAGAACAGAGTCCCACAGGGAGGGTTTCACCGTGAAGTCCCACGCTGTGTCCCCCACGTGTTATGCTGCGGTGGGACCGTGTGCCCGAGTTAACGTAGGCCTCATCAATGCCCACAGCAGGGCCACCCGGCCCAAACTGCCTCCCGTGGCTGCCTACGCCTCTCCTCCACGTGGGGACCCTTCAGGGCCGCAGACCCCAGAGCCCTACCCCCTGGCAGCTCCCAGCAACAAGATGCTCCTCTGCGGGTGGAAAGAGCCGTAAAGTCCCACTGGGTCAGCGGTAGCTTCTCAATGCCCTGGCCCCAGGCTCCCACAGGCGCTGACAGATAGCGCAGTCCAGAGTCAGGGAGCCTCAGCTTCAGCTCAGGCCCCGATCCCGCCGGCCACAGGCTCTGTGCGAGGTGGGAGCTGGTTTGCAGGAGGCATCCAGGGAGCAGCCCTGGAACCCAGCGGTTCTCGCTGCTGCGGCCGAGGAGCAGAGTGGGGAGCTGGAGCCCAGGGTGGGCGGACGGGGGTTGCAATGACGTCTGGGTGCGGGTGACCTCGGAAAGACATCTGCACCAGGCAGAAACGTGCAAGCACCCGTGCTGGGGGGTCCGCCGAGGAGACAGCTGAGGAAAGCAGCATCGGAGACCCCACCAGAGCAGCTCTCCTGAGGAAAGGAGCCGGGAACACGGCACCCTGCCTTGCCGTAGAGATCTCGGCTGGAGAACCTCCCCAGAGCCTCCCAAAGGACCTGGGGCCCTAGACCCCTGCTCTGCAAAGGAGGTCAGAGAACACGAAGCAGCTAAAGGCCCCCCAAGGCCCTCCAGCAAGGCCCCAGGAAGGAAGAGGAGAGCTTGAACTTGCAAGGAGGTGGAATGGTCTGATTACAAGCCTAGCCTCCGATTTCTAATTGCAGGGCCGGGCAGCTTCCAGGGGCCTGAGGCATGAACAGCAATGAGCAGATGGCTGTTCACCACCTAAGCACGTGGCCTGGGCTCCTTTCCAGACTGCAGGGGTCGTTCCAGGATGGGGGTGTATGCTGACACGGGGGGAGAGGGGTTGGGGGGCTCTAGAGAGAAAAAGCGATCAGGTATCCCTGAAATGTGAGGAGCAGATTCTTGTCTCGGGCCCATAATGCACGCTGTATAAAATGTACAAGGAAGCTGATAGCACCCGTGCTCGTCACAATGTCATTCTCAATGACAGCAGTCTTACTTACCTGAGTTCCCTCATTATCTGAGAAAACATTCTTTTTTTCATTTATTGAAAACACTTGATCCCTGTAAAGAAATTGGTTCTTCAAGTCCAGCATTTGGGCTGCATGCCTGGCGTTGGTCACAGGATGGCTTCTTCAAGAAGACGGTCCTGATCATCACTCTAAAGCCCCCTCACTGCATGCCTGGGCTGGGGCCCAGAGCCCCCTGTAAAGCCTGCGTCTCCCCACTCATCCTGGAAGCGCTGATGCGGCGGCTCCCCAAGGGCCACTCCGGCCCCTCTGGCCTGCTTCACCCCCTTGGGCTTCGACCTCCGCACATACCCTATGGTGCCGCCATCAAACACCCTCTCGGGTGTCAAAGAAAACTAGTTCATGGAGGGAAATGAACAAATCATAAGACCCTGACGAGCTTAGGGGTGCCCACAATACATTTCCACGCTGTGAGGGAGGCAGGGTGGTCTCCTGACCCAGCTCAGCTCTGAGGTTTGAAGAGCTCTCAGATGGCCTGCAGTTTGCTTTTCCTGCCAGCAGGGCTGAGCAGCAAGAAGGCCCGGGCAGGCTGCATGGAAGCCAGGAAGGAGAAAGGGTGTCTGTGTGAGAACCGCCATGAGATGCCTGACACACACATTCAGTCCTTGCGCAGAGCCCAGCACAGCCCCGGCGGCATACGGGGACCAGTGGGGGAGAGGGGGAGAAGTGAGCCCCTCAGCGTGCTGCAGGGGGCGTCCCTGGCCATCCGGGGGTTCACATTCTGTGCTTCCAGTGCGGGGGACTCCCTGCCTGGGGACTTAAGATCTTACATGCCACATGGCTAGGCCCAAAGATCAGAAAAAAAGACCTTTTTTAAAAAGAATGAAACAAAAAGAATAACGCTGTGGGGGTTGATGAGGGTGATGGTGGGGGATACACAATAGCCCTGGGGAGGGCAGTAGCTTGTCCGTTCCTTCTTGTGGGCAAGATAGCTCAGCAGTGGGTCAACCTCGCCTCTCTGAAAGAAGAGCCAGGTGGGCTCCCCGTGCCCTCACCTGAGCTCGGGGGCCGCCAGCACGTCACCTGTTGCTCAGGAGCCCCCTCGAAGCCACCTGTTCCCTTAGGACCAGAGACGTAAGGACTCAGAGGCGTCCGCCTAGCGCCAGGTCTCAGACCAAAGACGGCTGACTGACGTCAGCAGCAGAGCAGTGAGGCAGCTGGCACTTCAGCCGAGGCTGCTTCTACTGGATAAAGCACGAGGAGTCTTTCAGACATCTAAAGATTGCTCTTTTAATTTCTGAAATGAAGAAACACTGCAGACAAGTCAAAATTGTCTAACTTACCAAAAATACATGAAAGTATGTCAGCCTCTTCTAATTCAAAAGGTGATTCTGAACTTGAACCTCATTTTAATCCAACACACTTTGCCCTCTCTTGGTCTGTTTCCTCAAATGTGTGTGTGTGTGAGTTACTCAGCCGTGTCTGACTCTTTGTGACCCCGTGGACTGTAGCCCAGCAGGCTCCCCCGTCCCTGGGATTCTCCAGGCAAGAATGCTGGAGTGGCTGCCGTTTCCTCCTCCAGCCTCCCTGACCCGGGATGGAACCCGGGTCTCCTGTGTTGCTGCCACATTCTGGGGTTCTGAAAGCCAGCAGGGCGTCTGGGACCGTCTGCGGAACATCACAAGAAACAGAAGATGCCAACTGGGAACCTGGTTTCCTGCTGGGGAGAAAGGAAGTGGCTTAACCCCAAGGAGGAAGACAAAGGAGACAATTGACCTTTTCTGTCCTGAAAACCAAGAGTGCCTTCTGATGGGTTGTTCCCTGGGAACCAGCCTCCTCTGACCCTTTTGCAATCAGTGGGAAATCTCCCTTAGACCAAGGGGGCCCCTGATCTACAGATGGTCTGCACTGCACGACCCTGGCAGTGACTTCCTGGGGGTGCCCATGAAGTCGCAGGGGGCGCCAGGATGGCTTGAGTTCCCTGGTTGTTGCAGAAACAGGCCTTGATGGAAAGGTTGATAAAGCCTGTCCACACCACTAAACCCCACGTGCACACTGGCCTCTGCCTGCAGATGTTGTAAGCGACAGACAGTGGGGGCTGTGCTTGGAAACGGAGGGGACCGCCGCTCCTGGAGAAGCCTCTGCAGGGCGTGGGGTGCCAGACAGTAGTCCCGGCATCTCGGGGCCCAGCTTTCGTGTTTGCCACAATCTAGAGATGCCACTTCCATAAACGAGTGTTCTCACCTCCGAGCACCAACAGAGCATCACCCGCCCAGGGAAACGTCTTAAGGAGAATAATGAGCGGAGTTCTAATCTTGAATCCTGTCTCCCTGTAACCATCATCTTAAAAATAATTTCTGCAATGCTTGAGCAGAGTGGAAACAATCACCTCATTTTATACCAAAGTAACTCAGACAAGAGAAGCCGTTTTCCAGGTTGCAAAATAAACCACTGGGGAGGGCCAAAATTATTTGCCAATTTTAGAGGTATTGGACTCCTTTGAAGAATGTGATAATAAAATAAAGGAAGAGGTGTGACTCGTGCTGAAGGAGCTAATAGGGACGTACTCAGGTCTGCTGTATGTGGTTCTGAAAGAAGCTGGAGGGGGCACTGACCCTCAGATCTCCCCCTCCATAAAAACCACGGCTCCTGGGAACCTGGCCGAAGTCCAGCTTTACTGCCCCCCAGGTGACACCTCAGCAAGAGCTGCAGGCCCCGGGGGACCCACAGAGGCAGGAAAGACACAGAGAGATCCCAGGGACGGAGAGCCGGCCAACAGGAGCGCTGTGGGGGGCGGGCAGGGTGCTGGGCTGGCCAGTGCGAGGGCGGGGGCTGCAGGCGGGCAGAGGGAGCACACCCCTCCAGCCCCCTTGTTCCTCCAAGCTGCCCCCTTGGGAACCCTGAGGGCTTCCTGGCTCGGACCCTGGAAGGAGGAGGCGAAGGCTGAACTCCTGGGACCCCGTCTTCCAGGACAGACTTCTGGGCTGCCAGTCAGTGTGGCAAGGTGCAGACCTGGCCAAGCCAGGGTCCCGGGGATCCCGTCCTCCTGTTCCTTTTCTCAGGCCCGCATATTGGGGTCACCACAGAGAGGCCGATACAGCCGGAGACCTGAGGCTGCGAGTCAGATCCCGGGGGCCCTGCGAGCCTAGCTGGGGACGTCCACCACCAACACGGCCAGCGGACAGGAGGGCGTCTCACCGCCTCACTGAGGACTCAGCAATGGAGCAAACCACGGGCCACGCGCCCGTGACAAGGGTCCCGGCAGGGGCTGTGGTTTGCCAGTTTTCTCCAAGAGCCCAGAGCAAACTGAGGGTAAAGGACAGACACGGGCCAGCAGAGGCGCCCCCGAGTGATGCTCTCAAGCCCGCTCAGGGGCCAGCAGGGCGGCCTGAGGCCAGGACCCCAGGCTCTGGAGAGAGCCGAGGCCCCAAAGGTCAGTGGATGCGGCCTGCGGCTGCGGGAACCTGCTTCAGGCTCACAGACGCTCCACCCCGCAGCAAAGGCTGGCCAAGGCCTCCCCGCCTCTGCGTAACTGAAGATCATTTTCAGGTAAGTGGCAAATCATTTCTGAGTCCTCCTGCATTTTTCATAGGCGGTGATTTCTCAGAGTTGACAAGCTGCAGAGAGAATTCATTTTCTAACCCGTTAGTAACACCCTGGGTTTCCCTTTGCAGGAACAAAAGGTTTTAAAACACTCAGGAGAACTTAGCTTCCTCCACAGAAAGGGTCTCAACACCGCCACGTGGCCCCACCCCTGTAACCCGACTTTCCTCTCACGCAAAGCAGCCACACGGAGCCTGTCTCCATCCCCCGGGCCCCAGCCAGGACCCTAGACCAGCGCTTCTGGATCCTGCCACTGGCCTGGCTGGTTTACCAGGGGTCTGATGTCACCAGTGGACAGAAGGGCATGGACAGGACAGGCCGTTCTCAGCAGACTCCTAGAGCCTGAGGCACCTGGCACTCTCGTAAAGGCAGGCCGCCTTAGACCATGGGCAGCCACGTTACATGGAGAAGGCGATGGCACCCCACTCCAGTACTCTGGCCTGGGAAATCCCATGGATGGAGGAGCCTGGTAGGCTGCAGTCCATGGGGTCGTGAAGAGTCGGACATGACTGAGCAACTTCCATTTCACTTTTCATTTTCATGCACTGGAGAAGGAAATGGCAACCCACTCCAGTGTTCTCGCCTGGAGAATCCCAGGGACGGGGGAGCCTGGTGGGCTGCCGTCTATGGGGTCACACAGAGTTGGACACGACTGAAGCAGCCACATTATGTGATGGCATCACCGACTCAATGGGCATGAGTCTGAGCAAACTCCGAGGGTTGGTGATGGACAGAGAGGCCTGGCGTGCTGCAGTCCACGGGGTCACAAGGAGTCGGACACGACTGAGCAACTGAACTGACTGACTGACTAAGCCACGTTAGAATGGAGATGAGGGGAACCACCCACAGCTCAGTGAGCTGTTGGACGTTGATGGCCAGCGCACTCCTGCCCCATTTAAGGGCTCAGCATCTACCTCACCGGGACATGGGTCTCCCGGCACAGGGGGAACGTCAGGGCTGGGCTGGAGGCTGGCTCCACGCTGTGCCAGCCCAGAGAGCTGCGCCCAAGGTCCCCAGGCAGCGCCAACCCCAGGGAGCAGGCCTGGAGGAAGCTGGCACCCGGGACAGTGTGGTCCAGGGATGCCTTAGAGGGCCGGCCACCCAGCCCGCGCCCCTGACCTCAGTAAACGTGTGCTCAGTGGATGAATGGATGACGGTGCTGCAGGAACTCCAAGCACAGGTGTCATTCCAAACACATGCTCAAAGTTCTGATCATCATCATTCCTAAGGAGAGATATCAGGCAAAACAGACGCATGAAATGAGACGATTTCTCTAAGCGATGAAAAGTCTTCTGTGCACTTCGTCAGATGCGTGGTGAGCCAGCTACGGCCTCCCCGCAGACGCAGCCCCTGGAGAAGAGGAGACGGTTGGGTAGAGGTGGGGGCGGGGNCATCGGGTGGAGACTGAGAGACACCCCTGCAGACTGCACACCATCCCTCAGAACACGTCTCTCTAGCCCAGGTAGAGCGTGTGGCAAAAGGGCAGCGTTCAACCTTTTCTGAAAAGCGTAAATCCATTTCACAGTCCCAGGCTGAGTTGCTTCAGCAACGCCCACCTTTCCAGGCAGCAGGGGAATTACAGGCGCTGAGAGACGGAAAGCATCTGCCCACCCCTACCCCCCCGGCAGTGAGTGCGCCCCCCGCGCGGGCGTCGCCAGTATCACAGGGGGGCTGGCCCTGTGGGCACCCTGGGACTCCAGCCGGCACAGGGCTCAGGCGCCACCCACCCGAGAGGCGGTGGTGTGCCCCCAGCGCACACACAGGTGCCCGCTCACACACAGACACGCACACGGGACAGACGGCTGCTTTGATGATCTTTCAGCCGTCACGGAAGTTAAACGCATTACACAGAAACCCTCTGCTTAGTTAGCTTACTGTCTGGTCTACACGCGCCAGGAAGGGATGGGGAAAAAAAACAACACATGTGCAGAAAGTGAGATGACTTTTTCTAAAGCCGACATCAAAAATAAGTTATCTGTGCTATAAAAACGTTCATCCTACACATCGCTTTCAAAAACCGCCACAATATTGTCAAGCAGTTAGCCTCCAATTAAATTAATTAATTAAAAAGAAAAATGTGGATGCATCTTTGGAAAGTGAGCTAAGGTGTATCATTTCCCCTCTTCTTACTGCAAGGATGCTGGATCCTCGCCTGCTTGGGCACTGACACCTGGGGGCAGGCCAGGGGCAGGTGTGTGCTGGGCCCCAAGTCCAGCAAGCCTCCCGAGGCCGCCGCCGGCAGCCGCCCCGGGGCTGGCGTGGAGCAGCAGGCTTGGGGCCAGTGCCAGTGGGTGGGCAGGCGAAGGGCAGGAGGGAGGGGTCCCGGGACAGCACTCCCCGCGACGCCCCTGTACGGCCCCCCTCCCGGACATCTCCCGCCTCCGCTGAGGTCTGGCGGCCCGACGCCACTCCGGTCCCTCCCGTCCCTGATGCGGCTGGTGCGCCTTGCAGCCCCCCCGAGCCCCTACGGCAGCTTACAGCCTGTCCCCACCCCTCTTCGCCTCCAGCAGCACGACCGGGCTCGCTGCCGGCTTTATCTGAGCAGCCCCTACCTTCCCAGGCAGTCACTAAATTTCTTCCTGCTCTTTCATCCCGAGGCTTTTTCTCACGTGTTCCGTGAGCTTTAACAACTGCGGCTCCCACAGGGGCCTGAGGTCACGGGGGAGGGGGTCTAGCTTAGTCGAGTCAAAATGGCTGAACAGGACGCCCCCCAGCCCCCCTCGGCTGGTGTCGACCTCGGTCATCTCTGGGCCCCTGAGAACGCTGCCTCCTGCCTCTGCACACTGAGCCTCCCTGTTTTAATGGGAGGATGAATTTCAGACTAGACAATGGCCCGGGTGATGCTCCCAGGAGCTCAGGGCGAGTCTCCCACGCAGCCACAGGAAACGAGAAAGCCCCCTGGCTGAGGTCCTCAACATGGTCTCAGACGAGGATGACGAGGTCTGAGGGTGACTGGCTCTCGTTCCCTCAGCTGAGCTTCGACAAACTCAATGAGGAGTGTCTCAGGACTCCCAGGGGCTCCTCTAAGGGCCCCTTAGGGCTGAGTGGTTCCAGGAGGCAGGGCTCCCCCACCCTCGGGGACAGGACCCCTTGCCGTCGGGGGACTGGCCTTGGTTGAGAACCTGGGGGTGGCCCCCCAGACCTGTGGTCTCTGCCACCGGGAGCCCCAGGAAGCACGCAGCTCGGGCAGCCTCCCCGCCCCCCACCTGGTGGCTCTGGGCCGCCACCAGGGGCCCCAAGAAGGACACAGCTCGGGCAGCCTCCCCACCCCCGGTGGCTCTGGGCCCCTGGGGACCAGCATCCACCGCGCGCAAACTCTGTGCACTGTGTGGTTTCCACACTCGCTCGCTCTCTCTTCTGTCAAGTTAAAGAGCAGAATCAAGACACGGGACTCCAGTGCCCCCTCCAAAGAGCCGCAGGTTAACTGGTTAATGAGAAAGCAGCCCCCCCAAGGCTGTGGGGCTCCCTGCTGCAGAGACTGGAGCACTGAGCAGCTCCACGGGCTCCCTGCCGCCGACTTCGGTCCCCCCGGGGACACACTCCCGCGTGGTCCTCAGCAAGGGGCCTCTGTGGTTCCATCTCACAGGGACACTAGGCAAGCATCCCGCCCTGGGGGACTGGGGTGGCTCTGGCCACTATCCCTCCTGCCCCCCCCCCCCACGGTGGGGCAGGGGCAGGCTGAGCCAGGCCCCATCAGGGGGGCAGAGTCCCAGGGCCACCTGGGCAGAAGCTGCCCCTGCGCAGCCCTGGAAGGAGCCTCCCTGCTTCCTCTCCCGGGTCCTGGGGACACGCTGCACTTAGGGGCAGGACTGGCTCCAGTTACTGAAACGTCGAAACTGGTATCGTTTTGTTGGAAACTTTCCTCTCTGTTTGGGAATGGACCAAGCAGAGGCCTTCAAACTCTGCGGTTCAGAGTGACGGGAGAGGAGCTCGGTCTGCCCTGCCCCACAGGCCACCGTCCCCCAGGTCCCCGGGCGCCTCCCGCCCCGGGAATCTCCCACCTCACAGCAGCCAGGAGTCCGAGCCAGCCCAGCCCCAGGAACCTGGGAGGTTCGAACAAAGCCCTCCCCGCCTGCCACCGCCAGCAACACGACCGCCGTGCAGGGCGGGGAGGCAGGAACTCCCAGCAGCGTCTTCCAGTCCCGGGCCATTCAACAAGGACCACAGACTTTGGCTTGATTTGGGTTTGGGGGTTGGTGGAAAGGTTGCTGATCGCTAACCCACAGCAGCTGAGTAGAGCCTCACCAGCACCTCCCGGGGCGGGGCAGCCCTCACATGGCGGTGGGGTTCTCACGGTATTGACCAGGGCGGGTCCTTCCGTGGGGAGCGCCCTGAAACCCTGATTCCCCAGCAGATGGCTCTGTTCTGACTGCAGAGAGGTGACGGCCGGCGGCTCAGACGTCCCCACACTCTCGTTTCTGCACCGGGTGACTGAAGAGCTCCCCACGGCTCATAGCCGTTTCTTCATTTTTTTGGCCAAGAGCATGTGGCAAGCATGGCCCTGCTCCAGGGCAGCAGGAGGCAGGAGGGGGTTAGAGGGCAAAGAGAGGCAGGCGAAGCCAGGCAAGATGCAGGCGGCAGGTACCACCCAGCCCCATGGCCGGGGTCCCTGGGTGAGGACGGGACAGGGCAGGGCCCTCTGGGGCTGGCAGGTGACTCCACGGGTGGAGAAAGGGCCCAGAGGTAGGTGCAGGGGGGTGGGAAGGGCTGATGGAGACGAGGGAGAGCAAGTCCCAGGGCTGAGCCAGCCACATCCAGGACCCGACACGGGCCCAGGTGCCAGGGCCGGCAACCAGAGGCAGGGCCCAAGGGGGCGCGAGGCCACCCAGGCCAGCGTGAGGCCAGCTGACCCCGCGGGGGTCAAGACAGGGAGCAGGTAGCGCTGAGAATATGAGGAGAACAACACGCGGAACTGTCGGCGTAAGTGATGGTGCACAGGCTGCACTGTACAGGGTGTGCTATGGAGTGCCTCACACATGCAGCAGAACGGCTACACTTATTTTCACACTCGAGTTTTTTCCAAGGCGACTAGCTCCTGCTACTATGATTTCATAGAAAAAGAATCTCAGGAGGGACCTGCAGTTCTCCTAAGAGCATTTTGACAGTGGTAAAATTAAAAGTTAAGAGTCTTAGAGTTCAAATATCATATTTAACACCTTGGTTATCTCGGCATGAGTATTCATGACTTCAGATTTTAAACCATTCTCAAAGTACATTTTTATATAACCTTTAGTTATATGTGGAAGAGAAATGCGTGATTAAATATATTCATATTCTAAATGACATCATTCACTTGTATCAAATAGGAACACTTTTAGAAAAATTCAATATTAAAGCGATTGTAATATAAAAGGGAGATTTGAGGACCTCCATTTCTGGAATAGGATTTATGATCACCGAGCCTACTCTATCGTTAGCGATGTCCATCCCGTCAAAGAGGGTGTGTGTCTGGGCCTCCGGGCTGATGCAGCTGTCGAGGGGATGCCCACTGTGGGGAATTCGGGGTCAGGCGAGGAGGGGCATCCCTCCCTGAGCACACAGCCACCGCGGAGCTGGACCTGCCTCCTCTTCCTGGGAACCTCCCTGGCCCGTGCGGTCAGGACACACCCTCCGGGTTTCTGGCCAGGGCAGGGCCCACCCCTGGCAATGGGGCCCCAGCCTGGGAGGAGGCAGCTGTAGTGGGGCTCAGGCAGGGAGCACCCTCTCCCTTCTCCTGATCTGGAGAGCTCAGGAATCAGAGAGGAGGGGCGGCAGCCACTGCGTCCTGGGGGTGCCAGGCTGGGGCTGGGCTCACACAGGGTGGAGACAGGAATCAGACCGGCCTGGGAATAGAAGCCCAGCTGATTCGCTTACCAGGCCTGAATACGGGGACAGTCTCTCACCTCCTTTGAGCCTCAACTTTCCCAACAGACGGGAAAACTAATATCTCAGTTGGCTCAGGCTGCCATAACAAAATGCACAGACGCCATTCTGGAGGTGGGAAGCCCAGGGTCAGGTGCTAGCAGGGGGGGTTTTGATGAGCGGTCTCCTTCTGGCCCGTGGACACTGCTTTTTCCAAGTGTCCTTCTATGGCAGAGAGACTGCTCTGTGTCTCTGTCAGGGCACTAACCTCACCATCAGGGCCTCACCCACGTGACCTCATCTGAACCCAGTGACCTCCCAAATGCTCCACCTCCGGATCTGACTGCGTTGAAGGTTAGTGCTTCAGCATATGAATTTGGGAAGTGGGGGGTAGTCCGTAGAAGCACTTCATGCAAGCTTCTGGCTGTGGACAGAGATACTGAATACGCTGAGCACAGTGTCTGCAAGGCAGGTGCTCATGCAACAGGATCCAAGGGATTACTAGGGCAAAATCCTCCTAAACCAGCCTCCTCAACTGCATAGGGTCTGCCTGCTGCTGAGCAAGCAGAGAGGACCCCAGCCCGGACGGAGACCAGGAAGGACCCCACGAGTCAGGAGCAGGGTCTCCCTGTGTCCCTGCTTCCCACACGTGCAAACTCAGCCCCAGGTCCAAGTGTCTTATGTGCAAAATGCCTGTTCTTCTTGCTGGATCTTATGAAAAATTGTAGAAATTATTCTATAATGAACCTTGTAAGGGAAACATTTGACAGCCCTTCGCAAATGCAACAGGAAAGACCATTCATTCCTCCCCAAGCGTCATAGCTCACATTAGGATGTACCTGCAGATCAGGACACAGACGCCAAACTGTTCCGATGCAGCAGTGAATCTCAGTGCATCTGTGGTGTGTGTGCGGGGTGTGTGTGCGTGTGTGTTTGCATGTGTGTGTGCGTGTGTGTGTATGTGTGTGTGTGTGCGTGTGTGTGCATGTGTGTGTGTGCATGCACATTTCTAGGCTTTAAACCAAGTCATGCTGCTGAACATTCTAGACCCTTTTACAGGTCCCTGAGTCTCCAGAGCGAGTGGACATAGGAAAAGAGGCCTGAAGAACTGTCAAACACCTCTTTAAAAAGCTCGCCTTTCACTGTCCTCGTACAGAAGCAAGGGGAGCATGCACAAGGGTCTGTCACCGTAGACAGTCAGCCTTTGCTGAGTGGCTTCTGTCCCCTGCATCTAGCTGGGGGCCTGGCACCAGGAACGCCTCATTAAGTGTATCGTTTAAAAGGAATTGACATCTATTTTAAAAAATTCTCACAGTGTGTGATAAATCCATCCTAACCTAACCCACTGGCGTGATTTAAACAGACAGATATTTACAGTGTGCATGCCCGACACACAGAGGTGTCCTTATGTGTCTGATCACTCTGCAGGACTAACGCCAAAGGGGGTTTTGAGAGGACTGTGCAGGCTGCAGTCTGACGCCCGCCACTCCGGCATGTGTGGGCCGGCTAGCCTCCAAAGAGCTTCCTGGTGAGGCGGCCTGACTTCTGCAGACGAGTCTACATGAGCATGCCGTCCTCACCAAGCTGATTTATTTTCACATTTAGGAGTAATAAAATTAATAGTGCAGCGCCATGTCAGTGGATGGAATTAACTCGGACTTTTTTTTTGGGAACCGACTCCTTTCAGTTATTTTCTTTATTTTCAAAAGGGAAGTTATCCAGTCATTTGATACAAATGGGTTTAATTAGTTCAAGGCAAACATAACCTTTAACAAAAATACAGGCTGGGGACCGCTGGTCTGTGTGCTACTGGGGAAAAAAAACCAACACTGAGCTCGAGGGTTGATTTGTCATGGCAGCTGTGCAATCCGATTTGGTTCAGCATCAGAGCAAACCACCCACCACCTAAAAGAGTAATTCCTCTGCTGAGGCCATCAAAAAGCCAGCCCGTCCCCGCACACAAACATATTCTAGGACAAGGGCAGGTGCGTGGAGAGATGGTGAGGAGGAGGCGGTCCATCGCATCCCTGCCCTGCCTGTTCTGCTGGGCACCACCCGAGGTGGGGCTGGCTCTGGCTGAGGGCAGGGCAGACGTTTTCCAAGGCCTTGCATTTTTAATGACTCTCTCTTTGAAAGGTATTAAAAATTTAGTAGAAAAAAAAAAAAAACCCAGTCAGTCCTACACTTGCCATGAAGCTTCTGCTAGAAGGAGACCCTTGGTTTCAGAAACACGCAGACGGAGGGCTCTTATCTTAGGTTCACCCTTCCCCAGGCCTAAGGGGCTGGTTACCACTTGAGTGGTAACCTGATCAGTGAGGATCGGAATTATTAGCCCAGAGGCCAGCATTTCTGCGGTGAATCTGAGCTTGGACCCCCACCGCTTCAATGGCACCCTCTCCCCCGCAGGGCAGAGCCCAGGGCGTTCCTGCCTGGTCATGCCTTGTTCCCCAGGACTCCCGCCCGACGAGCACAGGACGCAGTCCCACGTCTCCGCTGTGTCTGCGGTGACTCCCCAGCCCTCCGGCACGGGGCTCGGGGCTCGTCCTCTCCGGTGCTGCCCGTGACTCTCCGCGTCGAGCGGGACATCCCTGCTCTGCCCTGCGCTTTGTCCGTTCCCAGTCTCTTTACTAAAATCATTGGCCAGTGCANGGCTGGTTACCACTTGAGTGGTAACCTGATCAGTGAGGATCGGAATTATTAGTCCAGAGGCCAGCATTTCTGCGGTAAATCTGAGCTTGGACCCCCACCCCTTCAATGGCACCCTCTCCCCCGCAGGACAGAGCCCAGGGCGTTCCTGCCTGGTCATGCCTTGTTCCCCAGGACTCCCGCCCGACGAGCACAGGACGCAGTCCCACGTCTCCGCTGTGTCTGCGGTGACTCCCCAGCCCTCCGGCACGGGGCTCGGGGCTCGTCCTCTCCGGTGCTGCCCGTGACTCTCCGCGTCGAGCGGGACATCCCTGCTCTGCCCTGCGCTTTGTCCGTTCCCAGTCTCTTTACTAAAATCATTGGCCAGTGCAGCTCCGCCTCTTGGCAGATGAACCCCGTGAGGTGAGAGCCATGTACCCACATGCAGGCTGGTGCTCAGCGGGCGTCACCTGGCTCCTTTGGTCCAAGCCACCTCCCCACTTGGACTGTCCCTTCTCTGCTCCTGGCTGGGCTGGGGGTCTCCAGCTCACCATGCCCCCTGCACTTGTGCCTCTGCAGTGAAGGCTCCTGTTTGCTGGAACCCACGTCCCTTTCTGCCTGAAAAAGTTCTTCCCTCTTCCACAGCGGTGAGCACGACTGCTCCCTTCTGCCAAGACTGCATGCAGAGTGCCACCCAGAGAGAAGACCTCATGTCCTCCTGGTTTTAAAATACAGGATGCTTATTTCTATCCCTGAAAGTCACTTTTAAATGACTCATTTCATAGTCGTGAGCTCCCTGAAAACAGAAGCCACGCCTTTTAATCTTTAAACCTGCTTTCAACCAACTGTGTGATTGGCTCAAAATAGACACTTAATAAACGTTTGAAGGCTGACTAAATGTCCACACGGATGAATGAACACCTATCCGTGGGGGAGATAAGGGGGTTTGTCAATCTTTCCCCTTCCATGGGCAGAGCAGTCAAACCAAAGGGAAGCAAAGCAGCAGATAAGCAGGGAAGTGGACATTGTATTTGGCAAGAGCCGAGGCGACTGCGGGGGTTTCCATCCCAGAGCAAAGTCCTCCACAGCGGCCATTCGAGGAGCCCCGGGAGGCCTCCCGGGACAGCTGCACTCAATCTCAAGTGAAAGCACGGGCTGTGCGGGAAGACAGGAGATCACGGCCAGGACTCACCCCTCCACTGGCTGACTCTACAGGGTGAGTGGGGAGCCCAGGATCGTGGACACCTGAGCCAGCCTGCAGTGATAAAGAGCAAGGTCAGCTGTAGATGCAAGACAAAGAGCAAGAGTGGGTCTCACGGAGTGGAGAGGGAAAAGGCCAGACATCCCGTCTAGGGTCTGTTCATTTCATGTAGTGTCCTTAAAGGGACTGAAGAAGGTACTTCATTCACGGAGCAAGAACAGTACGCTATCAACAACTAATAGAAAACATCGATAAGCTCTAAGCGAAGTCTCTCAGTCGTGTCTGACGCTTTGCGACCCCATGGACTGCAGCCCACCAGGCTCCTCTGTCCATGGGATCTTCCAGGCAATAGGACTGG
Organism: Redunca redunca; assembly: GCA_006410935.1. NCBI lineage: Eukaryota > Metazoa > Chordata > Mammalia > Artiodactyla > Bovidae > Redunca > Redunca redunca. The sequence goes on from SJYQ01001176.1 coordinate 775,433, forward strand.
AGTGGGGTGCCATTTCCTTGGGAACTATATATATATCATATAATCTATATATGTATATATCATCCTATCTAAAAGACACGTGATCCTTGGAAGGAAAGCTGTGACAAACTAGACAGTGTGTTAAAAGCAGAGACATCCTTTGCCAACAAAGGTCTGTCTAGTTAAAGCTGTGGCTTTTCTAGTAGTCATGTTCGGTTGTGAGAGTTGGACCATAGGGAAGGCTGAGCGCCAAAGAACGGATGCTTTTGAGCTGTGCTGTTGGGGAAGGCTCTTTAGAGTCCCTTGGACTGCAGGAGACCAAACCGTGTGTGCGTGTGTGCCAAGTCACTTCAGTCGTATTTGACTCTGTGACACCATGCACTGCAGCCCGCCAGGCTCCTCTGCCCCTGGGACTCTCCAGGCAAGAATACTGGAGTGGGTTGCCATGCCCTCCTCTGGGGGATCTTCCCGACTCAGGGATCGAACCTAGGTTGGATTCTTTATAGCTGAGCCACCAGGAAGCCTTGGAGATCAAACCAGTCAATTTTAAAGGAAATCAATTCTGAATCTTCGTTGGAAGGATTGATGATGAAGCTGACGCTCCAATATTTAGGCCACAGGATGTGAGGAGCCAACTCTGAAAAAGACCCTGATGCTGGGAAAGATTGAGGGCAGGAGGAGAAGGGGACAACAGAGGATGAGACGGCTGGATGGCATCACTGACTCAATGGAGATGAGTTTGAGCAAGCTCCAGGAGATGGTGAGGGACAGGGAAGCCTGGGGTGCTACATTCCACGGAGTCACAAAGAGCTGGACACGACTTAGTGTCTGAACAACAATATTTATAGGTACTTATATTTACCAAATATATTTATATTGATCTATGACATATATATATATACAAATATATGTATATATTAATATTCCAGTCTCACTGAGATAAAAATAATGCTTCATTTACCACAAGAACAGTTGCCAGCCTATTGCAAGAAAATACTTATGCAAAAGCTTTGAAGAGTCAGAATCTGGAGACTGGAGAGTGTCCGGGGGAGCCATCACCACCTATCTGATCCCTAATCCACACAGCCAGCCGTAGGTCATGGCCCTTCACCCCATGCAGGTCCCTTCCTTCCCAGCCCCCGCCTCACCCCCTCTAGCACATGGCTCTGGCCCTTGTGACCAGAGGCAAGTCCACTAGACTTGGCTAAGGGATGGAAAAGCCCGGCTGAAAGCGGGATGAGGGGCAGAGGCTTGAGACACCACAGCTGGTGGCCTCGGTGACAGTGGAGCACTGGGTCAAGTCTGCCACCCCTGCTCTGGGCGGGAGGACCTGCTGAAGGAAGGCGCGGCTCACACAGAGCAGGAAGGCGAGGCTCACACAGAGCAGCAGGTGTTTGTGAGGGCTGTGTGATGTCAGAGCCAGGGTCCACGGCAACCCACAGCTGTCCTGGACCCTCCCGCCGTCCGGGATGTGATGATGGATCCGGGAGTCCCAGCACGGAGCATCCCGCCCGGTGCTCCACTCTGCCGATGGTCCAGGACTGACCCGCCCCCGCCCCACATCTCTCCCTGTGCTCGTCAGGAGGCCGGGTCCCCAGGGAGGTGCCCCTCTGCCCTGCGCTGCCTCCTTAACTTGAGATGGAAAACCGGAGGCTGAGGTGTGTGCTCCCGCGGCTGGGGTCTCCATGGCCTCCCTGCGGTCTGCAAGTCCCCCACTTCCTGCTGCCCCTTTACTGCCCCTCACTCACAAAACTGCCCTGGAAGCTGGTGTTTGGGCCACGCGGGCCTCTGCAGCCCACTGTCCCACACGCTGGAGGACTCGGGGTGTGCAGTGCAGGTCAAAACAAGAGACACACCACACTGTCCCTCGCAAAGGGCGTGCCCGACCTACACCGCCCACGCGGTCCACACAAGCCCAAGGCCCTCCCAGCCAGCCGCCCGCCTGACTGATGGCAGGGCATTGGCTTGGGGGTGCGGTAAACACAGACCCTGCATCCCAGATGCTCCTCCCCACCTGAATGACAGCATCTGCCCTGCCCTCCAGACCGGCAGCCTGTGCCAGGCAGTCCCCAGCACGCTCCGTCCTGGGAGCCCCTGCACCGCCCGCCTTGGCGCCTTTACAGCCAGGAGCACACGGCTTTTGACAAGAAGATGGAGGGCCTGGCTGTCGTGCGGTTAATTGGCGGTGTTATTTATGTGTTTGGAACGCTTGTGACGTCCCCTGGCTGTTTCTGATGCAATTAGTTCCATTGATGGCCAGGTTTATGAGCTGAAAGAGTGAACCCGAGCATCACGCCTGATACCACAGGACACGAAGAGAATGAGCAGGCTCTGCCGATTGCCACGCAGAGCACCCAGAAAATGGGCTGCAAAGTTTTCCCAGGGAGATAAAAGCTCCCTCTTGCCTGCACAATTACTCTATCCACTTTGGAAATACATAGGCCACAGTCGGGGAGAACTGAACCTCTGAAATAAGAGGCAAATGTATATGAAAACAACTTTACTGGTAGGCAGCCCCAACATCTAATTAGTATTGCAGAAACAGCTGAGTTTTTACATTTCCATTACTGCTATATTCAGTAATGGACTCATAATTAGCATGAATTCAGGACAAGTACTACAGGAAACTTCAAAGGATGTCTCACACAGATGTTTCAATAGTTTGGCTCTGGAGTTTTTGCATGTATCAGTGGGATGGGGCCCTAACACATCTTTTGGAATCAATTCAGACTGTCATAGAGGTAACAGCGGATCCGGGACCCACGGGAGCGGCGACCACGTCGGCCTTTCCAGCGGCTCACGGGGCCCCGTGTGGCTGTTCCAGCGTTCGCTCCATCCCCTCGGAGGCTGTAGCAGGTCTTGCTGTCACACTCAGCCCTGCACACACCTGGCTGGCACACGGGGGTTTTACTGAGGGTCAGTCCCCATGGGAGAGCCACTGGGTCAGAGGCCACGCGGTTTTGTGGCTTTGATAATACTGCCAAATCGACCGCCTCATCTTGCATTGTCATGCCTGGCTGAGCCTCCCACCTGGAGGGGAGCCCCGGATCCCTGAGTCCTGGCCTCACAATGGGGCCTGCAAGACCCATGCCGATCTGAGAAGTGAAAATGCAGGTCCTCACAGAGACTCACCTAATTTTCACTCCTCCATTCCACAAATATTTTTTGAGAACTTCCTGTGTCCCCGGCACCATCCTGGCCTGAAACAGCACAGGATAGAATGAAACATGAAGTCCCCTGCCCCATGGAGCTTATCTCCTGAAGCCTGGGGACAGGGGGTCATTAGGGTCATGTCTGAACATCAGCACAGGGCTGACGCGGTCGCCGAGCTGTGCTCCCTCTGGGTAAACTGTGTCCACGGGGCTGCTCTCTCCCCTCTGGGGCTGTGGCTCAGTCGGCTTATAGATTAAGGGCCCTTCTGTCTAGGATGCGTGTGTATCTAGGATAAGGATGGTGAAATGCCGTTTTCCTTCTGACTTTCCTTGTGACTGTGGTCTCCATGACAAACCCAGGCAGCATATCTAAAAGCAGAGATGTCAGTTTGCAGACAAAGGTCCACAGAGTCAAAGCTGTGGTTTTTCCATAGTCATGTATGGATGTGAGAGTTGGACCATAAAGAAGTCTGTGAGTGCCAAAGAATTGATGCTTTTGAACTGTGGTGCTGGAGAAGACTCTTGAGAGTCCCTGGGACTGCATGGAGATCATATCAGTTCACCCTAAAGAAAATCGACTCTAAATATTCATTGGAAAGACTGATGCTGAGGCTGAAGCTCCAATAATTTGCCTACCTGAGGCAAAGAGCTGACTCGCTGGAAAAGAAAAGACCCTGATGCTGGGAAAGATTGAAGATAGGAGGAGAAGGGGGCTATAGAGGATGGGGTGGTTGGATGGCATCACTGACGCAATGGACATGAATCTGAGCAAACTCTGGGGGATAGTAAAGGACAGAGAAGCCTGGGATGATACAGTCCATGGCATAGAAAAGAGCCAGGCATGGCTCAGGGACTAAACAATAATAGTCTCCATGCCCCAGGCTTTAAGAGTCACTGTTCTCTTCTTTTAGAGCTCCTGGGTTCTCGCTGTCTTGAAAGACTTATCTTACTCCAAAACCTGGTCATAATTCTTCCATGATTTTCCCTAGGAGTTTCACAGTGTCATTTTGCATGCCACGGATGGCTCCATGCGGACTTTAATCAGGCGAAGGTGTGAGACGTGGATACATCTGTGTACTTCACCAGGCGGCTTCTCTGCTCCCTCAACACCACCACCCAGACCATCCATGTCACCCTTTGATGTGAAATTCTTCCCTGTGGGAATCTGAGTCCGTCCCTGGGCTTACATGCACTTATTTGTTAATAGATATGAGCAGACCTCTTTCCATTGCACTTTGCTTTACGGTGCTTTGAGAATGTTGCATTTTTTTTACAAATGGAGGGTCTGTGGCGACTTTGCACTGTCAAGACAATAGTTACATTTTTGGCAATGACGTATTTCTAAATTAAGGTATGCCCATTGATTTTTTTTGACATATTACAGTTGCACACTTAGTAAGCTGCAGGGTAGTGTAAACATAACTTTTATATGCACTGCGAAGCCAAAACATTCCTGTGGCTGGCCTTATCGTGGCGTTTGCTTTACTGCGATGGTCTCGAACCAAACTCGCAGTATCTCTGAGGTGATCCTGTACTGATCATATTTTTGCTTACACACAAATGCACACACATGTGCTATTCTAAGGTGGAAAAATTTATCTGATGATATACACATTAGTAAATCCAACCCACCAAGGTTTTCCCTGTTCCTTTTCCTGAGGTCCCTGACAGAGGCAGACAGCCCCGGAGAGCCAGCCCTTTGAGTGTCTGCAAAAAATCTGCCTTCGACACGACAGCCCAGGCTGTGTTTCAGGGTCAAGGGCTTGGGACTTGCTCGTACAAGCACAGGGCGCAGGGGTGATGTGGGGATTAGCAACCCACCTGGGACTGGGACCGGGCAGGTTGCTAATCCCCACAGGAGCCTGGAGCTGTTATCACCGTGCCCGAATTGCAGCTTGTTTGTCCTCTGGCTGGCGGGGTGCACAGCTCAGCCCAGAAACGAGGGACCAGGTAAATGACCGAAGGGCACCTCAGGCGTAGAACATGGTGAGTTTAACCAGACCAGTCGATGGAATCTAGCTGAAACGGAAACAAGGAACTCCCCAAATTGCAGGGTTATTAGCTTTGCGAATCCCTCTCTGAAGTGGGCCAAAGGAAGGCTGCCTTATCCGTGGACAGTCTCTCCTGGACGGCCTTCCCTCCTCCCCATCCCGAGAGCACCCGGGGAGGGGCCCACAGAACCAGACAGAGTCCCGCCCACCCTGGGTGCCTGAAGCTCCCATCAGCAGTGGGAGGTGGTCCCCCAAGGGGCCCTTCTTGTGGGCTCGGCTCCTCCCCTGGCCTGGGATGGTCCACCCTCCTCCCCAGCCTGTCCTGCCCTCCTGTGGATGTACCCTGGGTGGGATGCTGGCTCAGGCATCGCCTTCTGCAGAGCCCCGAACACTGGGGTGGTCATCTCTGTCTGTGGATGCCTCTTTCATCCCTCTGGCAGTGCCCAGGGGTTGAGTAGTCACCTGTAACCTAGTCTTAACTAGACCTGGGCGGGGAGTGGGGGGGAGTCAGTCCATGAAAAACATGTCACAAGGGTACATCCTCAGGGCCTGGCCCAGGGCTGGTACACAGTGGACACACTGAACCAGGAGAGGGAAGGTCAGCCACCCCGATCACAGGTGGGCACCCACTTCTGCTAGCCCCTCTGGTGTGCTGGTGGGCAAAGAGTCCAACATTCATGAAACTCACACTGTAGGGGACAAAATACCATGGGAAAATTAATGGATAAGAAGTTAACAGATAAATGAAAGGCGTAAGATGTTCAGAATACAGTATAAATCAATAACAGAGCAAGCCATTACCAGCCCCTGGGTGGAGGCCGAGCGTAGGGGCTGCAGCCTCCTGATCGCCCCCCCACCGGATGCTCCAGTTTGGGGATAACCTCTCTCTCCAGCAGCAGTGGGAAGAGGATGCTCTGTCTTAGAGAGGAAGTAACTTCCCCTCCCTGTAAAGTGAGCCTCCAGCTGCTGTGACCGATGGAGCTGTGACCTCTGCCCTGGAGATGGGGTGCTTGTAGGCTCAGCGTCATCTGAATACCTGGTGAGAACGCCCTGGGTCACCACTCTTCAAAGCTCAATGATCACTGACGTCCTTGAACCCAAGACGGAGGCGCATGCACGTGGCCTCTGGGCAGGCACCACCCACGTCTTCAGAGACGGACATGTGCCCCCTCCCTACCCTGTACCGAGGAGAAGAGGAGGCAGGGTGCTGGGGTCTGGGTCAAGGGCACCGGTGTGGCTGGCGCTCCCACGCCCAAGGCCGCAGCACTTTCTGCAGACAGCCTGAATGCGCCTGGGATGCCTCCTCTCTCCCAGCTCAGAAGGTTCAATCTCTACCATCCTGAAAGTCTGTGAACACAGCCTGATCCCCCCACCCTGCCCAACGCAGACTCCGAGACAGAGCAGGAGGGTCGTGGGAGCAGGAGGCCACCTCCTCACACCTCGGGGTCACTACCCAGTCTCAGCTTTTCTGCAGCCTGAACGGATTCGCTTTGCCTGGGGCACCACCACCAAGCAATTTATCAGAACTCAAGACAAACAGCAAGCGTCTCTGCTACCATCTCGTAGCAGCCACTCACCTCTTAGCAAAAGCGGGGAAATCTGGACTGTTGACCCAAGGACATTAGGAGAAGGGGAAGAACTTTCTAGAGAGGGAAGCACTTAGGCAGAGCCCTGACCGGCCCCCAAAAGGGAGGGAGAATAAAGGAACTGGGCAACAGGACAGTGAAAGAGCAGGGGGTCTGCTCCTGAGAAGCTGCCGACGGGGGCACAGCCCACGCCCACCCCCTGCCTCTCTGCACGCTCGCGCCCCTCATGGTCTTTTAGCATCAGGGACCGGACGTCTCATCACAGCTTCCCGCGGGCACCCACCCGGTCCCCTTTTCCTGAGCATCACACAGGGGTTCCCTTCTCCCCGCTATTTTTTCTGACACAAACCGCAAAAAGTTTGTCAAGGAACAAAATGCAGAATAAAGCAAAAAATAAAAGCATGCGTCATCCAGTGTTAGGAAACAAAATGAAACCGTCCTGAGTGTTTTCTGTACTTTCCAGTCTTTGCTGATGGACACATCTGCCCAGGCGAGGTGATCAAGGGTAGCAAGCCTGTGCAGAGTGCAGGGCCCTCTAAGAAAAACAACGGAAAATTACAGAAACCAACTAGACACAAACGTGAACCTCTACTCCAGATGAAGAAAGAAAACACATTCTGAACATTTAAAAATATATGTATGTATATCTCACCAAATCAAGAAAAAATTACATGATATTTATATCGACAGCCTTTCATACTTTTAAAATTCTCTTCGCTCCTACATTTTTGAGCTGTATCCCTCTCAGACACTTCTTCGCATGATAATTTTGTAACATCATCGCATTGCTCTGTAGAAAAATAGGAATGTAAACGCATTTTGCTGGAATATCACGGATAATAGCCACACACCTGAAGCTGTTTCTGCGCCTGCAGCCAGGCTGGCGGGGGCAGTGTCCCTGCCCAGGGGCGCAAGCGTTCAGGTCAGTTCTGCTTTGTAGCATTATCATCATTGCATGTACACGCTCTGTTATAAAATACAATTAGACCAGGGAGCATTCGTGTTTGACGAGCTGTCTTTGAGAAATGAACTCTGTTCTCACTGTTTTACACATGCAATGACTGGGCGCATTTTCCCCTGACCAGCTCCGCACGTTCCCAGCCTGGTCCTCACATGTCCTGGCGGCATCAAGCTCCATCAGACATTCCCTGTCCTGCATCCTCATGTCATGACACAGGCTGAGGGGGGCAAGACTCAGCAGATCCTCCAGAGTCATGCCCACCAGGTGCAGCTGGCACCGCTTTGCTGGAAGTGGGCAGAGATTCTCAGAAAACTACCTCCTGCACTCAGGGACTAAATAAGCCCCAAGCTCCTTCCCTGCAGGAAGGGTGGGTGGTGGTGGCGTGGGGAGAGAGGGACAGACAGCAGCCGAGGAGTGGCCAAGTCCGACACCTTGGCAAATGCCACACGAAGAACACATGGTCACGCAGACGCGGTGCCAGGAGCTCCCGGGGCCTTGGAGAGGTCCTGGAAGGGGGGGCCCTGGAGCTGCGGCTTCCTTCTTTTCTCTGCAAACCGTCCCAGAAACTCTACTTAGCATGCTATCACCCGTGTTCCCCCTGCTACCCAGGGCTCCTGGGGAGCACGGCTTTAACGGCTGCTTAATCTTTCAGCAGAAAGACAGACGACTGTGTTCTCAGCCCCCACTGGTGGGCACTGAGGCTTCATTCTCCACTCCCCTGTTGCCAACCGTGTTCTGTGGGTGTCCTGATGCCCCCTTCGCTGGGGGCCTGGATGATGCTTAATCGGTGGCTCAGATGGTAAAGAGTCCACCTGCAACGCGGGAGACCCTGGTTTGATCCCTGGGTTGGGGAGATCCCTTGGAGGAGGGAAAAGCTACCCACTCCAGTATTCTTGCCTGGATAACCCCATGGACCGAGGAGACTGGCGGGCTGCAGTCTATGTGGTTGCAAAGCGTCGGGCACGACTGAGGACTCAGTGTACACACAAGCTTGGGACCTGCTGCTCAGCTGCCCAGGAGCCTCGGCCTAGCTCGCCCCTGGCCTGGGCGGCCTCTGCCGGCAGTGCCGCGGCAGCCTTCTTTCCAGACGAAGGGAGCAAGTCCAGACCCCTCCCTCCCCCCGTGGCTGTGCGGGGCTGGCGGGCTCGCCCGCTCCCGTGGGCTGCAGCCGCCCTCAGGTTCTGATGACAGGGCGTCTTCAGAGTCCCAGCACTGGAACCACGGGGCTCGCTGGTTTGGAAACACTGAGTCTGGATTTTTAGCAACCTCCTTTTCTTTTCAGAAACACTGTAGCAAATTACATTATCACCAGCTACACATGCTGCTTTACCATCTGTATGAAGAAGTGCGCGGAAAACACTCACTGAGAGCTATCGGTGACGGTCCCACATTAGAAACAGCCCAATGTCCAGCCAAGTAAATGTGCTTATGCTCAAACCATGGGATACCCTCTACAGGAGCAGCCAAGACAGGAAACTCTTTCCATGTCACTGTATTTTGATCTTCAAGGTACATCACTAAGTAAAAGTCAGAAATACTTGCACTACACGACCCTATGCTAGCTTTAAAACAGCCTTCATATTTTTATGAAAACACATGAATGCCAAAAGGCGTAGGAAGCATTTGATTTTCACACCAAGCTGCTCATAGAGTCTCCTTTAGGAGGAGACGAAGGCTGTGAGGAGCAGGATCTATGCGCTTCTAAACTGCTGCTGTTTTTTAAATAGAATCTATTCACAAATAGAATTTGATTAGATCCACTCTTTAATTAGGAAAAACAGTAAACATTTAAATAATTAAGTTTCTAGTCTACAGAGACACACAGCTCTGCTTAAGATAGTCTGACAACTTGTATTAATCAGTTAACCACCCTCCTCAGCGCCAGTTTGGGGTGGAGAGGTTCTTCAGGTTCCCTGTCGATGGGGCGGGGGGGCAGAGACCTCCCGGATGTACGCCTGCTTGCTTAGCACGACGCTGCCGGGAGTGCCGCCTCTCAACTCAAGAACCGCCAAGAACAGCCCTCGAAGAGCGGGGATGACGGTGGCGGCCTCTCAGGAGCCGGAGCCGCATCTGTGACCGATGCTCGAGGCTCGTCTCCAGCCTCAGAGGCGCGCACACTCGATTCCCTGCGCCCCCTCCCAGAGCAGCCGCGTGGGAGGAGGGGCTGCTCCGTAACTCTCACTGCATCTCACCGTGCCGGCCACGGGCGTCTCAGCACTGCAGACTGGCTCATGTCGGTGAAGGATGGCGTGTTTGATGAGGCTGATGACTCAGAAGTCCCCAAGGCTGCTCTTTTGCCGTATGACAAACTGTCTCCAGTGGAAAACCCCAGCTGACCCCAGGCACTCTAGGTATTTGCACCTTAAGAAAACGCCTTGTGAACTCTGCCGTGAACACACCCCTAGTGTCCACCCATTCGGGCTGGAGATTAGTCATCCCGTGCAAGAACCAGTGGCTCAGGGACATGGTCCCTCCCTGCAACCCTCAGCATCTCAGAGGAGTTAGAGTGAAAGGCAGGTGGGGGGTGAGAGCGGAGAAGGCAGGTTCTCTTCTTGGTCACAGTGCCAGGGAGCTGACCTCATAGCTCTGCCAGTCGGCTGGTCAGAACCAGTCTGCAGACCACCGCTGGCCACCTTGACTCAGGACACTAGGGAAACACGGTCCTGGGCCACAGCCGAAATCCGGCTACAACTCTGCCCTGCAGGGGGTGGCAGCGACCTTGAGTGGACAGCTGGTGTGTACACACAGCACAGCCACGGGCGAGGTGGGGGCACATTAGGTGTCAGACCAGGAAGGGGGCTGGCATCACCAGCCCACCTGCACAGTGCCCACAGGGCATCAGGGCTCCTGGGCCTCGGCATCTCTCATAACCCTTTGGGGCTCCCCGATTCGGGTCCTCCCTGTGAATGTCCAGAATGGGCGCCCTGGGCATCAACACCACGCCCTCAGCTCGCCCGGTGGCTTCAGGGCGATGCGGGTTGCAGGTTCACAGCCCTGAAACGCTGGCTCAGGGGTGCAGGGGCTATTTTTGTAGGAGACGATAAATTATAAAATTTGCTCTAGCCACTGTCATTTGAATTGGGTCATTTGATCTTTGAGTGTGACGCACCCAAAGTGGATTCCAGCCCATCATAGAAACAAGGGGGATGTTTTCATGAAGTTGGCCATGGGCATGCGGCTAGGGATGTCCAGCCCTACCGGGCTTCTCTGTTGAATTTCGTTCATTTCCAATGTCCTGGCACCATCATCGGCTGCTGATGCTGTTGCCAAGCTCCTGACGGCAGAAGTCGCTTGGTCTGCAGGGAGGGCACCACCCTCTTTGCAGTAAGCAGGCGCCACTGGGCCCTGGCAGGGGAGCAGGGTCAGCCTGCCTCCAGGGTCTGCTCCCGTGCACCGATAACAGGCTCTCTCTTGTCTGTGGCCCGAACAAACTTCAGTGTGTCCTAGATGGACGTGAAGGGGGTGGCCCAGGGAGGATTCCAGAAGGGAACATTGATCATGACCCAGAGCCACCACCAGCAGGCTCTGAAATCCCAGTCAAGCGCCTTGTCCTCTTAACCTTCATAGGCATGGGTGAGAGATGGGCTAAAAGGGTCAGGCCCTCCCCTGCAGACTAGCAAGCACCCGTCCAGCCCTTTCTAAAGCGGGGAGTCCTGTCTGTCAAATGCCAGCTTGTCCACATCGCCAGCAGAGCTCAGAGCTGAGCCTCCCTTTAGCGCTGGGCTGGTGTAAACCAAATGCCTGTGTCCTCAAGCTGAAGGACAGACAGTGCTGGAACATCCTCCTCTGGAGCCACAGGAAACCCGTCGACCTGCAGTGTGACGAGGGCATTGTCTTCAGGGCAGAGGCCTGCAGAGCGAGGCCCCTCTTGGTGGGGGATGTTTTCCATCCGCCTTTCTCAGCTGGCCCGCAGGGTCAGTGAGCGGACTGGGGAGCAGATCTCTAAGAGCCTGGACTCGAAGAATCCCGAACAGACGGAGCGACACAGCCGGGGAGAGGCGGCAGGAAAGGGCGGGAGGGGCGGACGTCCCAGGAGGGGTGGCCACGAAGCCAATGCTGCATCACAGGCACCACACACCCGCCCCATTAAAAAAAAGTCCCAGTGTCGAGGACATTTAGTGCTCTGGGGCTGCTAAGATTAACCACCATGAACTGATTTGTTATTGTTCAGTCGCCAAGTCGTGTCCAACTCTTTGCAGCCCCGTGGACTGCAGCATGCCAGGCCTCCCTGTCCCTTGCCATCTCCCGGAATTTGCCCCAGTTCATGTCCATTGAATCAGTGGTGCCATCCAACCGTCTCATCCTCTGCTGCCCTCTTCCCCTTTCACTTTCAGTCCTTCCCAGCATCAGGGTCTTTTCCAAGGAGTTGACTCTCTACAGCAGGTGGCCAGAGTACTGGAGCTCCAGCTTCAGCATCGGTCCTTCCAGTGAACACTCAGGGTTGATCTCCTTTAGGACGGACTGGTTTGATCTCCTTGCCGTCCAGGGAACTTTCAAAAGCTCTGTCTTCCTTATGCTTCATCTCTCGTAATCTGTACATGACTCCTGCAAAGACCATAGCTTTGACTGTATGGACCTTTGTCAGCAAAGTGATGTCTCTGCTTTTTAATACATTGCCTAGGTTTGTCATGAACTGGTTTAAGCACCAGAAATTCATTATCTCACAGTCTGGAGGCCAAAAGTCCAAAGGCAAGGTGTCAGCCAAGTTCCTGCTGAGTTCTAGGGGATGCTCCTTCCTGCCTCTCCCGGCTCCTGGCGGCTCCAGGCCTCCGTGGCTCGTGGCTGCATCGGCCCAGCCTCCGCCTCTGTCTTCACGGGGCCTCGTTTCCCAGGCTTCTGTGCAACCTTCCTTCTCTCATAAGGACGCCAGTCACTGGGCTTACAGTTCACCCCAATCCAAGATGATCCCACTTCAAATCCTGAGCTAACGGTATCTACGAAAACCTGCTTTCCCAGTTAAGTCACATTCTGAGGTTCCTGGTAGACAAAAATTTGGGGGGGACGGTATTCACTTCCATCTTTTTATACAGTCCAGAGGGCTCTAGTGGTCATGTATGGATGTGAGAGTTGGACTATAAAGAAAACTGAGCACCAAAGAATTGATGCTTTTGAACTGTGGTGTTGGAGAAGACTCTTGAGAGTCCCTTGGACTGCAAGGAGATCCAACCAGTCCATTCTGAAGAAGATCAGTCCTGGGTGTTCACTGGAAGGACTGATGCTGAAGCTGAAACTCCAATACTTTGGCCACCTGATGCGGAGAGCTGACTCATTTGAAAAGACCCTGATGCTGGGAAAGACTGAAGGAGGGAAAAGGGGACGACAGAGGATGAGTTGGTTGGTGGCATCACCGACTCGATGGACGTGAGTTTGAGCAGACTCACGATACTCCTGAAAAAGATTTCTTTCTAGAAGAGGCTACAAGGATGGTTCCTGCTTCTAATTTGGTACAGACTGAAACCAGCAAGGGGTTTGCACAGGAGAATGGTCAGGAACGAAAACACCGAGACAGGCAAAGGTGTGCCCGCTGCTTCGTCCTCCGAACTGAGAAGGAACCCGAGGCCTAAAGCTGCCCACCTCCTGGTTCCATCCGCAGGTGCAGTCCTGGAGGCTGGGGATTCCCGGATCCCAGGGCCAGGTCCACAAGCCCAGGGCTCGGCCTGTCCACATTCAGGACCCGGTCTCTCTCTCTGGGACTGACCCCCAGCCCTGCCCCTTCGCTCCTCCTGCGGCCGCTCCGAGAACCAGTCGAGTCACATCTACTGAGTTGTTTCATAATCAGACCCCTCCTCCCTCCATCCAATCTCATCACACCTGGTTTGATTGCCTCTGTGCCTGATAAGTGGTTCCCGTTAAAAGGGAAAGAAAATGTTCCTCTTAGCACTTTATCCTTTCATCCCCGCAGATCTCTTTCGTGGGCAGCGGCGTAATTACAAAAGGGAAGGAAGTCTCCTCGTGCGGCGTAAATTAAACCCATCCTGGCGACTGGCTGTGTCACTCACCTCTCAGACGCAGAGCTAGGAAATCTAAGCAGGTTTGCAGTTTCTCCTAATGTCAAAGAATGGCAATACAATCAAAGCGGAAAAGAAAGGGAGAAGGAGAGGGGTTGGGAGCTGCGTCTGCCCCGAAACCGCACCAGGTGTGACTGACTGCCTGAGACGCCCTTCTCTGGGGAGCTGCCTCCTCCCGCCCCTCGCTCGGAGAGCTCTCAAAGGCTGAACTTCCGTTTGGAAACAAATGAAGATTCCTCATCAGTGGCCTCAGCGGCAGGGGAGGCTGCTTCCTGGGAATGCAGCACCCTCCCCCCGGGGTCCTTGCCGGGGACTCGGTCCCGCAGGCCCAGCCTGGCTCTCCTGACGCACCGCGCGTGGCGGGCCAGAGGCAGAGCCAGGTCCAAGGTGGCGGGCAGCACGCGGCTCTGGGCAGGGCCCGGCGTCGGGCCTCCTCCCGCCTGCGGGGCCTGCAGGGCCCGGGGGTCTCGGCAGACACAGAGCCGGGGGCCCGCTGCAGAGCCCTGGCCCCACCCTCAAGAGTCCCGGTCTGCGGAGCCAGCTGGCGGTTCTGCATTCCAGAAACAAAAGCACAGACAGCGCCTAAACGGGCCTCGGGCACCAACGCTGAGAGGGTCCCCACCGGGGGGCTGAGGGCCCGCACCAGAACGGCTGGTCTGCGGGCCAGGAGCGGTGCTCAGTGGACTGAGGCGACGAGGAGCAGCGTGGACCTCCAGGGGGCCAGACACGGGCGTGGTGACCGACCACAGCAGCGGGGGCTCTGACCCGGCCTCCCGGGCGCTCTGCCAGCCTGGGACAGGCAGGCCCTGGCGGGGCAACGGGATGAAGGGCGGAGCAGTGACCCTTCGGGCAGGTACCAGGATCTGGAAGGCAGACTGTGGAGCAGGCAGTAGGGCACTCAGTCCACACGGAGAGGGGCCCTGGTACACCTGCGGTCAGGGCCAGTGCCCAGGCGTGCGGAGGCAGCTGCACCCAACCAGTGACCGCAGTGGGGAGCGGGACGTCGTGGGAAAGCACCTGCTGCTTGCAGGGCCTGGAAGCGGGGCTGAGGCCAGCAAGGGACGGGGGACCTGGGGCAGCCCCGGCCACAGACCTCTCCAGAGGCAGCTCAGGGCCCAGCTTCACCACACAGAGGACTAGAACGTGGGGGGACGATGGGTGGCTTTGGGGGGGGGGCACATGGCAGGGCCTGGGATGTCTCTTCACTCCCCGGGGGCTGGGAAGGGCCAGGGAGCAAATGGTCTCCCCAACCCTCTCCTGCTCCGAAGTCTGGAGAGCTCCGGGTGCACCCATGGCTGGCCGCTTCCTCAGTGCCCACCTCCAGATCTGGTCCAAGACCCACCAAGGGTGCTCCATCCTGGTATGGGACCGTAGCAGCGGGCCCCCCGCCCTGGCTGGCTGTCAGCAGAGCCCGGAAGGCGCCACCTGGTTATTCATGGGGAGGGGAGTGGCGTCCCCTGAGCGTCCCAAGCTGGCTTAAATCCACAAGTGTGTTGCGCACGGAGGAGCAGGCGGCGCAGGGCCCTTGACCCGGGCTCAGCTCGGTTCCCCCATCTGGACACGGTCACAGAGGACCGTCTGCTTGGGCCGCAGCCGGCTCCCCGCTGCAGCCGGCTCCCCTGCGGCAGCTGCTTTGCCCTGCCCTGGCTGCGGGGGGCTTGAGGACAGACGGGCAAAAAGCAAAGACACAGCAGAGGGTCACACGGGGGAGGGCAGGCGTCCTGTCCCAGGGGTGGGCTCTGCTCCGGGGGTGGGCCCTGTCCTGGAGGTGGGCTGTGCCCCTGGAGGTGGGCTCTGCCCCGGGGGTGGGCCCTGCCCCTGGAGGTGGGCTCTGCCCCGGGGGTGGGCCCTGCCCCTGGAAGTGGGCTCTGCCCCGGGGGTGGGCTCTGTCCTGGAGGTGGGCTCTGCCCCGGGGGTGGGCCCTGGCCCCGGGGGTGGGCCCTGTCCTGGAGGTAGGCTGTGCCCCTGGAGGTGGGCCCTGGCCCCGGGGGTGGGCCCTGGCTCGGGGGTGGGCTGTGCCCCCAGGGGTGGGCTCTCTGTGGTGGTCCTCCTACACAGACTCTGCAGGCTCAGCAGTGGGTCAGCTGTGAACAACCAAGGTGTCCAGAACCCCTGAGCGGGTCTCGGCAAGGAGCCGTGGATGGAGGAAGAAAGGGCACCAGCATCGGCCTCCACCTCCAAACACCTGGCCAGCAGCTTTGGGGCTGGGGCGGTGGGGAGAGACACTGTGACCCCCGCCCGGGCCAGATCCCCTGCAGGCCAGCCCCACCCTGTGCCCTCAGGCTCCACGATCCGCACCCTGGATCCCAGAGTCGACCTAGCGACAAGCCAGAGTCGCTGGGTCTGGACCGTGTCTTTCTGCGCACACAGCCGATGCAGAGTCTACAGCCCACAGCCCCCTCCCCGTCTGCCCCCAGGGACCCTGTCTCCCCTGCTGCCGTCATCCTGGGGCCAGGGCCAGACGGTGGGGAGCACCCTCACCCAAGCCTAGCAGGACCAGTCAACCCGCGGTCCTGGCCCGTCTCCTTGGCCCATCGGCTCTCTTGCAGCGGCCACCGTGAAGGCGCTGGACTCGACAACAAGTCCTCCGGTGGTACTGGCCTCCCCACATGGTCACGAAGTCACCTCTACGAAGTAAGACCTGGACCAGCCTTACCTAAGCCCCCAGGACCTGCAAGAAGGCAGGGCTGGACCGCATCAGCCACCCTGAGTCCCGTCATCTGAGTTACCTCGTGGCCTGCGGGTCACTTCCTCCACCGCCCTCCTCTGAGGCCCCATCCGACAACGCTCCTCCATGAGGAGCCCCTTAAGCCAGTGCCCCTCCTGCAGAGGGACCCCCAGCTTACCGCAAGTGGCAAAGTTCCCTGCCCGAGCCGGGCTGTGACAGCACCGTCACCTGAGCTGCCGGGAGGGTCACCATGCCTGGGAGGGTCTGGGGGCTGGCCTGCCCCAGCGAGGCCCCCTGGCTCCGGCCGTGTCCGCATCCACCAGCTTAGCAGAGACCACGGGCTCTGACCCCAGCTCTGAGCCAACCTCTGTGGAGGTGACCTCTCAGCAGACAGAGCTCCGTCGTCGGTGTCAAAACAAACACAGCACGGGCATCTGGGTGCCGGGCCCCCGTCCCTGCCCGACCGCCACTGGGAGGAGGGGAGACACCCTGGCGGCAGCAAACCCACTGCCTCAGCCTGTTCTTACCAAACACGAGGAAGCGTGGGAAGCCACAGACATTCGCACACAAACGAAAACCAAATTTACTGATAATTTCTAGTGCAACAGTAGGGGAAAGTGCGTACCTGCATACTCTAATTATATTCCAAAGCAGGAGTTTTGTTTAAAAATCATTAAGAAATCACTGTGAGGACTTGGAGGAACAGACATTTTTAATGCATGCAGCATGATGAATAAAACAATTCTATTATCACAGATGTAAATGTTCCAGATAAATGTACTTAGAAAGATAAATAGTCCCTACCACTTGCAAGGCCTGCCAACCTTCTCTGAATAATCGCCCAAATTCTGCGTGTTCTGGCAGCCAGTCGCCCCCGTCTGTCCCCCATCACAATGACTGGCGCTGCGGATGGCATCATGACCATTATTCTATGCTATCATTATTTGAATACTTATTAAAAAAGTTGTGAAATAAAATATTTTAATCTACATAAATTAACCTAAATGAATGTAAGTATTGAATTCATTTTAAGCTGAAAGAATATTTTATGTTTTAGTATTAATTTTCAGATACATGCTTTATAGATGCCACTCTGTGATCTGTCACAGTCAGCAATACAACACCTCAGATAGCTGTAGCTGCATCCCAACACACAGTGCGCCTGGAAACTCAGCATTCATGCGTCAGGCTGTATAATGAAACTGCCATGATTTCACTGGGCTGGCCAGACTAACAAAAGGGAGGATTTTGAAATCTAGATAAATATTTTTCTTTTCCTAGATACCAGACATGTATTTTTGTAAGGAGCATCAATGGGATAAAGATTAGCAGGAGAAAAATAAAAGGGCTGATCTGAAATTCAGTGTAACACGCTCCCAGGCATCCTGACTCCCTCTGCCTCCTTTGGCCCTCGCTTCGAGGACACTGGGAGCTCTTCTTGTGCCCATTCTGCAGATGTGGGCACTGATGCTGAGGGATGTGCTCCCCCCACCCAGGGCTCAGGCTTCACGGGGAGTGTTCACACCTGTGTCTCCCGGCTCCTTGCCGCCCCCGCCCCCGCCCCCACCCCTCAGCAGAGCAGAGAACATGCCCACTTCGCTTTAGTCCCTGCCCAGGGCCACCTCTGGAAGGACCCTCTCTGCAAAGCCCCGTCCAGCAGAGACAGCAAAACGGTCAAAGCCAAGGGGACACAGCAGAAAGAGAAGCCAGGCGGGGGGCATACCAACTTCACCGTCATTTAAACCTGCCGACCCTGACACCGAGGTCACTAAGAACACGCTTAGTCCTGGCAACATCCAGGATGAAATTCCAGGTCAGGAGGAGCCCAGCAGCTCTGTCCCGGGGCCAGGGGCTCTGACTCCTCCCCTCTGGGGACCCCTCAACCCATCCACTGCGCAGTCCTTCTTCTGGCTTTGCTAACCCCTCTGTCAGGCCCAGGTTACACACATATTCCACTTATTAGGAATAAATTAAATCTGCAGTCAATAATTCATTTTCCAAAAATTAATTTGGGAACAGCAATACCCAGCTCCCCAAGTAAAATCAAGTAGGCGTCGAAGCCTGGGCAACCCCAAGCCATTATTCCACGTCCTTCCTGAGTTTCTCATTTTCCTCCAGTAAAAATTTACAATTTCTATGAAGAGCTGCCATGCACTTTAATGTTTTAATCAAAATGAAGTGTCTGGAGACGTTGTGTTCAGTCTCCTCTTCTGATTCAGTCCTACCTGGGGACCCTCTGATGCTTGTTTTCAGACTCTGCCTGCAGGGTTCGCACCCATGCTCTGAGGATGCCAGCAAAGGGTCCGCAGGGGGGCAGGGGAGACTGGCAAGGGACACTCTGTGGGCAGTGCGATGCAGTCAGGCCAGCGAGGCCCCCAGGGACACTGGGCAGGCAGCGCGGGCCGCCAGGCTCGAGTGGCTCAGCACTCAGCGCCAGAGGCACTGTAGCCCTCCAGCTGCAAGTAAAAGAACTAGGCGGCCTGGAGGGCCAGGGACCATTCTGGGCCATCATGGGCCTCAGGCCTCCAGCAGGTGGGACTAGCCTTAGACCAGCTGCCCCACATAAGGGCAGAGTTGTCATCTGACCTGCAGGTACCCACACCTCTGTCTTACCATGCCAGCAGGCCTCAGGGGGTGATGGAGGGCTTCCTGCTACAATTCCCTTCCTGGTGTTCTGGACCCAAACTGTTACGGGGATCTCTCTCTTAAACACAGTACTTCTAGCTAAACTGACATTCATCATTCGCTGACACCTTTGCTACCAGCTCCACCTCCATCACTTCCACCACCACCAGCCTCAGGATCATCACCATCACCACCACCACCATCACCACCATCACCACCACCACCACCATCACCACCATCACCACCACCATCACCACCATCACCAACACCATCACCATCATCACCATCACCATCAGCACCAGCACCATCACCACCACACCACCACCACCATCGCCACCACCACCATCGCTATCACCACCATCATCACCATCATCACCACCACCATCACCACCATCACCAACACCATCACCATCATCACCACCATCACCATCACCACCACCACCACCACCATCACCACCATCACTATCACCACCATCGCCACCATCATCACTACCACCATCACCACCATCACCATCACCAACACCATCACCATCATCACCACCACCTTCACCAACACACCACCACCACCACCACCATCACCACCATCACCACCACCATCACCATCACCACCACCACCATCACCATCATCACCACCATCACCACCACCATCACCACCACCATCACCACCACCATCACCACCATCACCACCACCATCACCACCATGACAGCTTCTATTTCCATCTTCACTATAACTCTTAACATTTTTGCATCCCTACTGTGTACAAGGTCCTGCATTAATTATCCTCACAGATAGCATTTAATTTAATTCTTCCTTCTACCTTCTGCACTATAAATATCCACATTTTATAGTAAAGAAACTAAAGAAGAAACAGTTAAAGAGACCTTCCTAGGGTCATACAACTTTTCCATGGTAAAGCTTAATCCTGAGCCCCAGACCTCTGACTCTAGGACCATGGTGTCTAACCCCTAAACCACTCGGCAGGGCCTGACACAGGACCCTGACACTTTCCCATGCTAACCAGTTCCATTCTCCTCGTCTCAGCCTGATGTGTCTTCTCTAGCACCAGACCATGATTTCCGGGAAGGCTAGACGGTCACTCTTCACTCCCCTTTGACCCATAGCCTGGACTCCCAGCCAGGTCCCTCTCTTGGGCATCCCTCAACTCTTGCTCGTGTTGCTGTGTCCTGGAACTGAGTTAGAGCTGTTCTGGTCCTCTGGAGAGTGGCCGGTTTCCCTGCAGAGAGAGTGGAACCAGCAGAGCCAGTTCTAAACACCCACTTGACCTCATGCCTCTCCTCCTTGGAGCCTCCCGAGTGCCCTGAGCGCTGCCATGCACATGTGACTATCACTCAACACAGTTCCTGGGGAGTGACCCATGGCCAGAGACTCAGCAGAGTCGCAGGGTCAGGGAGGGGTCAGGGAGAAAGAAGGGAGTGCCTGGGATGCTGACACAGGCAGATGCCCACCAGGGAGTCAGGGTGCCCAGGGGAGAGAGCCCACTCCCCACTAAGGCCCACAGGGAAGGGGATCCCGGGAGAAGATCCCCGATGGGCACACAAGACAGGGCCCGGTGGAGCCTCCTCTGTACCCAGCTGGCCTCTCTCTCTCTGCCCCACCTGCTCCTCTATGGCCCCCCCACACACACAGAAGCAGAACAGAAGTCTGGGAGACAGTTACCCCCACCCCAACCTGCCACAGTCCATCAGTAGAATGAGACATTTTATAAGGAAATCGGCATACATGCAAGCTGACACAGGTCCTCAGGAATTACTGATGTGGATGAACTAAGGTCCACTCCAGAGGAGAGCCTATGTGCATACGATGTTTCCAGTGTCCATCAGTCCAACGTCCCAGGTGTTCTGGGAAAGCCCCCTCCCCTTTCTGCTCAGGGCCTCAGTGAGATCCTCCCAGATTCTGAAGTTAGAGGCTGGAGAGCAGGGGCTCTCCACTGCAGAAACAGAACCCCAGGCCTGGAGGGGAGGGGAGGGCTCCACGGACCGTCTTCCATGTTTCAGAGAGCACGACCCTCACCCAGGAAGATCTTGGGGTGACAATGTTGAGGTGAAATAAAGCAGCTCAGTGAAGTGACAGTGGTGAGTTCACATAAAGAGACGTTAAGGAAACAACCCCATTTCAATCACATCAAAAAGAATAAAATATCTAAGAATAAGCCTACGTAAATGAGGTAATGGAGGAGAAAATGGCAACCCACTCCAGTACCCTTGCCTGAAAAATCCCACGGACAGAGGAACCTGGCAGGCTACAGTCCGAAGGGTCGTAAAGAGTCAAACAGGACCGACTGAGCCCCGAGGTAAGAAGCCTGCACTCAGAGGGCTAGCGGACCATGCGAGGGACTGCAGACAACGCAGCACGAGAAGATAGGCCGCGCCCTTCGACTGGAAGAAGCGACACTGGTAAAATTATCATAATAACCCAAGAAAACCTATAGATTGACTACATTCCCTGTCAAAAGACCAATTTTTTAAGAATTAGAACAAATAATTTTAAAATTTGTATGGAAAAAATAAATAAATAAAAAATAAAATGTGTATGGAAACACAAAAGACCCCAAATAGCTCAGACAACTTGAAGAAAGAACAGAGCTGGAGGAATCAAGCTTCCTGATTCCAGACTCTTTCAGACTACAGACTGATTCCAGACTGATCTCAGACTACAAAGCCACAGTCATCACCACGGCGTGGCACCGGCGCAAAAACAGACAGATACGTCAGTGGAGTACGACAGGCAGCCCGGAAATCAGCTCACACACCTTTGATCAGCTGGTCTGAAACAAAGGAGGCAAGAATATACAATGGGGAAAATACAGTCTTTTCAATAAGTGGTGCTGGGAAAATTGAACAGCTGTATGTAAAAGAATGAGATTAGAATGTTCTTAACACCATGTACAAAAATAAACTCAAAACGGATTAAAGACTTAAACAGAAATCTTACGACTATGAAACTTGGGGAGGAAAACATATGCAGAACACTGACATAAAACGCGGCAATAGTTTGTTTTTTTAATCTGTCGCCTAAGTTAAAGGAAATAGTAGCAAAAATAAACAAACTGGACCTAATTAAACTTAAAAGCTCGCGGAGCAAAAGAAACCATCAATAAACAAAAAGACAATCTATGGGCTGGGAGAAAATATTTGCAAATGATATGACTGGTAAGGGCTTGATATTCAAAATACATGTAACAGCTCATACGACTCAACATCAAAGAAAGAACAACTTGGTTAAAAAATGAACAGGAGGCCTGAATAGACATCTTTCCAAAAAAGACACAGAGATGGCCAGCAGGCAGTTAGAAAGATGCTGGTTCAGATCACAGCCCTTGGTGCCTAATTTAAACGGGAAAAAGAGCTAGGATTTTGATGCAGTTTATTTTGCAGGCAAAGCCCTTTAAGACAAAGACCCACAGCGTGGGCAAGTGCAGCATGATGGGAGACCCCTGGGTGGTGGAATGTGGCAGGGCCCAGGACTCGCGCCTAGACTTGCTAGAGCCTCACAGATTGCCATGACGTGTTACACCTTGAGACACACTGACACCTTCCTCCACCTCCCTGACCCAGGGAAGGCACGCCAGGCTGCAGCCCAAGTCTCAGCCAATGGAGGGAGCCTGCAAGGAAGACGATGAATGACTTCCTTCATGCACGCAGCCTACGTTACAACACTCAGAGCTTCCAGCTGCTCAGCCGCAGGGCAGGAAGTAGGCAGTCTGAGGAAGATGCCTCTGGACGTGGACTCAGGCCTGAGAGTGGGCCCTGCTTCAGGAAGCGCCAGGCCACCTGACCACTCAACCGCTGCTACCACCTGGACACCCAGTGGCAGGCAGCACCCATTTATCTGAAAGGATTATGCCAGAACTACAAAACACCTGTCACCAAATAGACCGAAAAGTCCACGGCTTTAGTCCCGGGCAAAGCCATCTTCGTGTTTGTGCTGTGTACAACTCTCCCAGCCCTTCTTGTTTCTTTCCCAGGTTATGAAACCGTGACAGATGACTAGACATACGTAACATGAAGGCCCTGTGCAGACACACACAAACACACTTGGGGCAGGAGTGCCCTCTGTGGGGGCCGGGGCTGCCTGGGGAAGCACAGGGAGGGGGCTCCACGGAGAGGCAGCTCTGCCCCTCTGGCTGTGTGGCCCCAGCGGAGAGGCACAACCGCTCTGTGCCTCGGCGTCTTCATCTGGAGAGACAACCTCAGCGGCCCCGCCAGGGCCCTCCCCGTGGGCCGCGGGGTAGACGCTGCCACTGCGGCTATCATTCCCCGGGGAGCCTAGAGTGCTTTAGGGAGCACGGCAGCACCCAGCGTTGGCTTACATTTCCAGACTGGAAGCTTACATTTCTACCCGCTGCTGAAAATCTCTCAGCTGAATTTAATGCTTGGTTTGGACCTCAGTCTAGCAAAACTCAAAACCACGATGCCCAAAGGCTTCGAGGCTCAAGGTGCAGTGTGGTCACGCCATCCTCATTTCTCAGGTGGACAAGAGACTGTCTCACCCCCGGGTGATGCACTGAGGTGTGAGCAAGGTCAGCCAAGCTGCGTCTGCTTCCTGGTTCCCTCTCTTTGCCTGCTGACAGCATCTTAACTCAGACGGAGACTGGGCAAGAAAGCAGTCCCCTCTCTGCATTGCTCTCAGACACACGGCACCGTTTATCTTGCGAGGTCTTAAAGAAAAGATCTTGAAAATCCTTCTCAGTGTCCACATTCATGACCTGACATTAAGAGTATCCCAGATGCATGATGGGAAACTCATTCATCCGGCCAAATGCATGATGGGAACTTTCATTCATTTAGAAATGCCACCTGTAACATGAAAATTACTAGACCTCACCTAATGAACCTATAATTAAATTTAGCCTCCAAAAAGGAATGGAAAATAAAAGAGGCAAGTTTCCAAATTTGACAAGTGTGTATTATAGAGAATTCTTTGAAGGGTCTCTGGGTCCCTCTAATTTGCACACACACAAGTCTGCTATTCCAAGATTCTTAATTATACCTGAAACTACTAAATTAGGCCTGTTGTTTACTGATGGCTAATAAAACAACTAATTAACTTGTGAAGGCTGTGAGTAACCACAGATGCAAATAAAAGCTCATTTTACAATAAGGTGAAAATTGCTAAGACATGAATAGTTAGGATGGTTTAAGAGGAGACGGTTGGTGCAAGCCTGGGTGACACGTGCTATGACAGGTGACAAGGCGCCCCACGTGGGGCCACGTCCCTGGAGTGCTCTTTGCAGGAAGGTTCCCAATCCACCCTCCCTGTACCCGCCGCTCGGCCTCAGCTGTTCACGGATCTGCAGATTTCAGGCACCATGTGCATGCTCGGTTGCTTCAGTCGCTTCAGACTCTTCGCAACCCCACGGGCTCTAGCCCGCCAGGCTCCTCTGTCCATGGAACTCTCCAGGCAAGAACACTGGAGAGTGTTGACATTTCTCTCTCCAGGGGATCTTTCTGACCCAGGGGTCGAAGCCTCGTCTCCTGCATGGCAGGCAGTTTCCTTACCACCGGCCACCTGGGAAGCCCATTTCAGTCGCTAATCACCCCCAGTGCTCCTTTGTATTCCTGTGAGATGGGCAGCCCAGAAAACCATTTCCTAATCAGCCTCCATCAGAAGTGGCATCCGCAGTGGGGGTGCTGAGGAGTGGCTGCGGCACCCCGTCCCAGAGGCCAGGCGGGACCACCTGCCTGCGGCCAGCACAGCCCTAGCACCTGGGATGTGTCAGACTTCACGGGGGGAAGAAGGACCACCCAGACTCTGCAGAAGCGGCACGGGCGTGTAGACTATCCTGAGGTGCTGGGAGGCTGAGATCTGGACATTTCTACAGAAACTCAAACACCGCAACAAACATAATCAGAGTTATAGCTCATGTTATAAAGTAATTCTCCACTGGGACCAGCCATTTGCTTCCATTCTATAAAGTATTTGGGCTTCCCTGGTGAAAGGTGGTAAAGAATTTTCCTGCAATGTGGAAGACCCAGGTTTGATCCCTGGGTCTAGGAAGATCCCCTGGAGAAGGGAATGGCTACCCACTCCAGCATTCTTGCCTAGAGAATCCCATGGACAGAGGAGCCTGATGGGCTAGAGTCCATGGGGTTGCAGAGTGGAACACAACTGAAGAACTAACATTATAAGGCACTTACACAGATCCAACCAGTCCATCCTAAAGGAAATCAGTCCTGAATATTCATTGGAAGGACTGATGTTGAAGCTGGAGCTCCAATCCTTTGGCCACCAGATGCAAAGAGCTGACTCATTGGGAAAGACCATGATGCTGGGAAAGATTGAGGGCGGGAGGAGAAGGGGACGACAGAGGATAAGATGGTTGGAAGGCATCACCGACCTAATGGACATGAGTTTGAGCAAGCTCCGGATGTTGGTGATGGACAGGGAAGCCTGGCGTGCTGTAGTCCATGGGGTCACAAAGTTGAACACAACTGAGCAAGTGAACAGGAATAACATACGATTCTGTTCCTCAAATTCCTGGTGAGATATCGGAGAGCAGCTAAGAGCTCAGACTGCAGGAGCTCTGCAGCCTTCAGTCAGGCTCGGGCTGAGCGGCCCTCTGTCCGTCTGGCCGGGCTGCATCTGGTCCCTTCCTGCAGATCTGGACAAACCCCAGAGCCGTGACCGGAGCAGCTGGGAAGTTTCAATGAACTCACTTAAGGAAAGCACTTAGAAGGGCACCTGGCTCCAGGTAAGCGCTGAACAAACGCAATCGCTGTATCCTGCTCTCTGCTCTGTTTGCTGAACAAATGCCTGATTCAAGGAGCAATTTACACAAGAACGTGAGAACTTGGGTGAGCAGAAGCATAGGGCTGCTGGTGTGCTGCGCTCTGGAGATGAAAGGGAGGAAAACGGGATGCTTGCCCCAAGAGAGGCCAGGGCACACAGCAGGAGGACCAGTTCCCTGGGTCCCGAGAAGCCCTCCCAGGTACTGGCCTGTCCTGCATCGAAGATGCTGTGAACCTCAAACCCTGCAGAGGTTCCCTGTGTGTAAGGATGGCTGCTGCTGCTGCTGCTGCCAAGTCGCTTCAGTCATGTCCGATTCTGTGCGACCCCAGAGACAGCAGCCCACCAGGCTTCCCCGTCCCTGGGACTCTCCAGGCAAGAACACTGGAGTGGGTTGCCGTTTCCTTCTCCAATGCATGAAAGTAAAAAGTGAAAGTGAAGTCACTCAGTCATGTCCGACTCTTAGCGACACCATGGACTACAGCCTACCAGGCTCCTCCATCCGTGGATTTTCCAGGTAAGGGTACTGGAGTGGGGCACCATGGGGATGTACTTTAATGCAAAACTAACAAAACAAAACCCAGTGACCCTGTTGACTGAAAAACTGGGCTTTTTTGGTGTGTGTTCCCAGATTTTTTTTTTTTTTTGCAGAAACAGGTTTTGTGGTCTTCCCTGAATGTGGCTCCAAGGCCCTGCCAAGCAAGAGGTGGGGTTCCCAGGGTCTGGCTCACAGGCAACACAGCTTGGCTGGTCCTGAGCTTCCCTCACAGAGCCAGCTCCTCAGGCCCAGAGCCCCTTCTCGTTTTCAGACACCCCTCCCTGAGCCCAGGGTGCCGTCAGCCAGTGCTCCGGGAGCCCTCCACGGCGCAAGGCTCACGGCTCCCCTCTGTCCTCTCTGAGCTCCTCCCCGGGTGAGTCTCCAGCACCTTCGCCCGGTCTCTGCCTGCGGGTGGGGCGGCGAGCCCTGCTCCCAGACTAGGGCCTGTTTTAGGAAATGGATGCGTCAACAGTGTGGACGCGGATGGAGCCTGCGTGGAGCTGTCTCACACAGGGCCGCGCTCACGGTCCACATCTTCCATCATCACTGAACATGGAGCATCAGGAGGGCAAAGACGCCGGTTCCCACAGCCCAGCCTTCGGCTCTCCAGGAGTGCGCGGTACTAGTTTCAGGGGTGGGGGTGGCAGGGGCGCTGTGTCCAGCTAAGGAAGGACTCTAACACCGAGGCAGTCTGAAGACAGTGCGGGGGCGCCCCTTCTGCGCCCTGCGCTGCCGAGCCCTGGCAAAAACCTCGCTGAACTTTCGCAGCAGCCCTCGCGGGGGGCACGCTTACATGGAAGCCAGGGCTCAGAGCTGGGTCTGTCAGCTTCTCCAGACGACACAGAGCAGGTTCAGGGGTTTGGGTCAGCCAGGCCACACTCCCAGTTCCTCCCGGGTCCTCCTGTGACCCTGCCTCAGAGGGATGGGACCTGCTCAGCACTGCTTGGAGCCAAGGCTACTGTGGGCCCATCAGTGATTTCCGGGTGTGAGGAGACCTCCAGTCCCTGAGCCGCCCCAGGGGCTTTGCCGTCTTCGGTCCCACGATCCCCATGTGGGGTCCACATCACCCCTCGAGCCAGAGATGAAGAGGTCATCAGACACGATTATTTTTAAGTTGTCGCTAGATAAACATACTAACTGCTGAGAGAAAATTACCTTACAGTGTATATTTACACACAAATGCACATGTTAATTCCGATCCAGTTTGACTGAAATGGAATAAGCACAGCTGGTGAAAGGCAGAGACTGTTAACTGAGGAGATAAGGGGTGTAGCCCAGAGGGACGCTGGGCCCCGTGGGGGAGAGCAGACCCTGGCCGGGGCAAGGGCCTCCCGTGAGGAGCGCCGGAGGGAGACGCAGGGTCTGAGGGCACCGGTCCAGTCCTGAGAGGGCGCGGGGTGCTGGCTACGGCCGGACAGAGGGGTGTGGAGGAGGAGAGGAAGTGGGCCCCTCAGTGCTTCAGCGGAAGTCACTGAGGACCAGGGGAGGTGACCTCTGCAGTGAGGCAGTTCCTGGCCACTCTGCCCTTGATCAAGAGGCAGAGATAGAAAAACCGTCCCAACTGTGCAAAGCCCAAGGTAAGATCAGAAACCAGAACTTCTGCAAAGAAAAGGACAAACACAGTGAGAGGCATGCACACATCTCCCACAACAAACCTCCACGGCCCAGGAGAACAGGGGCCAGGCCAAGCGCAGAGAGGAGGCCAGTCTGCTGCTGGTGCGACGCCCGGGCTGAGCAAACCTCCGGTCACTGTGGAGGCCAGGCTGCCGGCTCTGTGCCGACCACAGCCTTGAAGGCAGAGCTGGGCTGGAATGCAATGGCTTCGTTTTTAGTAAGATCAGTTCCACTTTGGCAAGATCCAGTTAAGAGTCACCAGCGAGTCAGTTCCCGGTCCCCCTGCCCTTGACTAAGGAGCAGAAACAAAATCCGCCCCAACCGTGCAAACAAAGCCCAAAGGGTGCACAGCGTCAGAGGCGGTCAGGCACGGGATGAGGGAGGCGCAGGACAAGGGAGGCGCGGGACTGGGCAGCCGAGGCTCCTGGAGGCTGCAGGCGCCACGGGGCAGCAGCAAGCCTTGGCCTTCGGAGGCTCCG
Source organism: Redunca redunca (assembly GCA_006410935.1). Taxonomy (NCBI): domain Eukaryota; kingdom Metazoa; phylum Chordata; class Mammalia; order Artiodactyla; family Bovidae; genus Redunca; species Redunca redunca. The sequence goes on from SJYQ01001176.1 coordinate 803,782, forward strand.
CACCGCCTCTCATCACAGACCGCAGCTGCCTGCCCTTGTCACGGGGTAAGGCCTTGTCTGGACAGCAGTTTGCCTCTTCCAGGCATTTGCTTTGAGAACGCTGGGATAAAACGGGCATGAGCCTCTTTGGAAACTCTGAGGTAGGCTTTATCACATCTTTCTCGCGGATCACAGAGAAGGAAACAGAGTCTCCTCCAGGCAGAGAGCTGGCTTCTGTGACTCTGACTTTCTCTTTTATTTTACTGGGGCTCAGAGAGCAGACTCCCTTGGACTGCAAGGAGATCCAACCAGTCCATCCTAAAGGAAATCAGTCCTGAATATTTGTTGGAAGGACTGATGCTGAAGCTGAAACTCCAATCCTTTGGCCACCTGATGCGAAGAACTGACTCATTTGAAAAGACCCTGATGCTGGGAAAGACTGAAGGTGGGAGGAGAAGGGGACGACAGAGGATGAGGTGGTTGGACGGCATCACCAACTCAATGGGCATAAGTTTGAGTAAACTCCGGGAGTTGGTGATGGACAGGGAGGCCTGGCGTGCTGCAGTCCACAGGGTCACAAAGAGTTGGACACGACAGAGCAGCTGAACTGAACTGAACTGAACTGAGAGAGAAGATGCATTAAGATCAGTAGAAAACATTCCTAAGAAAACAAACTGCCAGTCAGCCCAGGGCAGGCGATTCCAGCCCCACTGACCATGGTGGGCAATAGCTACTGGCAGCGTTTATGGAAAGACACACTTTGTGCCAACCTCGAGCCAGCCGTGGGAGGTGTGCCACACGCATTGTCCTAGAAGGCATGTGCCTTTGCCTATGGCTGCAAGGGGAAGACGCCGTTGTCCAGAGACCCTGGCTGGTGGCAAAGGAGATGGGGGAGGGGCAAGGGGGCAGCATGGAAGCAGGTCTGGATCTGAGACACAGACCCGGTTGGTGGCATGCCGCCTGCAGAGCTTCCCCGGGTGTAACCTTCCCGCGGACAGGGAGGGTGCTAGTGCGCCTGGAAGCCAGGAAGGTGGCCACGTGGTGAAGCCGGGAGGAAAGGGGACAGCTCTGATCTGACCCCAGGCGGTGCTGGCTTCTTAATCAAGGATGAAACAGCCCATTCCCAGGGCATGAGCCACAGGCAGAACCGGTGGCCACGATGCTGGGACAGTCAGAAGCAGACTCTTCCCCCGCGTCGCCCTCCTGGCTCTCGGCCTTCCTGTCTCCCTCAGCGTGCTCCCTGGCCCGCTGACGTGCAGCTGTGGCCATACATGCCTCTTGGTGTATCTGTCCGTGAAGTTCTGTGAGTGCCGTATTAGAAAGTGCCAGTACATTGCTTCCCTGGTGGCTCAGCTGGTAAAGAATCCACCTGCAATGTGGGAAACCGGGGCTTGAATTCTGGGTTGGGAAGAGCCCCTGGAAAAGGGAAAGGCTACCCACTCCAGTATTCTGGCCTGGAGACATCCACAGACTGCAAAGAGCCGGATATGAGTGAGTGATTTTCACTGTGACTTTCAATACATCTAAGAGACAGGAAATTGCGAGAGATACTGTTTCTATAGCACCCAGGAGAAGCGCCGGTCACCCTGTTGGCTGCCCGCTGTCACACTGGAGTAAAGCTGCCGGTCACTCTTTCTGCAGTGACCTGGGAAGTTTCTGGCTTGAGAGTTGTCACGACACTTCATGCTGACAAAGTTCTCATATGAGGACTCCAGAAAGTTCAGACCTGGCTAAACTTGAGTCCTCTTTCGGAACTGTCTCCTTTTCCATGAGGAAATGACCATTTCAACCTGTTGATTTCATGCACTGAATGTAGGAAGTTGAAGCATCAGTGGCTTAGAAATGAGCCAGCGCATCGCCTGGACCACTTCTCATCTGGAAGCCCATCGCAAAAGCACAAAGACCAGCTGCCGTCCAACAAGGTGGGAAGGGAGAGGTCGGGGAGATTGTGAGGGCTGCTGGCTCGCAGACAGCCCCCCGGGAGAGACCCCGCACTCGCGCAGCCCCCTGCAATGCACCTGAGTCTGCAGCCAGCCACCAGACCCACTGTGTCCCCCGCCCCTGACGGCTCAGGTCAGGAGGGAGCACAGTCGGGAAACGAGACCCCGATTCACAGGGAACCTCCTGCTCGTGTTGCCTCCTAAGCACAGGATTTTGGGGAGAAGCACCCCAACCCTGGGGGGACAGAGCTGTGGGACAGCTTCCATGAATTTTGACTCAAGGGAAGAAAGCTTATCATTCAATCCACTCATCTCCCATTGTATTACTTCTATTTCCTTACATTGGTTTACAAATGTCAGTGAAATTTCTCAGGTAGATTCCAAGAATGTCTGTCTCTTAGCCATCCTGCAGTCACGATGGGACTCTCCTTTTAAGCCTGTCAAATGCTTCCTGTAAAACCTGGAGCCCGTTTGTCTGTGCCTCACAGGGCCGTCGGCCATCTTGCCATCACGTGCACACTGAGTGCCAGTTCCACCCCAAGCATCGTGGAGACACCATCCGCCCCACAGCAGCTCTTGGAGAAACATTCTAGTGCTTCGGTTTATAAATGAGATGATCGAGCGGCATCAGGAATACGGGGGTGGGGGGGGTGTCCCCAGGGGCCCCTGGGCTGGAGGGACCGTCAGTATGAAGGGACATTTGGGCAAAGCTAAGTGGATTATCGGAGGGGCTCTGCTGTCTCAGATGGACCCAGACCACTTCTAAGACACCAGGCTGTCCTCTGCAGACACACGCACACTCCTGGTGGCCCAGGTGAGTTACAGCCTCACTGAACGCCTGCGGAGCGACCAGACCCTGCTGCCCTGGTAGCCCTTGTCCCTGAGCAAGGGGCTCCCGCCCACGCTCGGACCCCGACTCCTCCCTCCCATCCACCCTCAGACCCCGACTCCTCCCATCCACCCTCAGACCCCGACTCCTCCCATCCACCCTCAGACCCCGACTCCTCCCATCCATCCTCAGACCCCGACTCCTCCCATCCATCTTCAGACCCCAACTCCTCCCTTCCGTCCATCCTCAGACCCCGACTCCTCCCACCTGCCCATCCTCAGACCCTGACTTCTCCTGCCTGCTCATCATCAGACCCCGACCCTCCCGCTTGCCACACTCTGGGGGCCCTGGCCATCTTCAGCCCTCCTTCCACAGACAGCACACGGGGTGGCCGGTCAGTAGATTTCTGGTCTGAGTGGTCCCCACCAGCACAAGGCTGCCTGCACATTTCACTGTCTCCCAGGGCATGCCTGTGCCTGGTCTCAGAGCCTGGCACAGAGTAGGTGCTCAGAAAGTATATGCTGGGGGGTGAGGGACTCTTGGCTCAAGACCACCCTGCAGCCGTGGCCCCTGACCCTAAGCGACACGGGGTGTGGTGCTCAGGCCCCGGGGTGGCTCCCTCACTGCCCTGCCCATGTCCCCACTTTTCCCAGGAAGGCTTTCCCAGCCAGCCCCACCCCTCAGGCACCTCTAGGGAAGAGTCCTCTGATGGACGGCTCCCCAAGGCCACAGCCCCGGGAGTTAGGAATCTCCTATTTGTGCCACACTAAGCAATTTAAACCAGACTTGTCACTATAAGACAGTGCCACATCACAAGTGGAAGGCAAAATTAAAGTCAATAGTTACCTTTATGCTGTGGTTGAAAGACTGCCCTCTGCCGCCCTGGGACCCTCCTGGGGGGTAGGCTGAACCACAGCCCTGGTGGAGCTCTGCCTGCTGGGCGGATCCTGGCTGAGCAGAGCACAGGACACACCCTCACACACACACACACGCACACACCCTTACCCTCACACACAC
>SJYQ01001176.1:807708-913332 GCA_006410935.1 Redunca redunca
CTCACCCTCACACACACATACTCCATGTAGGCACACACACACACACTCTCTCTCACACACACACACGTACACATCCTCACCCTCACACACACACACCCCATGCAGGCACACACACACCCTCACCCTCACCCTCACCCACACACACACACACTCTCACACGCACACACACACACACACTGCCTGGATGCTGCCACCCTGCCCCTGTGACCTGGGAAGCGTGTTGGGTGCTCACTCCACTGAGCCGCTGGCAAAACACAAATAAAACACAGAGCAGAAGCGGCAGGGCCCACGACCCCTCAGGGCCCACCCTTTCCACTCTCAGCCCCGGCTCCCGGGCCCTGTCTGCATGTTCTACTTCAGGTCAGGAGCATGGGCCCGCACAGCCTGGATTTCAGTGCTGGACTCACCCCCTGGGGGTCCCTCCAGAAGCTACCTGTGTCACAGCTTCATCTTCTGTAAACTGGAGACAGGACCAGCACCTTTCCCTGGTTCTTGTTCTGAGGCCACAGGAGGCCAGACGTGTAAAGAGTACACGTCACAAAGTAAGTGCTTAATACATGTTGAATTAACACTTAGTGAAGCAAGTGCTGAATACTTGCTCTCTAACCATGACACCGCAATGCTGGCTAATGCCCTAGACTCAGTCAACCGCCCGAGCAGGAACCGACCAGGGAGGCTGTCCCCCGTGGGCCTGGATGATCAGAGGATGAACAGAGAGGACATCTGCCTGACAGCCTCCTCTCTGAAGACATCAGAAACTGACTCCAGGCCCCAGGGGTGTGGGCAGGTCACCCCAGCTGCAGAGCAGCAGCCTCCGTCTCCAGGTGGCAGGTGCGGATGGGGTCCCTGGTCTCCCAGGAAGAAGAGAGTGAATTAGACCGTGGTTTTTTCCCTGTGACTGAGACTCAGCATCCCACTCAATCCTCTAGAAAGCATTCAGCCCAAGGAAACAATGATCATTCCAACATTCAACAACTGATTTCCAAGAAAGCACACACTCCGAATTTTCAAACTTATGGTTTTCAAAGACATTTTGAGCAGAATGCATCTTAAAATCTTATCAAGGAAATTATCTCTTTTTTAGCAGCAGATTGCATTGGTAAGACCTACTTTATATTTCCATGCATTTATAAGGATTCCAAAGGACATATTTTCTGTGAATTAAAAAATTTCACCGTGTTTCTCCTTTTATGTTACACTAGTCTAGCTGTGTACGTACAAAGGCATTTTCTATTCTGAGAAGCTGTCGCTGGTTAAGGAAGAGACGGGTGGGCAGGAGATTGAGTTCCGAGATGACAACACCAGGACTCAGAACTGCGGGGCTCTTCTCTCCATGTCTTCCTCTGCAAAGACCTCCAAGTCATGCCCTGGGGAGCAGTCCTCCAGGGAGAAGGCAAGGAAGGCCGCAGAGAGAGACCCTGCCCAGGAAGAAAGAACAGTGTCCCCAGAAACCCCCCCTGCACAGCAGAAGGAAGCCTGAGAAAGAGGAGTCTTCCAGCCATGTCCCCAAGCCGAAGATTTCTAAACGGTGTATAACACACACGGCATCCACAAGCAATAAACTCGTAAAATTTTCCAAACAGGCTGAACTTACAGGTAGTGTCACCATCCACTAAAAACAGATTCAAAATGCACCATTTGTCCACAGCTGACCACGTCCCCAGGCAGACACTCCACACAGACTCTGGGACGCATCACCCTAGACAAGAGGCTACGTGGCCACTCACCTGCGGCCTTCACATCCTCCGGGAAGCAGCGGGGGGCCCTCTACGGAAGGCTTGCCCTGCCTCGCTGTGCGGCCACCCCATCCCCTGGGACCCCAACCTGCAGGGTGATGGCCTGACCTTGGGCATGGGGTGTTCCCTGCTTGTTACCTGTGCCCTCCCAGGTCCTAGTCCTCAGAGGGCATGGAAAGACACCCTTCCCCTCAAAACCTGGGAGTCATCCACATCCTGGAACAGCCCAAACCAGGAGCCCGCCCATGCACCGCGTCAGGCGGAAAACACAACGGAGATTTCCTCCTGGCCTCCCTGGCCTGAGTCCCTCCCCCAGCTCTCCCAGATAAAAAGTCAGAAAACACTGCAAATCTCTGCAAATAACCAAAAAGAAAAAGCAAATCTGGCAAGTTCTAATCTTGATAAAATCACAGTTTCTACCCTAATCAGGGCACTTCTGCTTTAGGAATTCTGAGACAGTGATAAGTAGAATGATAAGTAGCTTTCTGATTGCTAGATACAGTAATCCTGACTTGGAGAGATGGCAACATGGTTTGTAATGACACTAACCCAGCCCGCTCTGCAGTCTGTCATGCACCAAGCACTGTTGCTCATTAAGCCATTGGTGTATCATTGAGCAGGAACCTCGGATCCCATTTCACAGATGGATACACAGAGGTGCTGGGAGCACAGCCCCTGCTCAGCACCCAAGCTGGTAGTACCAGGATTCCAGCTCACTCCCCTCAGACGCCAGAGCTCAGGTATCCTTCTGCCTGGTGCAGAATATTATTACTTTCTGATTAAATATCAGGCGCCTGATATTATTAATATCTTATCTGAGGACAAAGACCATGGGGACAGCAGAACTGATACCGGGTGATGGAGCTTCTGTGTGCGGGACCACGTACCCCAGACGTGAAGGTCCAGTAGCAAAGCCCAGAAGTGGCCTGGCCACGCTGCTCAGGCCAACTCATCAGTGAGGGTCAAGAGGACTGGCTCCCAGGAGACCCCGTGTCTACCCACACAGGTACAGTCAGAATGGGGGTGGGGAGAACACGGGAGACTGCGTCTACCCACACAGGTACAGTCAGAATAGGGGGCAAGGAGAACACAGGAGATTCCCCCCTGTCACCCTCAGGTACAATCAGAATGGGGGCGGGGAGAACACGGGACACTGCATCTACCCACACAGGTACAGTCAGAATGGGGGGTGGGGAGAACACAGGAGACCCCGTGTCTACCCTCACAGGTGCAGTCAGAATGGGGGTGGGGAGAACACGGGAGATTCCCCCCCGTCACCCTCACAGGCTCCGTCAGAACAGGGGGCGGGGAGAACACGGGAGACCCCGCATCTACCCTCACAGGAATAGTCAGAACAGGGGGTGGGTGAGAACAAAGGAGATTCGGTGTCTACCCTCACAGGTGCAGTCGGAACAGGAGGTGGGGAGAACCCAGGAGACCCCATGTCACCCTCACAGGAACAGTCAGAACGGGGGAGAACATGGAAGACCCAGCATCAACCCACACAGGTACAGTCAGAACAGGGGGAGAACATGGGGGACCCCGTGTCTACCCTCACAGGAAGTCAGAACGGGGGGTGGGGAGAACACAGGAGATTCCCCCCCGTCACCCTCATAGGTACAGTCAGAATGGGGGTGGGGAGAACACGGGAGACCCCACGTCTACCCACACAGGTACAGTCAGAACAGGGGGCAAGGAGAACACAGGAGATCCCCCCATCACCCTCACAGGTACAGTCAGAATGGGGGTGGGGAGAACACGGGAGACTGTGTCTACCCACACAGGTACAGTCAGAACAGGGGGTGAGGAGAACACAGGAGATCCCCCCCGTCACCCTCACAGGTTCAGTCAGAACAGGGGGCGGGGAGAACACAGGAGACCCCGCATCTACCCACACAGGTACAGTCAGAACAGGGGGAGAACACGGGGGACCCCGAGTCTACCCTCACAGGAACAATCAGAACGGGGGGTGGGGAGAACCCAGGAGACCCTGTGTCATCCTCATAGGAACAGTTGGAACGGGAGGTGGGGAGAACCCGGGGGAGCCGACATCACCCTCACAGGAACAGTCGGAACAGGAGGTGGGGAGAACCCGGGGGAGCCGACATCACCCTCACGGGAACAGTCGGAACGGCACGGGGAGAACACAGGTCGTCCTCCTTTCCCTCGTGTTCTTCACAGCATGGCTCCAAGGACTCCAGTTCAGAGCGCAGCCTTCTTGACACTCACATTTGTTTTATTCTGGACAAGGGCAACTTTTGATTAATTTCAAGACCTACTCACCATTTAATACTGACAACCAAAGCAACACGCCAGAAGGAAACCCTAAAATCTCACAGCTTGTACAGAAGCACTTCTCTCCCTGGGATTCTCCAGGCAAGAGCACTGGCGTGGGCAGCCGTTCCCTTCTCCACGGGATCTTCCTGACCCAGGGATTATGCAGGCAGATTCTTTATCATCTGAGCCACCAGGAAAGCCCCTAATACAGAAGCGATTCCTTCAACAAAGCGGAATAAGGACCCCCATCACCGCGCAGCCCTGCACATCCCCCTGCACATTACCCTCACGTGGGTAATGCTATGATCCATGTGTGTGTAACGACACCCAAAGTTAGAGAAGATTAGTGTCCGCAGCCTCACCGGTGCAGATTCAAAATCCATGACTTNGGGCGGAGCTGACCCCGCCCGCAGTCTCAGGTTATGCCCCTCCCAGGTGGGCCGTGGCCTCTGGAGTCAGGGCTGGGCCCGGGAGGTGCCCGCCCCACCTCCACACACACCTGACCCAGACCTGAGATGGCGACACCTCCGAGGACCAGCACGTCCGTGATCACAGATAGCCTGTGGTTTTCTGAACAGATCTCTCTGCTCAGCCAAACAACCAGCCGGGCCAGCGCATAAGAATCCATCAGGCTGACTGTCTCTGAATTGGCCATTAGGACTGAATAGATGGGCATGTTATAGACATGGGCACACGGCCTAGGAGGGGCAGCGTGATCACTGCAAGAAGAGTATAGCCATACTCGCTAAAACACTGATGTTCCTTACTCCTCACTTTTTCACAGGAAAGGGAAACTGCTCGTGGTGTCTGTCTAGCCCTGGAGTATTCATCTCAGCACGCATCTTCAAAGTCAAATTGAGACCCTTCTCTTCGACCTGAGAAAACTCCAAACTGGGGCTCAGCTGGCAGGACGTTCGTGGCCCCACCCTACCTCACCCTGACACCTCAGGTCCTTGCTGCCCCCAGGAGCACGTCCTCACGCACTCACTGTCCCCTGTCCCCCAGGGCCACCCTCCTGAAGGCGCCTGCAGCCCAGCCAGGCTGCCTTCAGACCTTGGCCTTGGATTCCTCCAAGACCTATTAACCTGACCACCAAGGAACAGGTAACACAGCAATAAACAGCAACAAGCCTGCTCGTCAGAGCCCCGAGGGGATCACAGCAACAAACGGTAACACACCTGCTCGTTAGAGCCCGGGGGACTCACAGGGGACTAGAAATGGAGCTGATCGCCTCCATGAGCAGCGGACACCAAACACACCAAGACCAGGTTCTCGCTTTTGTACCAACAGAAAGACATGTGTGAGACAGAGGGCACGTGTGTGCATAGCCTGTGTTTATAGGGAAGCCCAGAAGGCTGCCCACCACGCTTCCATGAGGACCGACCGTGTTCCCAGGGAGTGAGGTCAGACAGGACCCACGCGTTTTCATGTGCACCGTGTGCTTGGACTACCTCCCAAGCACACGTGACTTCTGTCCTCAATCCTGATGGCCACTGCGCCCCTCTTCTGCCCGCCCACCTCCTCCTGGACCACCAGCCCCACCCCGGCTCTGCAGAGGGGACCGGCTGAAGAAGCAGAGTCTGGGCAGTTTTCATCTGCAGCAAATCTTGAGCAGGTGGCGAGGCACCGAGTAAAACAACCATTTTGCAAAAGAGACAAAGATTCCGCCAGCTGGTGAGACTGGTGGTCCCCACTGGAGGGGGTGCACACTGACTCTCGGCTCAGCAAAGCCATTCGGCTCCACGGGCCACAGAGCCCAGGCTGGACTGGTCTTGAGCAGGCCCGCTGGATGGCAGCCGCTCCCAGCCCCCCGGAGCAGCTCAGGGCCGGGCTCCCTGGCCACAGAGAGAGGCTGGCCTGCAGCCCTGGGAAGGCTGACTGGCACATGGTGGTCAGTGTCAGGGACCGAGGGGAACAGTGTGCCCCTTGCCAGCACAGAGGGGACTCCAGTGGGGAGACATGGTTTGGGTTAAAATCCAGCACTTGAATCTGCTTGGGGTGCAGGAAACAGACCCTAGGAGCCACCACAAGTATGAAAACAGAGTCAGCAGGTGTGGCATCCATGGTCGTGTCCAGGGGCCACAGCTGGCGTGACCTTCGGATTTGGAGCTGGACTTCTGCCAGGGAGGACTCGGCCACCATGTGCACCCCGAGGGGAGGTGGCCCTCCACTGGAGTCACCATGGACGCCACAGCAGGCCTGGGAAAGGCAGCCTTGATTTTAGGGTGGGTGACGCTAAGCCTCTCCTACAGGAGAAAGCGACCAGGTCGCCCAGCTGCTCCCGGGGGTCCCCCTCTGTGATAACACAACCATGGTTGGCAAATGAACAGGTCAGGCTTGAGCTCCTGTGCCAGCAGGCTTTCTCGTTCTCACGCGTCTGCATCCTCGTGACGGGGAGCGCCTGTTATGCTACTGGGACCCTCCTGGTCCTGTAACTGCCAGGCAACCTCTCAATTTGCTGAGCAGCTGCCCAGCTGACGCTTACTGCTGCCCAACGCCAGAACTTGGCTATTTGTTACACAGCATCACTGGGAGGTTAGCTAGCTGATACGCCTCGACCTAAGCCAGCACAGGCACACGTGCGCCTCCCAGAGGAGGGTTGAGAAAGCCTGGGCAACTGGGTCCACCTCCTGTGCTTTGGTCCGCAGCTCATTTTGCTTGATGAATCTTGAAGACAAATTTTAAAATAGTTCTGTTCTTTCTCTTTTAAATTTCAGCGTGCAGAGAATTGCCAAGGAAGAGCCGGTGTGCTCTAACAGAGCGGACTCCTCTCGGAGCATGTGCACAGAGCGCTGTCTGCCGGGAGCCGCTCAGTCAGGAGTGCCTGGAAACCCTTCCATCTCAGCTCCATCACACAAGTGGCCGCCTCCAGCTCACAGGACAGGAGTCCGAGGACGGAGGCTGCCTTCCTGAAATTCCCCACCAGCCTCCAGTCTCTGCGTCTGAAAAGCACTGTGTGTGCTTGGCATTTCAGGTCACTCTGTAGTACTGGTAGGCAGCTTTTTCAAAAGGTTACATGAAAGAGTTATTTCAAAGAATTTTATATATATATACAGAAAACCATTGGAGTTATAAATTACTGCCAGATTTAAAACTCACAAAAATCACAGCTCTGCTGAGAGTCAATTTCCTATGCCTTGAGACTACTAACTCCCCCAAGGGAAAGTGTCGGTCACAGGATACCCATGTCTTTTAAGGAAGTGATACAATTTCCCAAAATGTTTTCCGGAAGGTACCTTACTCTGCTGACAGCAGCCTCTGCTCCCATGACCCTCTCCTGCAGTAGGTAATACAACACAGAAGGGAAGGCGGGAGCCACAGAGTGAAATACTGAGATCCCGTTAAAAATTTTGATTATTAGATTATTTTTTATTATTTGAGTATTATTTTGATTATTCTATACTTTCATTAACTTATGCATTTCAACTTTTGATCCCTTTATTCATAACACTGTATTTTTTATCAATAAGAGATACTATTTATGTGAGTGCTAAATCACTTCAGTTGTGTCCAACTCCTTGTGACCCCGTGGAATGTAGCCTGCCAGGCTCCTCTGTCCATGGGATTTTCCAGGCAAGAATACTGGAGTGGGTTGCCATTTCCTCCTCCAAGGGATCTTCCCAACCCAGGGATCGAACCCTCGTCTCTTATATCTCTTGCATTGGCAGGCGAGTTCTTTACCACAGTGCATGTACATTCAAAATTTAGATTAAGCATTCAAGTTTTTCTGGCTTTTTGTGACTTTTCTCTCTCATTTCTACACTTTCCTAAATTCTTTTCTCTCCAGATGTTTTCCCCAGTTAGCACTATTTTTCTATGTCGTTTGCATCCATTTTTAATAGTACATTAAAACATAAAATGTGAAACTATCAAATGCACATATATTGCCGTAAAAAAAAGAATCTATACTTCCCCATTAAACTTATACGAGATTATTTAATTCTTTAAAAATTCTTGGCAGCAGATCATCAGATATTTTTATTTTGATTATTTCCTGCTCTAATCAATCCTAATCCACTGAATCCCAAAGATCCAATGTACCTTGCAAGTTCACTGTTGGAAATACGTTTCATAGTAAAATAAGCTAATTTCACTAATGCAATTCCATGAATGACTGCGATGATAAATATTTTTACAATTTATCACTAGCTGTTAAGCACACCAAATTGCTAAAATTGTGGAATGAATTACGAAGCCTATGGAGCAAAATCATTACAATCTCTAATGTGGAAGTTTTGAGGAAACAAGGGCTTCCTGGCTTGCAGGCAGGACTGAAGGGGATCAGGGGTGAGCTACTAACTCCGGGATCCACCTCTGAAGGTGATGGATGCATCCTCCTATCACAGCAGCATAGCTTTTACCATGTTTGTAGCTCAAACGTGACATCTATTCAGTCACGGCCACCCCCACTGGGCAGAAGAGCTGTGAATCTTCAATCAGCTCTCTCCCTGCCCTGGATCCCAGCGGCGGATGACCCAGGATAAGGTCACTGCATAGGAGCACCCGTGCCTGTGAGGAGGATCCACCTGGAGCCCGGACGCCGAGAAGAAAGGCGTCTCTAGGCGCCTACAGCTCGGTGCAGACAGAGCCTCCGGCTGCCCCTCTTGCTTTGCACGGATGGGCAGTTTGGTGTGAGCAGGCAGTGCGCTGATCTAAGACATTTGACCAGGTGAGCCTGGGCCTTGCCCTTTGCCCCACACCGTCTATTCTCAGGATCCAGAGTGACACTTCCTAACTCTGAAGTGTGGTGTCAGACCCTTGTCCCAGCCTGGCAGAGGCACCCCTCACTTGCAGTAAAAGTCAGTCTCGAAAACATAGTGTGTATGTGCACGCTCAGTCACGTCCAGTTCTTTGCAACTCCATGGACTATAGCCTGCCAGGCTCCTCTGTCCATAGAAGTTTCCAGGCATGAATATAGGAGTGGATTGCCATTTCCTTCTCCAGGGATCTTCCTAAACCAGGAATTGAACCTGCATCTTCCGCATTGGCTGGGGTGCCACGTGAGAAGCCTTGAACGTGTAACAGGAAGAACAAATCTGGCTGCATACTGGATCCGCTTCTTTTACTTTAAACTTTGTATTCTGTTCCTTTTGCTGCAAGTTAAGAACATTGGGACAGTCTGAAACATACATTCTCAAGGCTCTGACCTTTAAAGGTATAACACTTTCCCATTAATATAGAGGTAAAAAGTTGCTGAACAGAGAATAACATGTGTCTTGTTGAGGGTTTACAGGAACACTGTGACCTGATCTTCCTGAAGAGCTGCAAGAAGAAGGGATTCCAACACCAAGAAATTTACAACAGCCAGCCACACCCGCTCCTCTTTTAGTATAAAAGAAGCCTGAATTCTTACTTGGGGAGCACGGCTCACAGGGACGTTAGTCCATTATCTTCTCCGTCTGCCAGCTCTTGGAACAAAGTCACTATTCACGGCCCCCACAACTTGCCTCTCGATTTACTGGCCCATTGTGCAGGGAACAGTGCAAGTCTGAATTCAGTAAAAATATCAGAACTCCTCTGTGTCCCAGCACCCTGCCATCTGCCCATCCCCATCTCCCATCACACCTCTCAGCCTCCTTGCTGGTCCTTGAGTGCATCAGACTCACTCCGGACTTAGGTCTCCCTATGGCTGTCCCCTCTGCTGGAATGGTCTCCCCCAGAGAGTCACACAGCTGAACCCCTCACCTCCTTCCAGCTTTGCCCAAAAGGCCCTCTCTTCAGGAAGCCCACCTGCCCCCCTTTCACTGCGATAGCCCCTCTGCCCTGCATTTCTTCTCATCTGCCAGCTTGGTTTCTATAAAGTGTCGCTTTCCAACATCCCAGGTAACCCCCATCACACCTTATCTTCTGTTGTTTGCCTCACCTGCTGTGGTTACGGAGAGAGCAATGGCAACCCACTCTAGCACTCTTGCCTGGAAAATTCCGTGGGGGATGCCTTGTGGGCTGCGGTCCACGGCGCCTCTTAGAGTCGGACACGGCTGAGCAGCTGCACTTTCCCTTTTCACTTTCATGTGTTGGAGAAGGAAATGGCAACCCACCCCAGTGTTCTTGCCTGGAGAATCCCAGGGACGGGGGAGCAGAGAGTCAGACACGACTGAAGCAACTTAGCAGCAGCAGCAGCAGCTGCAGTTACACCTCTCAAGCTTTTATTTTGTTTCTCAAGGTTTGGTGGTGGTTTAGTTACTAAGTCATGTCCAGCTCTTGTGACCCCGTGGACTGTAATCTGCCAGGATCCTCTGTCCTTAGAATTTTCCAAGTAAGCATACTGGAGTGGGCTGCCATCTCCTTTCCCAAGGGATCTTCCTGACCCTCTTCTAGACACCAGAAACAGTGCACAGAGGTGCTCCGTGAGCAGTTATTGACGTGAGCGAATGAATAAATGAAGGAAGATGACTTAATGCCTCCGCTAGTTTAATATCTGGTTGCGTTATACCCGATGAAGTGAAAGTGCAGATCGAGCGTCTGAGGTTCACACATAGAATCCTGCCGTCTCCTGGAGCACTTCAGGAGGGCGCCGGTGTTTTCTAAAAGCAGCAGCCACATCTCCCGGGTGTACCTGACGCGGGGCCTCTGCTGGTTTGCGGTGGTGGGCGCTGGTCGTCATTTGCAGAACTGTGTTCTTGGCAAGGCCGAGGACCACACCACTGAACTCCACATCCTCTGTACTGACTTGAGGCAGATGGGCAGTAAATAAATATCTGCTGAACGAACAGAGGATTGAAAGCGTGACCTTTTCTTGCTTGGCTGAGCCCACATTCAAGTGGCGACTGTGGGCTCCCAGCACAGACGGCGGGTCGCGCAGTTTCATGGTTTACTCTGAGACATGGAAACAAGCCAATGTCCGCAGACTTCGGTCTGGAGAGCGTGGCGGATCCCTAATGGTCAGACCTGTGCTCACGCCCACAGTGACTGGAGAGCTGCCCACGCTCTTCGCTTGAGCAGCTGGTCAAGGGGTCAGCGCAGCAGGAGAACGTCAACCCCATGGTTCCACCAGCCCAGTCGCTTCTCCTCTCCATATTCTCCTACAGGGGGAACACGGCTGCACCCAGTGACGCCAGCGGTTTGCACGTTCCAGGGCTCTTTCATCACATGTAGTGAGAACTGAGCTGTATCTGCTTATATTCACGTGTTCTTTGATTGGGTACTTTATCCATTTTCAATTCAGAGTATTTGGTACAGCACCCCCGCCCCTGAAGTCCTATTTCAGAGCATTCCTAACTCAAGCGTGGTGAAATATGTGAGTTTACCTTCATCAAAATACGTCTTTGTGTTTTGGAAAATCACGGAACCATCAGTGACGTTAGAGTGTGCCCATCCTGCCATCCCTCCAGCCTTGCCACGGCAGCCACCCGGACCTGGGCCTGGGTCAGACTCGCCCCTCACCCCGGCCGCCCCACGCTGGGACCTGGGTATGCAGTTACACCTTCAGTCCAGCTTGAACCGGTTGCTCCCTGGACCTGATATTTTGAAACATTTCTGCAAAAGGTACAAGCTTTCATTCCCAAAGAAAGTCTAATGGAGCAAGTCAGCACTCTGTGGCAGAGTGGGCCGTCCTCCAACACCGCCCCAAACCAGCACGTGCAGAAACTCACCAACAGGGCGGCATCCCTGCTGGGGGTGGGAGGGCGAGGCCAGCGAGCCGGGCCCCCAGGAAACACTGGGAAGGAGCCGCACCAGGGAGAGGCTTCCCGGGAGCTGCACACGTGTCTACGCCAAGCCTCGCTCCGTGCTCCACACTGCCGCCGGCTCGAGGGTCCCAGGGCTCCACGGGAAACAGGAAATGACGCTGCACTTAACAGCTGCAGCATCGGCTCGAGCAGTGAGAACCAGAGCGGGGCCAGAGGCTCACACACGGGAGTCTGCTGGGGCCTCGGGCTGGAAACAGGCCCCGGATAGTCCAGGCCTCTCGTCATCACGAGGGCTGAGCAGAAAGGCTGGAAGGCTGTCTTCAGCCTGGGTCCAGCACTGCAGGCCCAGAGCCCCTCTTCCCATAGACACGCACCCTGGGGCGGTAGCTTCTTTCCTGGTCATGAGAGCATCCCTGGCCAACACCGCACACCAGCACATGTGCCTGCAGTCCCGGGTGCCCTTGCCCACCGCACAAATGAGCTCGGAGAACATAGAAGCAAAGGCCCCGAGCAGCATGTGCCCCTCCCTGTGCCCAAAGGGCAGTCCATGGGGGGACCCGCGGCTAGAGCACAATGCACCTCGGAGCGGAGCAGGGGTGCATTCACACTCTCCCCAGAGACACAAGCCATATCTGCAGTCCCCCTACTGAAATGCAGTCCCACACCTTCACTGGAATGCAGCCTTTATCAGACATGAAAAATAAATAACCATCCCTGAATTGTTCGCGATACGGACGCCAGAGACAGGCAGACAGACTGAGGGACAGCCACAGAAGACACGTACGGGGCAGCCAGAATAAAAACGCGAATTAAATGTCAACACACGTCTTATCTCCCCAAAGTAAAGCCACGTCGAGCAAAGAACATGTTCCCTTGTTATCTGTTTGTTTATTACCTCGCAAGAAAGCTTTTGCAGATTTTGACAAGTGGTCAAACAGTGGAAACAACTTTGTTAATAATCAGACATCTTTCGCAAACACCGCAGTCAACAGTTTATGTCTGCAGAGCCTGCCAGCTGCCCCCGCTGCTCAGAGCCCCGCCGCTGAGCCAGAGTGGCCGGAGGTCAGCAGAGCAGGGGGAGTGCCGGGCTCTTCATGGGACTGACCTCGAAGCCCTCGACGCCGTGCACACCGGCGAAAACTGCCTCCCGCGCTGCAGAAATTCTGTAGCTTGGCTTTCTCCCAGGAGCCTGCCTAAACAGGGTTGCGGCCACGTCCTAATCTGGAGGGACCCTGCAGGGTCCCTACAAAGTTGCGGGGGGAGGTTATAAAGTGTTGAGAACACAGAGAACTGCCATGCCAGCCTGTCGCGCAGAGGTCAGGTGGGGTCAGGAAATGGGAACCTGGGGTGGGGAAAGGGTCCTTCCCCCGAACTACTCCCGCTGTCTGTCCCTGTGACGGGAGATGACCCTCAACCTCAGAACGTGGTCCCCCAAGGAGCCCAGCAACACCACGTTACTCTCCTCCATGTCGACTTGAATTCTGTGCAGGGACGTGGCCTTGTTTGGGTGGAGGACACAGTCCCCTGCCGCGCCAGTTCTGACTCAGAGCGTGCAGGGAGCTGGGGTGGGGGCAGGTGCTTGCCGTGTGGCCCCCGCCTGCCTCCGCCCTCTGGCTGCAGGGCCTCCTCGTCAGCTGCACAGGAGCTAGGAATGTCCCCCACCACACTGTCCCCCTTTACTCATTTACTAAACACATTTAGGGGCTGGTTATTGTTTTCTCTCCACCTCCTCTTCCTAACCCAGAAGCTTCCTGAGAACAGAGTTTTGCCTTTTTCATGAACCAACAACCTCATGTGTTGGCATCATCCTTGGGTACAGACCCAGACTTGCCTGTGAGTGCCCAGGAGTCTCAGACAGAGGTGTGGGTCGGCGGTGGCCTGCTGCAGGGCCGGGGGCACTGCACGCACAGGACCTTGTGAAGGAGGTCGCCATTGTCTTCATTACCTCCACCATAGTTTGGTCTCAGGTCAGACAACAGGGAGGGGAAACAGCCCCAGCCATCAACAGAAAACTGGATTAAAGACTTACTGAGCATGGCCCTGCCCATCAGAACAAGATCCAGTTTCCCCCACAGTCAGTCTCTCCCTCAGGAAGCTTTCATAAGCCTCTTATCCTTAGCCCTCAAAGGGTAGACAGAATGGAAACCACAGTCACAGAAGACTAACCACGCTGATCACATGGACCACAGCCCTGTCTAACTCAATGAAACTATGAGCCAGGCCATGTAGGGCCACCCAAGATGGACGGGTCTTGGTGGAGAGTTTTGACAAAACATGGTCCACCGGAGAAGGGAATGGCAAACAACTTCAGCATTCTTGCCTTCAGAACCCCATGAACAGTATGAAAAGGCAGAAAGATAGGATACTGAAAGATGAACTCCCCAGGTCAAAAGGTGCCCAACTGTGCTACTGGAGATCAGTGGAGAAATAACTCCAGGAAGAATGAAGAGACGGAGCCAAAGCAAAAACAATCCCCAGTTGTGGATGTGACTGGTGATGGAAGTAAAGTCTGGTGCTATAAAGAGCAATATTGCATAAGAACCTGGAATGTTAGGTCCACGAGTCAAGGCAAATTGAAAGCAGTCAAACAGGAGATGGCAAGACTGAACACAGACATTCTAGGAATCAAAGAACTAAAATGGACTGGAATGGGTGAATTTAACTCAGATGACCATTATGTCTACTACTGGGGCAAAATCCTTTAGAAGAAATGAAGGAGCCCTCATAGTCAACAAAAGAGTCTGAAATGCAGTACTTGGATGCAATCTCAAAAATGAAAGAATGATCTCTGTTTGTTTCCAAGGCAAACCATTCAGTATCACAGTAATCTGAATCTATGCCCCAACTTGTAGTGCTGAAGAAGCTGAAGTTGAATGGTTCTATGAAGACCTCCAAGACCTTCTAGAACCAACACCCCCAAAAAGATGTCTTTTTCATTATAGAGGAATGGTGTGAAAAAATAGGAAGTCAAGAAATATTTGTAGTAACAGGAAAATTTGGTCTTTGAGTACAAAATGAAACAGGGAAAAGGCTAACAGAGTTTTGCCAAAAGAGTGCACTGGTCACAGCAAACACCTCTTCCAACAACACAGGAGAAGACTCTACACATGGACATCACCAGATGGTCAATACTGAAATCAGATTGATTATATTCTTTGCAGCCAAAGATGGAGAAGCTCTAAACAGTCAGCAAAAACAAGACTGGGAGCTGACTGTGGCTCAGAGCATGAACTCCTTATTGCCAAATTCAGACTTAAATTGAAGAAAGTAGGGAAAACCACTAGACCATTCAGGTATGGCCTAAATCAAATCTTTTACAATTATACAGTAGAAGTGAGAAATAGATTCAAGGGATTAGATCTGATAGACAGAGTGCCTGAAGAACTATGGACGGAGGTTCGTGACATTGTACAGGAGGCAGTGATCAAGACCACTGGCAAGGAAAAGAAAAGCAAAAAGACAAAATAGTTGTCTGAGGAGGCCTTACAAATAGCTGAGAAAAGAGATGCTAAAGGCAAGGGAGAAAAGGAGAGATATACCCATTTGAATGCAGAGTTCCAGAGAATAGGAAGGAGAGATAAGGAAGCCTTCCTCAGTGATCAATGCAAAGAAATAGAGGAAACAATATAATGGGAAAGACTAGAGATCCCTTCAAGAAAATTAAAGATACCAAAGGAACATTTCATGCAAAGATGGTACAATAAAGGACAGAAATGGTATGGCCCTAATAGAAGCAGAAGATATTAAGAAGAGGTGGCAAGAACACACAGAAGAACTATACAAAAAAGATCTTCATGACCCAAATAGCCACGATGGTGTGATCACTCACCTAGAGCCAGACATCCGGGAATGTGAAGTCAAGAGGGCCTTAGGAAGCATCACTATGAACAAAGCTAGTGGAGGTGATGGAATCCAGCTAAGCTATTTCAAATCTTAAAAGATGATGCTGTGAAAATGCTGCACTCAATATGCCAGCAAATTTGGAAAGCTCACCAGTGGCCACAGGACTGGAAAATATCCGTTTTTATTCCAATCCCAAAGAAAGGCAATGCCAAAGAATGCTCGAACTACCGCACAATTGTACTCATCTCACACACTAGCAAAGTGAAGTGAAGTCAAGTCGCTCAGTCGTGTCCAACTCTTTGCAACCCCATGGACTGCAGCCCACCAGGTTCCTCCATCCATGGGACTTTCCAGGCAAGAGTACTGGAGTGGGGTGCCATTTCCTTCTGCAAGTAATGACAGGATTTCCCTGGCGGCTCAGACGGTAAAGCGTCTGTCTACAATGCAGGAGGCCCGAGATCGATCCCTGGGTCGGGAAGGTCCCCTGGAGAGGGAAATGGCAATCCACCCCAGTGCTATTGCCTGGAAAATCCTATGGACAGAGGAGCCTGGTAGGCTACAGTCCATGGGGTCTCAAAGAGTGAGATGCGACTGAGAGACTTCACTTTCACTTTCACTTTTATGCAAGTGATGCTCAAAATTCTCCAAGCCAGGCTTCACAGTATGTGAACTATGAACTTCCAGTTGTTCAAGCTGGATTTAGAAAAGCCAGAGGAACCAGAGATCAAATTGCCAATATCCATTGGATCACAGAAAAAGCAAGAGAGTTCCAGAAAAACATCTGCTTCTGCTTTATTGATGATGCCAAAGCCTTTGATCATATGGATCACAAAAAACTGGAAAATTCTTAGAGATGGGAATACCAGACCACCTTACCTGCCTCCTGATAAATCTGTACGCAGGTCAAGAAGCAACAGTTAGAACTGGACATGGAACAACAGACTGGTTCCAAATAGGGACAGGAGTGTGTAAAGGCTGTATACTGTCACCCTGCTTATTTAACTTATATGCAGAGTACATCATGCAAAATACCAGGCTTGATGAAGCACAAGCTGGAATCAAGATTGCCAGGAGAAATATCAGTAACATCGGATACCCAGATAACACCACCCTTACGGCAGAAAGTGAAGAAGAACTAAAGCGCCTCTTGATGAAAGTGAAAGAAGAGAGTGAAAAAGTTGGCTTAAAACTCAACATTCAAAAAACTAAGATCATGGCATCTGGTCCCATCACTGCATGACAAACAGATGGGGAAACAATGGAAACAGTGACAGACTTTATTTTGGGGGGCTCCAAAATCAACGCAGATGGTGATTGCAGCCTTGAAATTAAAAGATACTTGGTCCTTGGAAGAAAAGCTATGTCCAAGCTAGACAGCATATTAAAAGCAGAGGCATTACTTTGCCAACAAAGGTCTGTCTAGTCAAAGCTATGGTTTTTCCAGTAGGCATGTATGGATGTGAGAGTTGTACTATAAAGAAAGCGCTGAAGAACTGATGGTTTTGAACTGTGGTGCTGAAGAAGACACTTGAGAGTCCTTTGGACTGAAAGGAAGTACAACCAGTCCACCCTGAAGGAGATCAGTCCTGAATATTCATGTGAAGCATTGTTGCTGAAGCTGAAGCTCCAGTAGTTTGGCCGCCTGATGGGAAGAGCTGACTTTGGAAAAGACCCTGATGCTGGGAAAGACTGAAGGAAGGAGGAGAAGGGGTCAGCAGAGGATGCGCTGGTTGGATGGCATCACTGACTCGATGGACACGAGTTTGAGCAAGTTCCAGGAGTTGGTGATGGACGGGGAAGCCTGGCGGGCTGCAGTCCATGGGGTCACAGTCAGACACGACCGAGCGACTGAAGGAACTGAACTGGGTGCAGTAAGAACTCGAAGAGCATCTGCTGAATGAATGAACGAGTGAACGGTGGTCTTTTCCCACGGCCAGGTGCAGGCAGGTGACAATGACATAAACCCAGCCCCCACCTGGGTGGAGCTGAGGCTCGTGGGAGGACGTAAACCAAAGGTCTCAAGGACGGCCGTGCAGCCTGACGCTTGTGGTCACGGAGAAGGCGCCTGTGCTGCCACCCACCCCCTCAAGAAGCAGCAGGAGGAAGGGGGGATGAGAGGCGGGGAGCGGGGGTCTCCACCAGGGAGAGTCCACAGTTTCAGGGAGGTGAGGGGCGGGGGAGCCTGGAGGCCCCGGGGAGGGGCTGCGGCATCGGGTCCTGTGGCTGAGACTGGAGAGGCTCCAGCACAGACGAGACCTGAGCCTCAGCGGGGAAAGAGTAGGGGCGAGAGGGGGACACGGGGCGAGCCGGCAGCAAGGAAAAGAGGGACTCGGATGCTCGGGGAGGACGGGGCGGGGAGCTGAGCTGAGCTGACAGCGAGGCAGGGCGCGTGATCATGTCCAAGGAGGGTGGGGAAGATGCTGCGGGAGCCAACGGGGCGGGAAGACGTGCCCAGAGGAGGCAAAAGCGTGCTCTGACGTGCCGACAGAGGTTTTAAAAAATCCATAGACTTGGAAAAGAAAGATGAGAGTCTCCCAAAATATGGAAAGAAGTCAAAGAAGCAGAAAACATGGGAGAAAAGAAGAAGACTGGAGGGACAGCCTGGCAGACCAGTGACAGGTGCTCAGAAGCGAAGCGCGCAGCGGTGAGGTCGCACGGGGCAGACCGTTTCTGTCTCACTGCACGTGATGTCCGTGCATATTCGCTGTGTGTTACACCGGCTTTCCAGGCGGCTTAGTGGTGAAGAATCCAACCACCAAGCAGGAGACACGGGTTCCTTCCCTGGGTCGGGAAGATTCCCTGGAGAAGGAAATGGCAACCCACTCCACTATTCACGTCTGGAAAATCCTGTGGACAGAGGAGCCTAGTGGGCTATAGTCCATGACACAACTTAGCAACCAAACGCCATCACCACACCATGCATTACGCAGGGTACTATGTTACACTAAAAGTGTGAATGAAGTTCACTCAGTCGTGTCCGCCTTTTGGCGACCCTATGGACTGTATAGCCTGCCAGGCTCCTTTGACCGTGGAATTCTCCAGGCAAGAGTGCTGGAGTGGGTAGCCATTCCCCTCTCCAGGGGAATCTTCCTGACCCAGGGATCAAGCCCAGGTGTCCTGCACTGCAGGCAGATTCTTTACCAGCTGAGCCACCAGGGAAACCCATGTTGCACTCTGTGATTATATATGCTATAAATATAGCATGAAAATATAACATTTAATATATATTGACACCACATGTATTTGTTTGTATAAACCACAGAGAACTTCCCAGAGGTAAAGAAGAGCATGAATCTTTGTACTGAAAAAGATGATAGAATTTTCCACAAAATTAACATTTTTAAAACGTAATGTTTTTAAAATTAGAGATTTACTGCACATCAGAGATAAATGTGATGCTGTCTCCATAGTATCTTTCCACAAAGAAAACACAACACACCCATAAAGTAACAGCAACTGGACCGTGCCTTTCCCTCTGAAAGTTCAGATTTTAGGTGATGTCACAGCAGCATCTTTAAAATTTCGAGGGAAAAACAATCCAAGCAAATGTGACTTCACATGACAACCTGTCAGTCAAGTCTGAAGGCAAATGAGAATTTTAAGCATCAAAGACACCTGAAGCATTTTGTATTGGGACATAATTTCAGGATGTTTTCCAGTGAAGTATGGCCATGGATGAGGAGAGGAGAGAACACTCCACATTCAGGAGACAGCGGCTCAGGGCCAGCGGAGCGGCGACGTGGAGCTCCAGCATCCCAGCCGGGAGGGAGCCGCTGGGAGGATGTGAATCAGAAAGATAGATGCTCTGAGGATGGGAAGGCTTCCAGGAGAAAGAAGAGGAACGGGAGGGAAAAGTATAGTGAGGAACCTGAGGAAGATCCTGGTGACGTGTTAGAGGCAAAAACCAGAGAAATGGGAAGAAACCAACCAAAGGTGCAAGATAGGCGCGATTCTAAGCGACTAGAGAGGAGGCACCTCATCTCCGTCTGGCTCTGTGGGTACCATGCAGCCCTGAGGGGGTGGGGGACTCTCTCCAAACAGCATCTGCTAAACCGTCACACTGAAAATCCGTTCATCCACCTGTTTACTTATTGACTTGTGGAACCAGTCTATGAATGATGTGGAAAACCTGCCTGGTGCCTGTGGAATGTCGCCGTGAGTGCCGCTGACCGTGTGAAAGTGTAGCTGCGCAGTTAGCACTGGGGAGGCCGACAAGGAGATGGAGAGGCCGAGATCCTCGTGTTGTACAAAAAAAGAGAGTCATCAAATTAAGGAAGAAACGCGCCATCTTATGGAAGAAGAATCGGTCAAGTCTGAGTGCTTCATTTCCCTGTAATTCACTGCAAGAGTGTTTAGCTCGGAGCCTAAGACAGGATAAACATCATCGTGTGGGACGGCGTATGTGGGCTCAGAGAAGGGCGTGGCTGTAGACAGTGGGCCCCTGGTTGCTCATCCCTCCCTCTGTCCGAGCCCCTTGGACACCCACCTGCACCAGCCCTGGCCTCCACCACTAGCCCTGCATCCCCGTTGCACAGGAGCAAGTGTGTCAGGAGCAGAGGCTTGAGAACTGCCTGTGGGTGAGGCCTGCCCTCTCCTGCCACCCTAGCACCGTTCATTCAGCCTCCACGCGGAGTACACGGCCTCCCGGAGGGCCCCTCCGCCCCCTCCTCCCTGCTTAAGCCAGCAGACAGGTGGGTGGGGAACGCCACCCTCGGTCAGCCACCAGGAGGCACACTGGCAGCTGACGGTGACGCCCGAGGCACCAGCCGGGAGTAACAGAAGAGTCACCCAGCTGAGCACGGCCCAGCTGCAGACCCAGGGCACCGCAAGCTAGACAAGCGGCAGTTGCTCCCAGTCACTAAGTGTTGGGGTGGTGGGTTACAGAAAACAGTGCAGAAAGAGCTGCCAAAGCAAAAACCTGAAAGCGTGGCACTTCCATCAGGCCTGGTTGGGAAGTGGATGCTGGAGCCTGTCGGATAGCATCAAAACAATCAGCAAGGCCATGGCCTGCGGTCCCTCGGAAGATGGGAAATACACTCAGCGACCCGAGTCACTGGCCTCAGAAGAGGATTTCCAGGTGAAAGGCTGCAGCTGTCAATCAGCCCTTTGTCCGCTGGAGACGTGAGAAGAGCAAAACAAGCTGAGGGGAGAGCCGTGCAGTCTGCAGGTGGGACTGAGAGGGACTGAGACTGGCTGAGCTGGAAAAAGCAAACGTTTCTCACTTCCAGGCCCCCAGCTGGTAAGTCAGCCTCCACAAAAGACTAAATGAAAGAAGTTACTGTGAAGCACTTGGGCAATTAGACTTCAGAACCATTTGGGGGGGTGGTGTGTGTGCGCCCAGTTCTTATGTGTACTCACTCAGCTGCGGCCAACTTGTTTACAACCCCGTGGACTGTAGCCCACCAGGCCCCTCTGTCCATGGGATTCTCCTGGCAAGAATACTGGAGTGGGTTGCCATTTCCTACTCCAGGTACCTTCCTGACCCGGGGATCTAAGCCTCTTCTCCTGCAAGTCCCCTACCTTGCAGGCAGATTCTTCACCCTTGAGCCACTGAAGACGCCCAGGATGGTGCCTAGCAGCGAGATAAAGAGGCTTCCAAGAAATCTTAAAGGTGCAGTTCTATAGAAGCCTAACCCTATGATTATTGACAGGTCTCTCGCAACAAGACATGTGGGCGTAGCTTTTGTGGAATCTGAAAACTCACAAGGAGTTTGAGACTGTTGTGCCAGCGGGACAGCCTGCCTGGACCTGGCCCAGATGGCTGACCTGCGACGCCATCGCTAAGTGAGTGGCCATTCTTGTAAGCCACTGCGTGGACTGGCTGGTTAGTCAGCAAAATATCACTTTTCCATTATGCAGCGAATGAAATTCTTCACCTTCCGTCTGATGTGAATAGCCATTTTCCAAAACAGATCAAGAAATAAAATATGAACAGTCTAGTTCCAACGGAAGAGCTAACCGACAAAACCACAGAACTGAGAAGCAGCAGTCGTGGAAAGAGGCCGCCTCTGGAGCAGGGACTCCAGGCCCCGGGGCAGGAGGCCCTCAGTCTTCGTGGGGTCTTCCTTCCCCACGTGCACAGACGAGTGAGTGAAAATAAGTGAAAACCCGCGGGACGAGAGCCCCAGGCAACGCCGCAGGTCGGAAGAGCCGGAGGCACTATGACATGTAGCAGGCACGGGCTTTAGCGGAGTCAGGGTGCATGCCCAGGGGAAACGGAGCCCCACGAGTGAGCCACATGAAGCTGGGGGGGTCGGGGTACCTGAGGGAGGCAGCCTGCAAGGATTATCTAAGCGGCGATGGGGGAAATGCGACAGTGTGGTGCCATCGGGGTTTACAGCGGGGCAGGCGCTGCAGCCGGACGCAGCGCTCGGCGGGAGAGCAGCCAGCAGCCGGCTCACTCGGGATGCTGCCCCTGCTAGTCTCACCAGGACTTCAGAGCCAGGATGTCCCAGTTTGGCGGGACGGCCTCGGTGGGCTCTGGTCCAGATGACCAGCTGAGGAGGGCTTCCGCCAGCTCACCTGAATGTGCTTTCTCCCTGGACAGAGTCATTTGCATGACCTCGACAGCACCATAGACTAAAGGGCCCTGGTCCCCTGGTCCTGCTCAGCTGCTCCTAGACTGTCAGCGCTGCTCTCCTGGCGGGCGGGGAGCCAGGAAAGACCTGGAGCATCCCCAGTCTCAGGAGCACAGCTGAGGCGCACTGTCTTCCTGCCCAGGACACCTTCCCTTGGTGCAGCAGGCTGGGGCCAAGGGGAGCTGCGGTAGCTACGGAAAGGGCAGGTCCTGCAGGGGACCCAGGATAAAGAGACCACGCTCAGGGCTGTTGCGGAGGCGCCTGGAGAAAGTCAGGCTCCAGACCCAGAGACAGGGACACGCTGGCAGCGTCCACTGCACTCGGAGCCCAGGCGGCCCTGGAAATGAGCCTGGCTTCAGCCCCACCCGCCCTGTCAGAGAAATCGGAAACCCTCGGTGATGATCTGCCCTGGTGAAAGAGCGGCAGGACCTCCCGCTTTCTCGAAGGGGCCTCCCCTGTGCTTCTGCCACCCACGTGTAGAGCAGGGCGCCGTGACCAACACACACTGGGAAAAGTGTCAATGAGACGCAATTACAGAGGCAAGTGGACGGAGGCTGGGGGAGCGATATTAACTGACCCATTAGGCAGTGCCGCCTGCTTAACCTCTTCGGGATTCTTTGAGTTTATGATTAAGTCTTTTTGGAAATAAGAGCCAACATCATAGTTGGCTATTAGGTTTAAAATAATAATTTTTTTTTAAAAAACCATGAGAGGTTTACATCAGCTTTGGCTTCCAAAGTTCTTGCAGTAATGCTGCTTATAAAGTGCGTGCCCTTCCGTCCAAGGAGGCTTCTCTGTCTGCATCCTCTCCCCATGAAGGCATGGCTCTCCCAGGGAAGGCACCACGGGCACACAAAGTCAGGGCTCACCAGCCTCCCAGAACACTAGGACCCTCTGCGACCCAGTTCTCCAGTGTCCACACCAGAGGTGGGGCTGCCTGACATGGCCAGAGTGGTGAATCCTGGTTAATAGCATTGTGTCCCAACACAGAGCTGGCCCACGGTCCACACTGGTGCCAGGGATGCAGCGGGCATGGCACTGAATGCTTCCATCTGCTGAGGGAGCCATGTGCCAGGGGCCGAAGGGGGCAGCTGGGAGGCTGGACTAGAAAGCTGGCCTGCAGCAGAGGTGCCCGTGGGGCCTGGTGTGCGGGCAGAGGGCAGTGGCCTTCAGCATCCCATGAGCATCGCACTCCTCCAGGCTCTGAAGTCTTCGCCCCAGGATCACTGCTGGGAGGGGGCACTTCGACCACAGCGCGGGAGGCTGATTCTGGCCACAGCGCTGTTGACCCCCTGGGTGCTGAGCTGGGCTGGGCAGGAGGGAGGGTCACACAGCGGGCTCACAGTCCAGTGGCAGTGGACAGTCCCTGAGCAGGACACTCGTTCCCCCACGTGCACTCAGGGAGGCTTTCTGGAGGTGATGCCAGCTGAGTGTTCAAGGATGAGCAGGTGTCAGACAGGACCATCGTGGAGAGAAGCCTTGGCGTCCCGAGCAAGGCAGGGAAGGCTGGGTGTGGTGAGCGGGCAGGAGGCAGGTGCAGAGGCTGCTGGGGAGAGGTCCACATGCCTGGCCAGGACCTGATGCTGGAGCTTGGGGGTGGGGGCATGCGGGGTGGGGACCACATGGCCTGGGGCAGCGCTATAGGCCGCAGTCTATGCCTGGCTATAAGAAGAGTGGGCCAGCTGGGCAGAGGGAGCCCAGAGGCTACACCAGCAATAGAGGGAAATCTGGGGGTCCGTGAGACCCCTCCTCACCTTCCTCCGTTGTCTCCCTGCAGAGCGCTCCTCCACGTGGCTGCCTGTGCCCGCCTATGCAGAACCCCGGGACCACTGGAGTGCACCAGAGCCATCAGGGGCTTGGCAGAACTTGAGCGGAGGGAAGGGACTCAGTCCAGAGAAGTCCAGGGTCACCTTTGGGCCTGCAGGCAGGACGTCTGCAGGGAGGAGACCCGCTCAGGCTTTATCCTGCTCCGCGCACCGCAGGCTGGGAGCCGCTGGCTGGCACCCAGAGTTACAGGCTCCAGGGACAGGACCGCTAGGACTCTGTGTCCGAATGTGTGTTCAGAGACCCTTCCCAACACCCTGACACCCACCACCAGGAGCCTGGGCCCAAAGAGTCCCCAGGTTCACATGTGCGCAGAGTCACAGGTTTGCCGGTTACTTAACACACCTGAGGACTTGCACATGTGGACGGGGCATGCACGTCTGATCTGGATACAGACACTCTGGTTTGCGGTCCCCTCAGCCTCTCCTGTGACAGGTAATGACTTATTCCAGGGGGAGGGCCTGAGAGGCCCGGCCACAGCCCCTCCTGGTCTTCCCTGCTCCCTTCGGGAGCAGACACTGGTACCAAGGCCAGCCCCCTCTTCCCACCAAGAGGCCTGATGCCCACTGCCCTGAGTCCTCTCGCCTCCCCACCACTCCACCCAGGAGACCCCCAGCCCCTCCTCCTGCAGACATCTGGATGAACGTGCCTGGAATCGGGAGAACATGGAAGGCAGGAATCGGGGTCACACTGTGGAGGTGGCGATTTAGCCAGAAGAGCAGGTGGTTTTATTGGAGTTGTAGCCGTCAGCTCGGACGGCGACGCTGGAGAAACCCAGTGTAGACAGAGGAGGGAGGACCAAGGGCAGAGCCCTTGGGGGTTGGGGGTTGGGGGTGACCAGAGGCACACAGCGTGGGCACGGGGCAGGGCACCCAGGGAGTCAGGGTAAGCAGGCTCGTGGTGACAGGGAGGCAAAGGGAACAAGGACGTGTTGGGAGGTGAAGATCAACATCGTCAAATGCCATAAAAGGTCAGTAACTGGAGGCTGGGAGACACACACTTGGGTTTAGGAAAGTCCAGGTCGTGACCCCAATAAGAGCGAATCCAGCAGAGTGGAGAAGCAAGGCCGCTTGGACTGAGCGCAAAAGAAAACAGGAAGAGAGAAATGGGGCTGCTTGCCGCAACGCGGAGGGACCTAGAGATTGTCACAGTGTGGAGTAAGTCAGACAGAGAAAAGCAAACTTCAGATGGTATCACTTATGTGTGAACTCCAAAAAAAGGGACTTATATAATAACTTCAGATGAACTTAACTACAAAATAGAAACAGTCACGAATATAGAAAATAAGCTTATGGCTACCAGGGTTGAAGAGGGGATGGATAAATTGGGAGACTGAGATTAACATATACGCACTACTGTATAGAAAACAGATAAGCAACAAGGACCTATTGTGTGGCCCAGGGAGCTCTGCTCAGTCCTCTGTAATAGCCTGACCTCTGTAGGAAGAGACTCTGAAAGAGTGGAGACACGCATATGTTATAACCGACTCACTTTCATAACCGACTCACTTTTCTGCACACCTGGTGCTCCCACAGCACTGCACATCAATTATTCCCCAATAAAATGTTAAAAACAGAAAATTCGGATGCTCCCTACATGCTGCACCTCTGCAGAGCCCATTACCAGGAGAGGATCTGAGTGGGTCATCCCCGCCACCTTAGCGAATGTAACATCCCAATTAAAAAGCAGAAAAACAAAGGAAGACAGCTGGCTGGGAAAAGCCATCCTCCAGGCCCGTGCAGCATTTAAATGTCAGGGATGCTGAAAGCCAGCTCCATGGGGCTGTTTAAAGCCCAGCATCTGCGAGTCCCAGACAAGAGCCACCCTCTCCAGGGAAGGCAAACACTAGGGTCCTTGTCAGAAGAAGCAGCATCCTCTATCCATCTGGTTACCATCACCATTTCAGTTCTTTCTTGAGAAGCCTCAGATGTACATGAGTGTCCCTTCCATGTGTGCACATTAGTAAGCTATTGCTAATAGTTGCTCAGTCGTGTCAGACTCTCTGAGACCCCATGGACTGCAGCACACCAGGCCTCCCTGTCCATCACCATCTCCCGGAGTTTCCTTAAACCCATGCCCATTGAGTAGTCAGTGATGCCATCCAACCATCTCGTCCTCTGTCATCCCCTTCTCCCCCCGCCTTCAATCTTTCCCAGCACCAGGGTCTTTCCTAATGAATAAACTCTAATACTTACCCAATCCCCTATCAGAACGTGGACGAGAGAGTCCCTGTTGGCTGCCCTGGTGTCCCCGACCCTGGCCTCCACCACCCACCTGCACACACCAGCGGCTGGTCTAGGGGGCCGCAAAAGCCACACCCCCTCCTCCCTTTCTGATCTTTGCAGGACAGCACGGGCCGTCAGCCCAGCAGCTGGGAACCCGGGTGCAGGGCAGTCCTGTCCAGCTGCTCCTAATTCAGACACAGCCCTCCTCCCTGAGGAGAGCTTTGCCTGCAGGAAGCAGCTCACACCTGCCCAAGCCGCTGGACTGGACCCTGCACACAAGCCCCGCCCCTGGGCCTGTGGTTTAGCCTCACGCTTGACCACGAGGGCCGCCCGCTGACCTGGCCAAATGGGAGAGCAAGAGGCCCGGGCAGCCTGGGCGGGGCCGGGCGGGGGCCAGGCCATTTTGTCTGCTCTTTTCCGGATGATCAGAAACTGTTTCTCTGTCCTGAAGTGGTGGGTTTCCCTTCCCCTCACTGCCTGGCATCCCTGGTCTCAGCCCCCACCTCACCCACCCAACCCTCCCTGAACCCCTCACCCCCGTGGGGCCAGTGGGATGTTAACACCTGGCACCTGGCTGGTCCAGGCCCTTCCCCAGCCCACACCCGGGTGCATGGTGAGAGGTGACCCAGGGTGACTTCCCAGCCCCTCAAGGTGAGCCCCCAGGCACGGTCCTTCTCACGGCCTCTGCCTCTGATGCTCTGTGATGCTGAACTCCAGGAGCAGCTGAACATCCAAGAGCAACTCAAAGAGCTGCTTTGTCTCCAACAGAAAGCAAACGGGACGCAGCCGATGCCACCTTCTGTGGCTGCAGGGGGGATCACAAGCACCCCTGTCCCCCGAGTGAGCTGAGCAGCTGTGCCCGGGAGACAGAACAGCTTCAGGAGGAAGTGAACCCAGGAGGAACACTCCTCTCTTTGGTCAATAGGACTGTATTTACATCGGGGAGAACAGCAAAGGACTGTGTTCTCTGCAAGCTGTATAGACAAGGAAGGGGGCGATTCTACAGAGTGATTTAATCTTAACTGTCCGGCCTCACCTGACCGATGGACATTCCCACCTGTCTTCCGGCCGCCGAGCCTTCTGTTCAGGAAACACCCTCGGGGCCAATGTAAGTGCCGATCAGGGAGAGACAGCCCCGTGGGTGCTCAGCCTGGGGAGACAAACCGTAGACTGCACGGCTCACAGTCAGCTGAGCAGCAGGTGAGACAAGGAAAGGACAGGAGTGTGGAGGCTGCGCCCGCTGCAGTGGGCCGAGGGTCAAAGCAGGCGCCGTGGGCGGGGTCGGCTGTCAGCGCGACCCCAGATAGGCCTGGGGTGCAGACAGAGGAGAGAAGAGGCCGTGGGACCGGCTGGGGGGAGCCCAGCAGGGAGGCTGCAGGAGGCGGCTCCGACATCCGGCCCCCCTCCTTTCTGAGCACCCTCCCTCTTCTCATGAAGGTGGACCTGCGGCCCTTCCCTGGGTGGGCCCAGCCTGCACCGAGATGGGTGCCCGGGGAGCCTGGGCCCGGCACACAGCGGAGCTCCGCCCTGCTGCTGGCCCACCTTCACCAGCCCCCCGCCCCCCACGGGAAAGATGCCCTGCACAGCTCATCTCAAGAACTCGGGAGACACCAGGGTGGTGAGCGCGCCTCAGACGCGACTGGTAACCTGGGGTCCAGCTCAGCCGCTCGTGGGCACCTCGGGGGATGGGAGGCCAGGAGTGGGAGCTGCACTGCCAGGAGCTGCTTCCCAGCGGTGCCAGCCCCTCGCGCTCCTCGCAGCGCCCGACAGCTCAGCCGTGACCTGACCTCCCAAGGAAACGAGGCGCTCACGCGCTGCTCGCTAAGGAAGGTGGCCCTCAACTTCAGCATCCATAGCTGCAAACGGCCAACGCGATGCTTCAACAGCCCGTACCGCCCTTAGCTAAAGGTTCCTAAGTGCTCACTTCATTTTTTTTTTTAGTTTATTAAACTTTTTATTTTTTTAGTTAATTTATTTTAATTGGAGGCTAATTACTTTACAATACTGTAGTGGTTTTTGCCATACATTCACATGAATCAGCAGCGGGTGTACATGTGTCCCGCATCCTGAACCCCTCTCCCACCTCCCTCCCCAGTCCATCCCTCAGGGTCATCCCAGGGCACAAGCCCTGAGCATTCACATATGATAATATACATGTTTTAATGCTATCTCTCAAATCATCCCACCCTTGCCTTCTCCCACAGAGTCCAAAAGTCTATTCTTTACATCTGTGTCTCTTTTGCTGTCTTGCATATAGGGTCATCGTTACCATTTTTCTAAATTCCATATATATATGCATTAATATACTATGTTCGCATGTTTCTTTCTGGCTTACTTCACTCTATATAATAGGCTCCAGTTTCATCCACCTCATTAGAACTGATTCAAATGCATTCTTTTTAATAGCTGAGTAAGACTCCATTGTGTATATGTGCCACAGCTTTCTTATCTATTCGTCTGCCGATGGACATCTAGGTTGCTTCCATGTCCTGGCTGTTGTAAACAATGGTGCAGTGAACACTTGAGTACACGTGTCTCTTTTACTTCTGGTTTCCTAGGCGTATATACCCAGCAGTGGGATTGTGGGGTCGTATGGCAGCTCTATTTCCGGTTTCATAAGGAATTCCCACACTCATCTCCACAGTGGTGTCCAGTTCGGTCCAGTCGATCAGTCGTGTCCGACTCTCTGTGACCCCACGACCAGCAGCACACCAGGCCTCCCTGTCCATCACCAGCTTCCGGAGTTTACTTAAACCCATGTCCATTGAGTCAGTGATGCCGTCCAACCATCTCATCCTCTGTCGTCCCCTCTCCTCCTGCCCTCAATCCTTCCCAGCATCAGGGTCTTTTCAAGTGAGTCAGCCCTTCACATCAGGTGGTCAAAGTATTGGAGCTTCAGCTTCAGCATCAGTCCTGCCGATGAATATTCAGGGCTGATCTCCTTCAGGCTTGACTGGTTGGATCTCCTTGCTGTCCAAGGGACTCTCAAGAGTCTTCTCCAACACCACAGTTCAAAAGTATCAGTTCTTTGATGCTCAGCTTTCTTTATGGTCCAACTCTCACATCCATACATGACCACTGGAAAAACCATAGCCTTGACTAGATGGACCTTAGTCGGCAAAGTAATGTCTCTGCTTTTGAATATGCTCTCTAGGTTGGTCATAACTTTTCTTCCAAGGAGTAAGCGTCTTTTAATTTCATGGCTGCAATCACCATCTGCAGTGATTTTGGAGCCCCCCAAAATAAAGTCTGACACTGTTTCCACTGTTTCCCCATCTATTTCCCATGAAGTGATTGGACCGGATGCCATGATCTTCGTTTTCTGAATGTTGAGCTTTAAGCCAACTTTTTCACTCTCCTCTTTCACTTTCATCAAGAGGCTCTTTCGTTCTTCTTCACTTTCTGCCATGAGGGTGGTGTCATCTGCATATCTGAGGTTATTGATATTTCTCCCGGCAATCTTGATTCCAGCTTGTGCTTCTTCCAGCCCAGCGTTTCTCATGANTGAAATGTTCCCCTGGTATCTTTAATTTTCTTGAAGAGATCTCTAGTCTTTTCCATTCTATTGTTTTCCTCTATTTCTTTGCACTGATCACTGAGGAAGGCTTTCTTATCTCTTCTTGCTGTTCTTTGGAACTCTGCATTCAGATGGGTATATCTTTCCTTTTCTTCTTTGCTTTTCACTTCTCTTCCTTTCACAGCTATTTGTAAGGCCTCCTCAGACAGCCATTTTGCTTTTTTGCATTTCTTTTTCTTGGGGGTGGTCTTGCTCCCTGTCTCCTGTACAGTGTCAGGAACCTCCATCCATAGTTCATCAGGCACTCTGTCCATCAGATCTGTAGCGGCTGTACTAGTTTGCATTCCCACAAGTGTGAGAGGGTTCCCTTTTCTCCACACCCTCTCCAGCATTTATTTTTGTAGACTTTTGGATAGCAGCCATTCTGACTGGCATGAGATGGTACTTCATTGGGGTTTTGATTTGCATTTCTCTGATAATAAGTGATAATGAGTATCTTTTCACGTGTTTGTTAGCCATCTGTACATCTTCTTTGGAGAAATGTCTGTTGAGCTCTTTGGCCCATGTTTTGATTGGGTCATTTATTTTTCTGGTATTGAGCTGCATGAGCTGCTTGTATATTTTTGAGATTAATTCTTTGTCAGTTGCTTCATTTGCTATTATTTTCTCCCATTCTGAATGCTGTCTTTTCACCTTGCTTATAGTTTCCTTCGTTGTGCAAAAGCTTTTAAGTTTAATTAGGTCCCATTTTTTTAGGTCCCATTTGTTTATTTTTGCTTTCATTTCCAGACTCTTAGAGATGAGTCCTGGAGGATCCTGCTGTGAGTTACGTCAGAGAGCTTCGCATCTGTTTTCCTCCAGGCTCACTTCCTGTTCACGTGAGCCAGCACCTTGAGCTGTGTGGACACTGGCCTTTGAGGTGTCCTTGCCCTTCCTGAGCTCTCCTCCACAGCTGGAGCCGCCGGAGGACCAGGCGCCTTGAGGGCTTGTTCAACCACTTCCCCGTGGGCTGCCGAAGTTTCTGCACCAGGGGCAGAAGGCAGCTCCCTCCCTGACTCGGGCCAGCGGGTAAGCACAGGCCCACCCTCCCACCAGGCACAGTCTCTGCGTGGCCTTCATCTTGCTGACCCAACAGAGGGGTCTGTTTGGGCCTGAAGATGCTTGCGGGGCTTCCGGGCCCACGGTCTCCGGTGAGTGCACATCCAGTCACCTCATCCCCTCCCCATCCGCCGCCACTGCCAGGATTCTGTTTCCAAGGCGATTCATCACAGGTCAGAAGAGACGGCCCAGCCCGGGAGGGGGCTGCTGCTCTTGTTACAGCAAACTTCCCAAGACAAGGCTCTTGTCTTGTCTGTGTCTGTGGCCACAGGACCTAACGCAGCAACCAAGCCTCTTAAGGATGGTCTCCATTAAAGCCACAAGCATCAGGCTCCTTCTTCCTTCTGTAGACCAAGCTAATCTTCTTAGTCCTTCCAGGCTCTCTTCTAAAAATGCCCTCCCCCTGGCCCTGAAGAGCTCACCCAACCCCTCCCTGCCCCGGGAATCCAGCAACATGCATCACGCGTGTGAGCACTGCCCTGTCTGCCTGGGCTGGTCAACGTCCCCGCAGCCCCAGGAGCCGGGCCACAGCCCTGGTCATCGGGCCACGAGTTCCAGCTCAGTGGCTCTGTGGCTGAATGTGAGCTGTGGCAGGCGGGTGGGACCAGTGGCGGGAGTCACGGATGCTGATGCCTACAAAAGAAAGGGCAGGCCCTTGGAAAGGGGGTTGAGTTCCAGGCTCACTTGCCTGTTGTCCTGGGTCTCCCATCCAGTGGGCGGAGGGCAGCAGAGAGAAAGCAGCAGGAAACAGAGACAGAGCTAATTCCAGACGATGAGAAATGCTACAGGGGAAGTGACCAGGTGAGTCAAGAAGGAGTTGATTCCTGAGGGTCCTTCAGGATGAGACGGCAGGGGCGCATCTCAGCTGAGCCTGAGCGGTGGAGGAGCGCCTCGAGCAGGGCCACGGCCAGTACAAAGGCCCCGAGGCAGCCAGGCTTGAGGTGTCTGAGGCTCAGCAGGAAAGCAGAGGTTGGGAGGAGCAGCTGCCAAAGCCCAGGCTGCGGTCACAGCGAGGGCTCCAGAGGGTCCAGGGAGAAGCCTGGGGCTTGTACCGAGCTCCGTGGGAGACAGTCACCAGGGGCCTGAGCAGGGCAAGGCTTGGTCTCATGCACATTTTGAGACCTGAACGCTGGCGCCTGTGGGGAGAGCGTCTGACAGGGACGTTCGGAAGCAGAGAGATTGGGGCAGCAGGCTCAGCTGGGAGGTCACGTTGGTCTGGACGAGGAAGTCAGACGTGGGGAGCAGGTCGGGAGGGACCATGGCGCCAGTGGGTGGATGTGAGGCTTCGGGCAGAAGGAGGACCAAGGGTGAGTCTGGGGTCCATGGCACAGAAAGTGGGCAAGTTGGGCGGAATTTACGAAATAGAGAGAACTAGTAGAGTAGACCAGAGAAGGCGATGGCGCCCACCCCACCGCTCCCGCCTGGAGAGTCCCAGGGCGGAGGAGCCTGGTGGGCCGCCATCCATGGGGTCACTAAGAGTCGGGCACGAC
Source organism: Redunca redunca (assembly GCA_006410935.1). NCBI lineage: Eukaryota > Metazoa > Chordata > Mammalia > Artiodactyla > Bovidae > Redunca > Redunca redunca. Next base: position 839,925 of record SJYQ01001176.1, read on the forward strand.
TGAGCGACTTCGCTTTCGCTTTTCACTTTCATGCATTGGAGAAGGCGATGGCACCCCACTCCAGTGTTCTTGCCTGGAGAACCCCAGGGGGGAGGAGCCTGGTGGGCCGCCGTCTATGGGGTCGCAGAGTCGGACACGACTGAAGCGACTTAGCAGCAGCAGCAGCAGTAGCGTAGACAGCACATTATAAAGCAGAGACATCACTCTGCCCACAAAGGTCCATAGAGTCAAAGCTCTGGTTTTTCCAGAAGTCACGTATGGATGTGAGAGTTGGACCATGAAGAAAGCTGAGCACTGAAGAATTGGTGCTTTTGAACTGTGGTGTTGGAGAAGACTCTTGAGAGTCCCTTGGACTGCAAGGAGATCCAACCAGTCCATCCTAAAGGAGATCAGCCCTGAAATATTCATTGGCAGGACCAATGTTGAAGCTGAAGCTCCAATACTTTGGCCACCTGATGCAAAGAACTGACAAATTGGAAAAGGCCCTGATGCTGGGAAAGATTGAAGGCAGGAGGAGAAGGGGACGACAGAGGATGAGATGATTGGATAGTGTCACCGACTGATTCAGTGGTCATGAATCTGAGCAAACTCCTGGAGAGAGTGAAGGACAGAGGAGCTTGGCATGCTGCAGTCCATGGGGTTGCGGGGTTGGGCGTGACATGGCGGCTGAACGACAATAACAGGATAAGAGCACTTGCGACACGGTGGAGAGCAAGGGTCCTGCACTCCTGGGCTCTACAGATCTGTGCAAAGACGCCCCTCCAACCCGGAAGGACTCTCAGAAGGAGAGGTAAAGGCTTCCAGAGGAAAGAGGGCAGCTGTGCCCAACACCTCCCACAGCGGAAAGAACTCGTGTGGATCCACAGAGACCAACAAACACGACGCCACAGTGCACGTGACTCCATTACGGCTGCCAGCACCAGCAGGGAATTTACAGAAAAAAACATCATTTGAGCAAAAAAGGCAATCACAGAAGAATGCACAAACTATGATTACATTTGTGTAGAATTCAGAAAGCGCCTAAACTCTGAAACACATTGTTTAGAAATAATGCTTCTGTGTAAACATGCTTCTGAAGAGCAGCGACTGGCACCTCCTCAGGAGACAGTTATTCCCGGGCAGGGTCGCGGCTGCCAAGGGCGCTGGGGTACCAAAACGGCTATTTCTTGGGCTCCGAGGGAGGTACTGGTGGGAGTCTATTGTATCAGCGTTCTTTATTCTTGATTGCCAATTCTTTTCAAAGGCAGAATGAGCTGGAGCTAACAGTGTGAATGGCAAGTGCATCTCGAGTGATGGGAGTTCCTTAGGGAAGGTGGCACCAGGTAGGTCCCAGGGGAATTTTCTAGATGGATGACCTAAAACAGGCCAGCTTGTTCATAGGAAGGGTTCACAGCTGGATCTCCATTGAGAAAATTCTGAACTCGATGTGGCCCAAACGTCTTAACACCTGCTTGATGAGTTTCATCTTGCATCCATAACATGAGTTCATGTGTGGATAACAAACTAGACAAAGTTCTCTCTTGTCTGTGTAAATCCAGTAAGTTTTCTCCTAAAAGCGGCTCATTCTCCCCATTAGAAACACATATGTCTTTCTCACGGAAGCCAGCTGAGTCTCTGGCACTCTGGGGTGTGAGTAATTATGCTGCAGCCGTATATCTGTCTCTACAAACCTCTAAAATGTTAATATGTATTATGACATGTTTGATTAGAGTGGAGGAGGAAACAACTCCCGGGTAGAAAGAAGAGGCTGCACGCCCGGACGGCTGGGTTACTGTGGTTACACAGCCTGGTTCAGCAGCCTCGGATTCCGCTGATGGGACAAGCGGACGGCTCCGCAGAGGCCACGAGGACTGTCTGGCTTGACGACTTTGCTGCCTTGCTGTACAGCCTGGCTGGTAAGTTCCTGATAGAGAAAAGAAGAGTCACTTCCCAGCTGTTCCGTGGCAGGACAAAATGTTAAATTTAGACCGCAAAACGGCTCTGGAAGCAAAGAAACAGGTGGTAAATGGCTTCCAAGGCAGATGGCACTTTTAATGGCTGTGTTCACCAGTCACTTGCTGAACCGGAGACCATGGCGGTCACTCAGGCTCTGCCATTCTCACTTGAGCGCTTATGAAATGGGGGGTGAAGTCTTAAAAATAGCTACCGTCATTCTTAAAAAGGATCACTTTGTTTGTTTCATCAGACGCTGGTGTGGCGTGGTGCTTTTACCCTCCCTAACGTGGGTGCCCACTTCACACTCCCCTGTAACATCAAGGGGTCCGCTGAGGGGTGCAGGTCAGAAGGCCCCCCCGGAGAGGGCTCCCCTGAAGAGGGCCAGGAAGCAGGTCCTTCCGGCAGATCCTTTGGCACGGCTTCAGTTCTCCCTGACAAACTCTACCTTCTCCTTAAAAACTAAAAAATAGGATACAAGGTATGCTCTTCCCCTGAACACGTTCCTTCCTTAACCTGAAAATTCCAAGGCTTCAGGGACAGTTGGGAATAAGGCAAAGTGTGTAAGCTGAGACCCACTGGAAGGAAGCGAAAAGAAGGGCAGCCCTCCCAGTCTGCTGACCCTCTTTAACCAGCTGCCCGCCCAAGTCTGAGTGCCCTCCAGTGAGGTCTCTCCAGGTGAGCCCTCCTCTTCCCACCCTTCCCCTGACCTTGCCCCTGGTTCAGGAGCAAGCATGAGAGAGATGGCGTCAGAAATTATAGCCATCACGTGAACAAGTGGAAGCGTCTGTATTCATCCCATGGGGAATGGACGCTGAGGTCCGGGCAGTTGCTGGAGGGTTAGTCTTGGATGGTGCTTCAGGCCGGGCAGGGAGGGGACAACACGTCCTGCCAGCAGGTGACTCCCAGGCTGGGCCGGGGGGCGGCGACCACACAGGCCGACGTGAGCCAGCCGGAGACCCTGGGGTGCGCAGGGTCATCCAGAGGAGCTGTGGCAAGAACTAACTTGGCTGCACGTGCCAGCAATGCTCTGGGAGAGAAAACCCACTTTTGACCTGAATGTGGAATGGGTCAAGGGGTTCTGTAAACAGGGTATCTTATTTGAAACCCAAAGCCACGATAAAGGCATATTATTCAGCGGTGCTCGTGGCTGATCTTTCCAGCACCAAGCCCTCTTTTGGGTCCTTCAGTTACTGGATCAGAACTCTCCAGGGAGCTTCTTCACACACTAATCCTGGTCTCCACCAGGTAGGTAGACGTCTAGACCGTGAACTAGGGCTTCTCCATGGAGGCACCTCTAACATCTGGGGCCAGATTATCCTTCCCACGGGGCTATCTCAGGCCGTCACGTGTGTGGCTGAATCCCTGGTCTCTACACCAGCAACAACCGCCAGGTCTCAACAAAGAGCACCTCTGGCTGTGGGTGAGGATCCCGGGAGCAAGCTTCCCTCTGCTGAGAATCGCACAGCTAAACCACACAGGGCCCTGAGGTTATCAGGCTTTCATTACCCAGCCAAGGGCATAAATAAAATAGTCTAAGTCATTTATCTAAAATGGAATTATCTTCCAAAGAGAAACAGGGTTACTCAACTGTAGATACTTTGAAGTTTACACACTTTTGTAACTTCCCTGGTGGTCCGGTGGTTACGAATCCAACTTCCAGTGCAAGGAATTCAGGACTGACCCCTGGTCGGAGAACTAAGACCTCACATGACGTAGAGCAACCAAGCCCACGCCCTGCAAGTACCGAGCCCCTGTGCTCTGGAGCCCCAGAGCACAGCTAGACGTCCCAGTGCAGTTCAGCTCAGTCGCTCAGTCGTGTCCAGCTCTTGGTGACTCCATGGACCACAGCACGCCAGGCCTCCCCACCCATCACCAACTCCCGGAGCTTGCTCAAACTCATGTCCATTGAGTCGGTGATGCCATCCAACCCTCTCATCTTCTGTTGTCCCCTTCTCCTCCTGCCTTCAATCTTTCCCAGCATCAGGGTCTTTTCAAATGAGTCAGCTCTTTGCATCACATGGCTGAAGTATTGGAGTTTCAGCTTCAGCATCAGTCCTTCCAATGAATATTCAGGACTGAGCTCCTTTAGGATGGACTGGTTGGATCTCCTTGCAGTCCAAGGGACTCTCAAGAGTCTTCTCCAACACCACAGCCCAAAAGCATCAATTCAAAAGAGAGCACAGGTGTCACAGAGAAGGATCCCACGTGCTACAGCCGAGACCCGACACAGCCAAATGAATTAATATTAAAATCGATTTGAATACAGAGCAGTCTTCATGGGAGGCGATTCTCTGAGGCTCTGAAACCTTTGCTGGCGATGCCACTCGGTCCCCTCGGTCTCCCTCCTTCCTCCTCCCCACCCGCCTCACGTGGATTAGGGGTCTTCTGGCAGAAAGCACAGACCTCCACTGAGAGTCGGGACCGCCCACTCTTCAGCCTCACTGGGTCTTATCCCATGGGCTGCTGACAGCGGTTAAAAGCCCACTGACAGACCCACTATCTGCCCTCGGTCTCTTTCAATTCGGTTTCCAGAAAGCATCCCAGGGAAACGCTGGGAAGGGTTTCACCATGGGCACGGGCAGTCCCTCTCAAATGCCTCCTGCTGACGTCAAGAGGAGTGAGCTGGGGCAGCCGGACTAGGAGGGCAGGTGGTCCTGCCTCCCCAAGAACCACTTCCAGGGGCAGCCCTGGAACCGCGTGCACCACTGACGCCTGGGGCTGGCCAAAGAGCCCAGAGAGCGCCCGCCAGGCTGGGGCCATCAGCCCAGACGCACAGCCCCGGGCCCACCCTGGCGACCATCGGGGCTTCCAGGAGAGAGGGGCCGGTGCCCACACCGCAGAGGCTGTCTCAGCAGCCCCCTGGTGACCACGGCCCCTTCACACCCTGAAAGCCACTTCCGGAGTCTTCTACAAGATAGATCCATGGATTCTGCCTTTGTCTAACTGAACGCACATGATGGGGAGTTTGACTATAGAGCCTTATAAGCACCAGCATGGAAAGACGCCTGAGGATCATGTCGCTTTACAAACCACAGGAGACAGGAAGAGTGAAGCCGCCCCTGGGGTACACGAGGTTTGGTTTGGGGTTCTTTCTAAGATTAATTTGCTCAGAAAATAGTAAGTCATCCTTAATAAATATCAATGGACTGATGGATTTTAACCAAAATCTTGACACGGCTGTAAATTATGTTCCACAGAAGAGGTTATCCATGCGTTTTATTTATTTCCCCTGTCACACCCTAAGTGCATGTTCACTGACATGCTGAAATAGAAATAACAGTCTGTGCTTGAGAATACAACTTTCTGTTGACCAACTAATTTACCAGTTAACACAGAAACACGCACGCCCAGGCCCAGGGTTGAGAAGACACAACACTTACACTGGGAACAAGCCCAGAAAGCCAGTAACATTCCCCAGTCTGGAAAGTAATGAAATCGGGTTATCTCTAGTTCTCCCACAAAGACGCATGTATGTGTGTGTGTGTGTGTGTGTGTGTGTGCATGTGTGTGTGTGTGCGTGTCATAGTCCAGTGGTGTCTCTGTCCCTGGTAACAGAGCCATCAGCGATTTAACCCTGGAGAAGGAAATGGAAACCCGCTCCAATACTCTTGCCTGGGAAACCCCACAGACAGAGGAGCCTGGCAGGCTGCAGTCCACTAGCTCGTGGAGCTGGACACGACTTAGCGATTAAACAATGACACAGTACTAGTATACAATTCCAGGATAACTCTGGTATAGAATTAATAATCCCATAGAATTTCTATCCAAGTCTCATTGTATCATGTGAAAAACTAGAACTCCAATAAACAGCACTAACTCACCAGACTCCAGCACTTACTAAATGCCCTCCAGATCAACCCTGCTTTTGTGACAAAGATGCACTCGCCAGGATGGCCAGGGCACACGTCTGCTGGTGACAGTGAGCAGGCATGCGTGGGCAAGCTGAGGACCATCAGTCCGGGACCAGGCCCTCCACCTCCCTCATCCTCATCCTCATCCCTCTCCTTCCTGAGACACTCATCCTGCTCTTCAGCTCACAACACCAGTGTCCACCAGCCTCCCCTCGGCCCCAAGGACTTCGAACAGCAGGCCCACTGCATGGGGGTCTCAGAGCCTTGGTAGCCCCTTGGCGCTCAGCCACAGGCTTTGGTGGGCCCCTGCACAGGCCCTGCCGTGAAGGGGGACCCACACCTCGTGCTCAAGACAGGCCTGGGCTGGCCCAGGAGGGACGGCTCAGTGAGAGCCCCAGGCGAGTCTGCGCGGCGTACTTTTTCGTTTCATTAACTCGGATGTGTAGTTCTTTCCCAGCACACTGCCTCTGCTTTCTTCCAAGTTCTGCCTCAGACAATCAGATATTTCTCTGTTATGTGCATCATTCCCCGTGAAGAGTAAGTAACGGCGTGCCCCGTTTCTTCAAATGGAAACTTGACACTTTGTTTCACAGCAGGAAATGCCCAATTGACCCACTGACCCACACGGCCTTGATCAGTGGGACTGAGGTCCATGAGTGTGGTCTGAGGATGAGCACACCCAGGAATCCCTCCCCAGTGCCCCCAGCACCAGAACCCAGGAAACCATGGACCTGGAGGCCAGCAGGGCCCCGCCTGGGCTGCCAGGCTGTGGACTCTCGCCAGCCCACGGCTCTGAGAGACCGGGCTGGGTACTTACCAGGGAAGGGTGCGGTCCGCAAGGGCATTCTGATGGGCGCCAGGGTCAGCAAGCGGCAGGGCTGCACCCTGGAGGGGGACGGGCCCCCGAGCCCCACGGAGTCCACGGAGACCACGGCTGTGGCGGTGGCTGCGATGGCCGTGGTGGGGCCGCTGCCCATGGGCTTAAGGCTGCTGTGACAACCTGCAGAGGGGGACAGGGAGGTCAGCACGGGATGCCCAGCGCCCACCGCAGACAGTGCCATCTCATTAGGGAGCATTTGAGCACCAAGGAAACAAGTGTGGTGACCCCCTTTTTGGAAGCCCACGACCTGGCCGCTGTCCCTGAAATAAATGTGATGAGCTCTCAACCCGTCCAGATGTCACCTGTGCACAGAGCCGTGTGCACCAGTGTCACAGGCCCCAGAGGACAAGCCTGCCTTGGAGAGAAGGCACTTTGCTGCCGTTCACAGTACTAAGTTCAGTAAACAAAGCCTCTTATACGGTCACCTCCATTTCTATGCAGCCGCTGGGCCAACCAGTCTTCACTCAGCTGAACAGATGCCAAGCGTGTTCTGGGTCTCAGGGACAGAGCTGCATGTCTCACACTTTAAATACCAAAGGGCACGCTTGGTGCCAGATTCCTGCATTTCTCTTCATTTCTGTCTTTCCGTATTTTCCAAATGCGCTATAATGGCATGCACAGACTTTTTAAATTTAATTTTTTATAGAGCAGATTTAGAGTTACAGACAACCTGAGCAGCAAGTACAGAGAATCCCCACATACTTCCCTCCATCAGCCACTAGGACTGGGCGCTACGTTCACGAGCCAAAACTGGCACATTACGAGCCCAAGCCTATAGTTTACGTTACCGGCCACCGCTTGTGTTGTTCATTCTGCAAGTCTCGTCAAATGCAGAACTAAACCCCTGCGTGCTCCGCCTGTTCACCTCCGCAAGCCAGAAATGGCTGAACACGATGAGGAAGACGTGTGGGAAGCTGAGACTGGCTGTAGCAAGGCATCTTGCACCATTAGTCAAGGTGTAGTGGCAAAGGAAAAGTTCTTGAAGGCAATTAAAAGTGCTGCTGTAGAAGCTGCGGCAAGTTACTCAGATCTAGCTAAGATCACTCATGAAGATGACAATACTGACTAATGCATTTTCAACGTAGACAAAACAGCCTTGTATTGGAGGAAGATGGCATCTAGGACTTTCTTAGCTGGAGAGGAGAAGTCAACGCTTCAGAGCTTCAAAGGGCAGGCTGACCCTCTTGTTAGGGGCTATTGCAGCTAGCCCCTGAGTTTAAGTTGAAGCCAATACATTCGCCATTCCAAAACTCCCAGGGCCCGTAAGCATTATGCTAAATCTACCCTCCCCTGCTCTACAAACAGGAAAGCAAAAGCACATCTCTACAGCAGGCTCACTAAACATGTGACGCCCACTGCTGAGGCCTGCTTCTCAGGAAAAAAGTAATAAATGGATTTGTTTCAAAATATTACTGCTCATTGACAATGCACCTGGTCACCCAGGAACTTTGATGGAGACAGACAGCACGTTAATGTTTCCATGTCTGCTAATGCAGCATCCACTCTACAGCCCATGGACACAGGAGTCACTTTGACTTCTAAGTCTTCTTATTTAAGAATTACATTTCATAGAGCTGCTGCTGCATGCTCAGTTGTGTCTGATTCTTTGCAACCCCATGGACTGTAGCCACCAGGCTCCTCTATCCATGGGATTTCCCAGGCAAGAATACTCAAGTGGGTTGCCATTTCGTCTTCCAGAGGATCTTGCTGACCCCAGGACTGAACCCATCTTCTGCATCAAGAGTAAATTCTTTACCACAGATCCCCCTGGAAAGCCCCTCATAAGGCTGTAGCCGCCACAGGTGATGATTTCTCTGGCGGATCTGGGAAAAGTCAACTAAAAGCCTTCTACAAGTGATTCACCATTCAAAATGTCACTAAGAGCATCTCAGATTCCTGGGAAGAGATTGAAACATCAACCTTAACAGAAGTTCAGATGAAGCTTGTTCCAAACTTCACGGGTGACTCTGAGGGCAGTGGGGAAGGTAACTGCAATGTTGTGGAAGTAGCAGGAGAACTGGAATGAGCTGTGGCACCTGAGGATGTGAGTGAGCTGCCGCAAGTTCATGCCAAAATTTTAATGGATGAGCAAGGAGCTGCCTCTTAAGGGTGAGCAAAGAAAGCGGTTCTTTGAGATGGACTCTACACCTGGTCAAGGTGCTGTAGAAACTGTTGAAATGACAGCGAAATGTGTTGCCTATTTCACAGAAACGCAGTTGAGAAAGCGTGAGAAGGCTGAGAGCACGGACTCAAGGTTTGAAAGAAGATCTACTGCGAGTGAAATGCTATCAAACGACACTGCAGGCGAAGGAGAAATCATTCTCGAGAAGAAACAAACTTATGTGGCAAATCCATTGCTGCACTATTTTAAGAAATTGCTGCAGCCACCCCAAGCTCTAGCAGCATCACCCTGATCAGTCAGCAGCCATCAACATCACACAGGTTCCTCCAGCCAAAAGACCACAGCCCACTGAAGGCTCGGATGATGGCCAGCAGTCATTAGCAATACAGGATTTTTAACTAATGAGTGATGCTGTTTTACATATAGTGCTTTGCACACTTAATGGGCTGTAGGATAATGCAAAGATAATGTTTATATGCATTTGGAGGCCAGAAAATTGCTTTATTACCGTATGACTTTTATTGCATGGTCTGGAACCAAGCCTGCTATATCTCCCAAGTGTGTCTGCTTGTACTGAAAGTCCCCTGTGTCCTTTCATGGCTAAGTAGCTCATTTCTTTTTATTACTGAGTAATATTCCACTGTATGGATGTACCACATTCACCCATTCACCTACTGAATGCTTTCCGGGTTGTTTTTAAGTATTTAACATTATGAATAAAATTGTTGCAAACATTTGTGTGCATGTGTTTGTTTGGACATGAATTCTCAACTCATTTGGGTAAATACCAAGGAATGTGACTGCTGGGTCACACAGTAACACTACCTTTTGCTTTATAAGAAACTGCCAGATTGCCTCGCAAAGCGGCTGCACCATTTCGCATCCCCACCAGCCATGAGGAAGAGCCCACGCTGCCCCACACCCCCGTCTGCACTTGGCGTCAGTGCTCTGGGTTCTGGGCCTTCCAGCAGGGGCGCAGTGGCGTCTCATTGTCACTGACAGATTTAAAGTCAGAGAAAACCCACTATTCAATATATATACTGTCTTACTTAATAAAAACACATTATAAAAAGGTAGAAAATGGAGAAAATAAGTGTCTAAAAGCATCCGCGCAGCCCCCCTAGCTGAACCCTGGGGACCTTCTGCCATGCAGCCAACCAGAAGTTTCCAGAGGCAAGGTCTGGACTGACAGCATACTGCGCGCACAGCTCTTCCACGAGGCATCAGAATAAACACGTCCCCCGTCATTAAACGGCCCTCCCAAGTCCAGGTATTAACCAGAGCCTAGTGTTCCCAGCAGCGGACCCACCGCACAAACTTGCCTATTCACTTAGCCAGCCACCGTTACAGCGGGGGCTGCCTGGGCAATAGCTCTGTGGGTAAAGGGTCCACCGGCAATGCTGGAGACGCAGGAGACGCAAGTTCGATCCCTGGGTCAAGGAGACCCCCTGGAGAAGGAAATGGCAACTGACTACAGTATTCTTGCCTGAAAAAAAACCTACGGACCGAGGAGCCTAATGGGCTACAGCCCAAAGGGTCGCACAGAGTCAGACATGTCTGAGCGAGTTAGCACACAGTATAAATAAGCATGACTTACACAACTGTGTAAAAAAAAAGTTACTTTCTGCGTTTAGTGCCCAGTCCAGGATGGATGTTCAGGGTCAAAGCAGGGTGAGCATTTTAGGGGACGCAGGGTCAGTTTAATAAGGTACTTCTGAGAGAGCCCACACACGGTGAGGGCGTCACACGAAAATGGTTTTGTAATTTCAGCCTCCTCCCTTCGGGACTCCCGTCTATCATCCCACCACGAGTGCTGTCACCGGGATGTAACTCCTTGGCCCTGCTCAGAGTCAGGTCTGCCGCTGTGACACGGGCTTCAAAGAACTGCAATTCTCGAAGCCACGGTCGCTGACCTTGGTAGTGGGCTGCTCCTGAGTTTGTTGAATAACTGGGTCTTTGGTTCAAAATGAAGATGGTCTTGAAGCAAAGGATGAGAAAGTAACTGTCAGTGACTTAAACAGTTGCCAAGGAGACAGCGTCTTACAGATGGGTCTGTGGGAACAGTTTTGTCTTTGCTTGATTTTGCTGTCAAAAAATGATGATTCAACCAAAGGAAAAAGAAAAGTAAACCTTATCTGCCTCTTAAAAAAAAACAAACCTCAGAAATATAGCTTTTAACCTGCTTTGCATCCATTTGGATACATATAAAAATGCACCACTCGTTGGTTAGAGCACAAAATCGACTGCGTAATATTAGTGGAAACAGAAAGTTAATTATCAATGTTGCCAAAATTACTGTCATAATTGGTGGACGAGATGAGACGGAAAGAAGGGATCTTGTCACCGCCAGGCTCCCACCAGCTCCAGCCTTGCTCAGGCGCATTGTGTGTCTTGCTAGAGCCAGGTACTGGGTGTGGGAGGAGGAGCTGGTTCCTGACCTCCAAGGCACGGAGCACAGGTGAGCGCAACCCGGGCAGGCAGCAGGAAGAGGCAGCACGCGCTGGGAGGGGAGCGGCTCAGGAGTCCAGCACAGGCGGGAGCCACTGGCAGCATCCCTCCCCTCTCCATCCCCCGGCCCCCCGACTGGCAGCANAGCACAGGTGAGCGCAACCCGGGCAGGCAGCAGGAAGAGGCAGCACGCGCTGGGAGGGGAGCAGCTCAGGAGTCCAGCACAGGCGGGAGCCACTGGCAGCATCCCCCCCCTCTCCATCCCCCGGCCCCCCGAGGCCAGGTGTTTACGGAGCGTCTCCACCTGTCAGACTGCACACAGCCTGGGGCAGGAAAGATGAGGCCACAGGAGGCATTGATGCAAAAGATAATCGCCCGCAGGGACATGCTGCCCATGGACCCCAGCCAGGAGGTGCGCAGGGAGGACGGGCCCCGGGAAGCCAGCTGCTCCCCGGGAGAGGCCTCTGAGCCGAGCCTTGGAAGACGAGCAGGCACTCAATAAATTGCGTCGACTGATAAGTCATTATCATAACTTGCGTTCCCCAAAGGAGTGCAGAGAATCCCTTAGTTGAGTAAATAAACTGAGATAAGAGGTCCAGCCAAAAAAATAAGAAAAAAACTGCTTAGCCAGCTAAGAGATAAGCCAGACATGCTCTCCCATAAGGATTACTTATAAAAATCAGTGTTTTAAGCAAAACAGTAATTAACCGTGTGCTTCCCTTGGAGGCAGCCGGCAGCCTCCACCGGTCGGGCTCACGGGCTCATTGTGCCGCTTCCATCACAGCCGCCACCCCCAGCTCCCCGTCCGACAGCCAAACGTGCAAAGGAGCACTACTTGCCTTCTACTGAGTGATCCCAGGGAAGCCACGCGCAGGAGAACCTCCACGGTCCTTGTTTGCCGCCAGAGCGTGGGACTCACCGAGATTCGGACGACTCACAGGGGCCCCGGATAAAGTCCGCACTGACCCCCGGGCCAGGCGTGTCTGTCCCGGGCCGGGCGGGCACCGGGGCCCCTCTGGCTTAACACACCCCTCCCTCCCCCTGGGTGGGCTGCAACGTCGGGACGGGTGTCTCCTCTGAGCCGCCAGAGCCCACCCTGCGGTCCACACGGGGGCCTCGGGTCACTGACACACCGAGGGAGTCCTCGCAGGACACGGAGCCTGGGCTCTGTGTGGGCCATGGGCCTCTCCCCTCACCGGCCTCCAGACCCAAAGCCCACCCTGCGGTCCACATGGAGGCCTCGGGTCACTGACACGCCGAGGGAGTCCTCACAGGACACGGAGCCTGGGCTCTGTGTGGGCCACTGGCCTCCCCGTTACTGGCCTCCAAACCCAGGCCAGCCGGCAGCTAGAGTTTGCTTTTCCCAGGATTCAACAGAAAAAAGAAAAAGGAAGAGAAAGGCTGGTGGCCCTGGGGTGGCAGGACAGGCAGGGGCTCTGGAACCATCCAGGCTGAGCCGCCCATCAGGCGCCGTGCGCTCCGGGGTATCCACGCGGGCTGGGTGACCCGGTCTGTTCTGGTCTCCTGGGTTTCCTCTTCCTCTCAGGCCTGCCCTGGACTCTCAGCCCCGGGGGTCTCCATCAGTGGCCGCATTCAGCAGCGGACAGGGGAGCAGCAGTGGAGAAGACCCCCGCCGTGTCCCTGCTGTGGAGGGCCCGCCCTGGCACTGGACGGTCCTCGGAATTTTGACCACCAGCGGGCTGCCGGGTACGTAAGCCGCTAGAGATCTCACTCCCGTATCCGTCCAGAAGAGCAGGGTGAAAGCCTCGCGTGGAGCATCAGATGCTGAAGATACTGTGGAGAGGACGACCCTCATCTCGGGCTGCGAGGGTGCGGCAGAAACAGCAGGACTAGGCGGCCTTCTGATGAAGAGGATGCTCGCCTGATACACGGGAGATGCTGGGCTCTCCGCTCAGCCACGTCCCCAAAGAACAGACAGCCATCAGTTTCTTTCTTTGTTTAGCATATGATTCAGCTGCTGCGGAATCCTCCAGGCGAGGCATCTGCCAACTGGTAACTGTTTCTGCAAACACAAGTGTGTGGTCAGGAGGAGACTTCACGCATCTGTCCACGTGCGGGGCTTCGCCTGTGTTCACACATGGAAGGTGGGTCTGCGGTCTTCGGTGACACCTGTGGCTTTGACACGCGAGCAGAGGCAAGGACAAGGGGACAGAGTCAGAACTCAGACTCTTCCTTCCTGCCCTGTCCGCTGAGGGCGTGTCCCTGCGCCCTGACCTCTAGCTGCGGGGAATAAGGAAATCTCTCAGCATTGACCCGGCTGCTTCTAGAAAGAGCAGCGATGGGTCTTGGTGCCTACAGGACAAGCCAGCACCCAGCTCCCGCCCATGTGTTTGATTCTGTTTGCCTTTCTTGGTGTTTGTTGTTCTGGTGGTTTTCTGAAGGAGATGTCCAACTCCTGGTTTTGGTCAAGTTTTCCACCTGCTGAGGAAGCAAACCCAGGAGCTGGGCTGGTCGATCACCAAGCTCCCAGGACGCTCTCACGATGCCCCCAAAGTGTCTGTCTCTGGACCAGCTCTGGCTGTGTGTGGGCTGCCCAGGACGCCCACCACGTTTGTCTTCTCTGCCCCCCGGCACCCAGGCAGCACCCCCGTGATGACGGAGTCTGTTTGCCGAGCCCCAGCGGGGTGGCGAGTCGGTGACCCTGCAGTCCAGCCACCGGCACCACCCTGCTCCCTCCTCCAGGCTGTGGCCCCGGCGTCCTAGCAACCTGAGTGCAGAGGGGACTCCGCTCCCCTTGCTAGGACCGCCGGCCGCCCACCACCGTGGAGGGAGCACCACCGCTTCCCAAGGCAGCTCTTCCTGGCTCCCCGCAGCCCCCGGTTACATGCAGGCCCACAAGGAGCAGGGCTTCATGCACACCGCCTCCTGCCGCGGAGGGGGCTCTGACCCTGCCCTTGACCCAAGCATCCCCTTCCGTGCCCACTGTAGACGCAACCGCTGATGTGTGTGTCTGCCTCCCCGGGGTCCCAGAGATGCAGTGCTCAGGTCCAGCCCAACCACGATGGGCGGGCACACAAGGTGGGGAGGTTCTCAGAAAGCTCTCTTCTCCATCTTTCCTGGAAAGAAGAAAATAATGTCAGGATTTGCTCCCAAGCAACAGTCAGCAGTCAGAGGGCTCCCAGAATCCAAATGACGGTCTGGTGTGAGGAACGCCCCAGGAGAAGGAAAACTCTCCGTTCAAATCCCCCATTTCCTACCGTCTGGTGTCAAGAGCAACAGCATGTTGTCCTGGCGTGTCGTACAGGAGTGACTGTCCTCGGAGTCTTGTCCCCTCACAGCCCTGCTGGGCTGCCAGTGCACCAGCCTTGGGGTCCTAGGCCCAGAGGCCCTGGAAAGGTAGGACTGGGAACCAGCATGTCTGGAAGGATGTACGTCTCCATATTCTAAAGGGTCTTTCAGTTCCTAAAAGGACACTCATTGCAGAGTCCAGCCTCTGGACCCAGGGAGCAGGGTGATGTCTGCTCGTGGAGGGCACACCAGTGTTGTTCTGGGTCCTCCATCAGAACCTCCCCCCGGCCCCCAGTAGGAACTAAAGAAAGTGGAAGTGAAGTCGCTCAGTCGTGTCTGACTCTTCGACCCCAAGGACTGTAGCCTACCAGGTTCCCCTGTCCAAGGGATTTTCCAGGCAAGAACACTGGAGTGGGTTGTCATTCCCTTCTCCAGAGGATCTTCCCGACCCAGGGATGGAACCCAGGTCTCCCACACTGTAAGCAGGACACTTTACCGTCTTAGCCACCAGGGACGTCAATGGCAACTAAGGTGCGCCTCTAAGTCCAGGTCTGGAGACCAAGAGAGGAAGCTTCTCTTTCAGAGAGAAAAGCAAACACCAGACGGAACCCAGATGGGAATGAACCTGAGCTCATGCTTTGCAGACGTAACTGCATTAACAGCTCAACGTCAGGCGCCAGTGGCCTTGAGCAGAAATCACAGAAGCAGAACCAGATGAGCAGGGAAGGCCCCCCTCCCTTGGAGCCTCCGCCTTTCCCAGGGGACCTCGTGAGCCTCACGCTCCCCCTGTCTTCACTCTTAAAATCAAACCCCTCGCCATGTGGACGAGAAGTCCATCTATGAACCAAGCCTCTCCATCCTGTGGCCACTGAATACAGCTAACGCTCCGCGCATGCCTGTGCCAAGAGCTTCAGTCGTGCCCGGCTCTTCGCAGCCTCCTGTACTGTAGCCCGCCAGGCTCCTCTGACTACGGGATTTCTCAGGCAAGAATGCGGGAGTGGACTGCTGCTCCCTTCTCCAGGCATCTTCCCAGCCCAGGACTGAACCATCTCTCTATGTTTTCTGCATTGGCAGGCAGGCTCTTTACCACCAACACCACCCGGGAAGCCCGGCAGTGCACAGATTTCAATTTCAGTTTTGTTATTTGGCTACAGGAACCCAAAGTGTACAAGGACACTTTTCCCCGGGGCAGAGGGTCTTGGCTGGGTTAGGGGTCCATTCGACTTAATTCTATAACACAAGCCTGGCTCCCAAGTATGTGCGCGTGTTCACTTGTGCTAAGCCCACCTCAGCTGTTTGCGTCTCTGCCTCCCCTCATTTCAGACACTCGGAAGATGACTTTCCCATCAAGTCCTCTCCGTCTACCATAGAACCCAGTCTTAGCGGGCATGTCTGGTGCAGACCTGCTCTGCAAAGGGAGGATTGCCATCCGCTTGTCTCACTTAAAACTTCAGGA
Organism: Redunca redunca; assembly: GCA_006410935.1. Classification (NCBI taxonomy): domain Eukaryota; kingdom Metazoa; phylum Chordata; class Mammalia; order Artiodactyla; family Bovidae; genus Redunca; species Redunca redunca. The sequence goes on from SJYQ01001176.1 coordinate 855,866, forward strand.
GCCAGCCCTTCCCAAGGAGGCTCTGCCACCTGACTCGTCTTACTCCACCTTCGTCTACACATCCGTGCACGTTTCCACTTGCATCACAGCGCTGGGATGCCCTGTTGGCCCCTGATACACGCAGGTTGTGGGCACAGACCCTGAAGACGCCGCGGCGGTGTCAGAGACCCCCTGCCCCAGGGTGACTGAGGACGCCTCCAGCTCCTCATCCCCGACCGGGGGGCTGAAAGGTGCTCCCCACACTGATGCTGGCACTGAGTCCCAGGCAGGAGTAGTCTGGCCCCTTCCCCTCCCACACGGAGAGGAGTAGGTGTGGCTTTGACTCATGTCTCTATTGGGGACACTGCAGACACACGCTCCCATGGTGCCCTGGGCCCAGCTGGTTGGTGACCCAGGACCTGCCCGCCCCAGGCCCAAGCCCATGCACCCGAGTAGAGACACCCTTGGAGCCACATCACAGCCCGGGATGGGGGCAGGGGTGACCTGCCCCCTACCCCCACCACAGGCGAGCACGTATGAGTTAGCTCACGCTAAGAGGGGGCAAGTTCACTACCTTTGTGCTCAGGGTAGACATCCTAATTTATTGCTCCTTTTGTGATTTCATGTAACTTGGTGTGCAAGTTTGAATATTCACTATTAAAGTCAGAGATTAATTACACGGCCCCAAAGAACAAATTGCTGCTGATACTGGGTGATCTAGACATCCTGATGTAATGAACAGTCAGTGAAGAAAGGGGAGAAGGGGCAGCAACCGTCTTCATCAGCAAACAATGGACCGAGGGGGACAGTAACACCTAAGGGGCCGACAGCCCAGCCTCCCCCTCCGACTCCAGCCCCCTCGGGGGAAGGCGTGGGGTGTACAGCTGCAGGGGGTGGGGGGCGGCGTGGGGAGGGACTGTGACGAGTCCACGCCCCCGGCTGAGCTGGACCCCAGGGCAGGCTTAGCAGAGCAACGACCCCCACCAGCCTCACTTTCCATGGAAACACTCGAGACCTCGCACATTAACAACCTCCTTGAGGGCGCGACGGTGTTCTCAGGACATGTCCAGGTATGGTGGATACACCAGGCATGGAACAAATGGACATCAACCCTGTGGTTCCCAGGCAACATTCGTCCCCAGACAGATTCATTCCAGGAGCGGTTGAGTGATCTCAGTGGGTCCAAGCAGGTTCTCCAACCTCTGAGTTTACTCCTCGAGGGGTCACCTGAGGGGAGCGGGGCGCGCCTGCCCCATGGAGCATCCCAGGGCGCGCGCAGCTGTCCCTGAGAAGACTGTCACTTTGTACGGGATGCAGTGGCGAAAACACAAGCTTTTGCCTGAAACAAAGGCATTTCCCTGTGAGGGTCACAGCATGTGCACTCTGTTCCCCCCAGGCAGCCCACGGTTTGGGTGACCTTGAAAAGGACACAGCCTGTGTGTCTGCACAGCAACAGAGGCGTGGGGAGGGCGAGACGCTCACCGACAGGACCTGCCCGTCAGCCAGCAGCTGCTGCCCAGCTGCTTCACGATGCTCGGCGCACAGGACTTACAGGCACCCTCACGGGTCTCGTCACCCCCCAGGGCAGCTGTGAAGCCCAGGAATGATGCCCAGCCCCGCCTCTCTCCACAGAGATGCATTTAGACAGTGACGCCATCAACGAGCTGGGGGTTCTCAGGGATTTTCCTGCTTGCTGTGGGTCTCTTTGTTATGAAATTGGGATGATTGGCCGCCTCGTAATGGAGACACCGACCCACCTTCCCCTGCAGCCCCGCCGGCGGTGGGCCCTGTCCTGAGTCCCCAGGGGACGGTGTGAGGCCGTCACAGGGCTGTTCGGAGGGTCATGGACCCTCGCTGGACGAGGCTTTCATAGGTCACGTCCGCACTGATCGCGCCACTGCTCAGAACCCCAGCACTCCCAGGAGATAGCCTCTGGGCCAGGGCTCCACCCATGCCTGCAGTAAGACGTGCGGTGTTTGAGGACAGGAGCCTCCAAGACAGGAAGCGTCGCAGACACGCCCTCGTCACCTGTAGCTGCTGCTGAAATGCGCTGCGTGGAACCGTGGCTCAGCGAACAGGGGGACCGGTGCCTGTCCTTGTGGAGCTGATACCCTGGGGAGACGGGAGCGTGAGTCTGCAGAGTCAAAGGCTCCATCGGGGTCGGGGGCTGACGTCCCTGCTGATGCAGAAGCAGTAGGGAGCAGTTCTTCTCTCACACGCAGACCGGTCCAGGGAGTCCGGCAGCCCACGAGGTCTGGCTCAACATTGCCTCCCTGGAAACCAGCCCAGCCTCCCCGGGAAACAAGGGTCCCCCAGGGTGGTGAAGATGCTGTTCCTGAGTCACAGAGGCTGTGAGGGTTCGGGGAGCTCAGGCCCGTCCACGGCAAGGGCCTTTAAGGTGTCTGTCCTGCTCTTTTAAATAAAAGCCTGCCAGCTTCTTACAACTTTAGGGCATCTGCACAGGTGCTGGCCCCGTGTTCGCTGAGCCGCGGTTCCACGCAGCGCATTTCAGCAGCAGCTACAGATGACGGGGCGTGTCTGCGACGCTTCCTGTCTTGGAGGCTCCTGTCCTCAAACACCGCACGTCTTCACTGGGGGTACGGATGGAGCCCTGGCCCAGAGGCTGTCTCCTGGGAGTGCTGGGGTTCTGAGCAGTGGCGCAAACAGTGCGGACGTGACCTATGAAAGCCCCGTCCAGCGAGGGTCCATGACCCTCCGACCAGCCCTGTGACAGGGCAGAGGGAGCCGGGCGGGGCCCGGGGTGGGGAGAAAGGAAGGAGGCAGGGGGCGGGAGCACAGGATGCCTGGTGCAGGGTATTCACCCGTAACCGTCATTCCCGCCAGGGAGTTCCAGGGAGCCTGTCGCCTCGCCCAGGCTGCTCGTGGCCTACAGCAGCCCCAGGAAAGGCCAGAGAAGGCCTGTAGCATCAGGGCCAAGAGCGAAGTGAAGGGTTCCTGGGAGAAGTGACACTTGGTGAGATGGCTGCACGTTTACTGTGCCCAATGCAAAGAGAAGACCACAGCCACGTGAGCCTGGAATCCATGAAAACTCCAAACAAAACATGGAAAGTCAAGATGAACCCAAGAGGAAGGCGGGCCATCCTGTGTCCCCAAGGACGATCGGGCTCCAACAGACCCACCCGGCTGCGCGAGGGAAACTGGCCTTACATGGTCCGAAGGCATCAAACACGGATGCGTTCAGGGCTGTGGGTCTCAGGCAGCCGTGACCCTCAAAGCAAATGCGGCCGAACCCACTTCCAATCGCTCCCCCGCCGTTCATCACCCGGGGAAGCCACTCGCTTAGGGGGCAGCTCCTCCTTCCATCAGGAGTTTCCATTGGGAATCCCCAGATGAGACAGCCTCCCTTGGTCCCCGAGGGGAGCAGAGGCAGCTTGCAGCTTGTAGCCTTCCTAAGCTACACGTGACACCATGCCTGCAGGAAGGTCCCCCCCACACACACACACGTTCTCTCCGTGTGGACACAGCCACACATCTACCTGGGTAGCCTCTTGCAGAAGCACCTGTGGCCAGCCCAGGACAGCAGTGCTGGGACCTGTCACTGGAGGCTCTGCAGCCAGAGGGACCGGGGTCAGGGCTCCCGTCCAAAAGGGACAGTTCGTCATCCACGGAATCCACGCAGACGCTGTGGCCCCTGCCCTTCCCCTCCTGTCTCGACATCTGTGTCCTGACCTTCGGCATCCAACACAACGCTGCAGTTACAAGGTGGCGTGGCCCTCCGAGGATGCCTCCTCTCTCACCATCAGCGTCCGTGTGCCTCCTTCTCAGGACCTCAAGGGCAACGCTCTGCCCACAGTCATCTGCCTTCCTCCTTCTCTGATAAATGATAGAACCCCACCTCTGCTTCCCAAGGTGCATCCAGTCTTCCTTTTCCTGAATCAAGGGACCTTTCTGAGTGTCCATCACGGGCAAGGTCTTGCAGCAATGTCTCTGATGCATTCCCCCAAGTTGCCCAAACGGCACAGGAAATCTACGAGCAGGTTTGTCTATCATGGGGAATGAATGCAAATAGGCCAATTAGATCAGGAGAGAGTCAAGGTTCATTTCCAATTAAAAAAAAAAAATCCCCTCTACTGAGGATAATGCCGCCTGAAATGAATACTTATTTTCCTTAAAAGAGTGAATAATACGTTGTTTCTATAAAAGGCATTTCTGTTGATGCCAGAGGAACAAGGAAGCTACAAGTAAAACTCAAGACCAGCAGGTTATTATCACAAGGAAAAATTCAAGACTTGATTCTCAGGGAAGCACTCACATTTCTCTTCTTCCTGAGGGCAGGGCTGCCTGGGCTGATGAGGCTAGAGTTCCAGGGCTTTTGTTCAACAAACTCTCCCAAGACTCCAGCCTTAATTCCTACTGGTGACTTTGTATTCTTTTCCTCAAAGCATATACTGCTGCTGCTGCTGCTAAGTCGCTTCAGTCGTGTCCGACTCTGTGCGACCCCAGAGACGGCAGCCCACCAGGCTCCACCGTCCCCGGGATTCTCCAGGCAAGAATACTGGAGTGGGTTGCCATTTCCTTCTCCAACGCATGAAAGTGAAAAGTGAAAGTGAAGTCGCTCAGTTGTATCTTTGCGACCCCATGGACTGCAGCCTACCAGGCTCCTCCATCCATGGCATTTTCCAGGCAAGAGTACCAGAGTAGGTTGCCATTGCCTTCTCCAAAGCACACACTAAGTTTGTACAAAACTCCTGGTCTGCCCCTGCTTGCCACCTTCAATACTGAAAGGTAAATGTTGCCCACCCCCCCACAAAAAAAGAAAGAAAAGCCATCGTTTTACAAAGCCACTTACAAAGATTTTACCCAAATCTACATCACCTAAACTGCACCTAATAAGAAGATGTTCAGACTTTAAGCTTTCAAGTTTCTCAGAATTCTAACTGAAAGCACATTTACTTGCATTCAACAAACACAACTGTAAAAACTGTGGCCTCGAACTACAGGGAATTTTAGAGACACACACAATATTTTGAGACTCCTGACGCGGTGTTTTTGAAGACGTTGTTGTTGTTGTTGTTGTTCACGCTAAGTCGTGTCTGACTTTGGGTCCCATGGATGACAGCAAGCCAAGTTTCCCTGTCCTTCACTATCTCTCGGAGTTTGCTCACACTCGTGTCCATCAAGTCGGTGATGCCAACCAACTGCCTCAGCCTCCATCACCTCTTCTCCTCCTGCTCTCAATCGTTTCCAGCATCAGGGAATCCTTTCCAAGGAGTTGGCTCTTTGCTCAGGCGGCCAAAGTACTGGAGCTTCAGCTGCAGCGTCAGTCCTTCCAATGAATATTCAGGGTTGATTTCCTTTAGGATGGACTGGTTTGATCTCCTTGTTGTCCAAGGGACTCTCAAGAGTTTTCTCCAGCACTGCTATTTGAAAGCATCAATTCTTCCATGCCCAGCATTCTTAATGGTCCAACTCTCACACCCTTCCATGACTACCAGAAAAACCTTAGCGTTGACTAGATGGACCTTTGTTGGCAAAGCGATGCCTCTGCTTTTTAATATGCTGTCTTTGTTTGTCATGGCTTTCCTCCCAAGGAGCAAGTATCTTTTAATTTCATGGCTGCAGTCACCGTCCACAGTGATCCTGGAGCCCTCCAAAATAAAATCAATTACTGTTTCTACTTTTTCCCCATCTATTTGACATGAAGTGATGGGACAAGGTGCCATGACCTTCGTTTTTTGAATGCTGAGCTTTAAGCCAACCTTTTCGCTCTCCTCTTTCGCCCTCATTGAGAGGCTCTTTAGTTCCTCTTTACTTCTGCCATTAGAGTGGTATCATGTGTATATATTAGGTTGTGGATATTTTCCCCAGCAATCTTGACTCCAACTTGTGATTCATCCAGCCCAGCATTTCACATGATGTACTCTGCATATAAGTTAAACAAGCAGGATGATAATATATAGCCTTGACATACTCCTTTCCCAATTTTGAACCAGCCCATTGTTCCAGGTCCGATTCCAACTGTTGCTTCTTGACCTGCATACAGACTTCTCAGGAGACAGATCAGGTCTAGCTCTTTTCTTGGCTTTCAGACCACAAGCATATGTAATTTGAGAAAACTATGTGTATTCTAATGGGCATTTCTTATACAGCTCGAGAGATATGTGGTTCTGGGCCACTGGGCTGACCAGTCTTCTCTGGTGTCTCTAAATTCTGATAATGAAACATCCTCACTAGCAAACGGGGAATGGAATGTGCTTTTCTAAGCTCTCTGATGGACAGCTAACAGACTCTACAATCCCTGTCAATGTTAAAGTGGAAGGATTTAGGAGCATCCGCTGGGAAGGAGAACCGAGAGTGCCTGCTGCCACTCCTCCGTTAGGAGCTGCACAGAAAGTTCGAGACAGTGCAGGTGAGAACAGAATTTTAAAAGTAAAATCAGCGCACTCGAGGATGGAAAGGGAGAAACAGATCCATTTCCTGATCAACACATCTGTAGTTCTACCAGGCAGTCCTGCATCCTTTAAAGCAAGGGAAAACCTTTGATGACTTAGATGAAGACATCTATAGGAAGTTTCAGAAATTATTCTGAAGACGTGATGCTCAATTGCCTACGGAGTATTCATGGACAGCGAAAACTTGAATCTCTGACTCATCAGTCAGATTTTTAAAAATTCATTAAAGATGACAGTTGCTAGTTTATACTATGATGAAGAAATCTGTCTTAAAATATTGTCACAGGAGAGCACAAGACCACGCTACAATCGTGTATCAAGTGTGTCGAAGCTTCGATACACGAGCAACGTCTGCAAGCTCACATGCACCGCAGCTGCGGCGACTTTTGGCTTCCGTCTGTATTTTGGTAGTTTCCAATTTTTCTCCACTTAACAAATATGAAGTATTCTTAAGCTGGGGAAAATGAAATGTATTAAAACAGGCCACTTTCGCATATAAACACCATATGTTTACACCTTTTAAATATTTTAGTTATAGGAAAAATGGATGCTTTAACCATTTTTGTAAGGTCACAGATTCATGAGCATTAATTAAATTTCTTTGAAATAATACCTTGACACCTTATTGAGCGGTCATGCCAAAATATACTCACAAAGAGATCTTTTAAGATTGTCACAACAAACAATAAAGAAGTAAATAAACCTTCCCACGCTGCTCTGTCCCACTTGGGGACTCCAGTTACACAGCAACTGAGCACTTGAGATGGGCTGACTGCAAAAGACACTGGATTTCAAAGACAATATGAAACAAATTAATGTGATGATCTCATTAATGCTTTTACACTGATTATCAGTTACATGTGGAAATGACAGTGCTATAAATACACTGGGATAGATAAAATATTACTAAAACTAATTTTACATTAATTACTAAAATTAATTTAACATTTTACATATGCTATGGGAGATCACTAGAGAAATAACTCCAGAAAAAATGAAGAGACGGAGCCAAAGCAAAAACAACACCCAGTTGTGGATGTGACTGGTGATGGAAGTAAAGTCTGATGCTGTAAAGAGCAATATTGCATAGGAACCTAAATGTTAGGTCCATGAATCAAGGCAAATTGGAAGTAGTCAAACAGGAGATGGCAAGAGTGAACATCGACATTCTAGGAATTAGCGAACTAAAATGGACTGAAATGGGTGAATTTAACTCAGATGACCATTATATCTACTACTGTGGGCAAGAATCCCTCAGAAGAAATGGAGTAGCCATCATGGTCAACAAAAGACTCCAAAATGCAGTACTTGGATGCAATCTCAAAAACAACATCTCTGTTTGTTTCCAAGACAAACCATTCAATATCACAGTAATCCAAGTCTATGCCCTGACCAGTAATGCTTAAGAACCTGAAGTTGAACGGTTCTATGAAGACCTACAAGACCTTCTAGAACTAACACCAAAAAAAGATGTCCTTTTCATTATAAGGAACTGGAAGGCAAAAGTAGGAAGTCAAGAAACACCTGGAGTAACAGGCAAATTTGGCCTTGTAGTACAGAATGAAGCAGGGCAAAGGCTAATAGAGTTTTGCCAAGAGAACACGCAGGTCATAGCAAAGACCCTCTTGCAATAACACAAAAGAAGACTCTACACATGGACATCACTAGATGGCCAACATCAAAATCAGATTGATTATATTCTTTATAGCCAAAGATGAAGAAGCTCTACACAGTCAGCAAAAACAAGACCAGGAGCTGACTGTGGCTCAAATTATGAGCTCCTTATTGCCAAATTCAGACTTAAACTGAAGAAAGTGGAGAAAACCACTAGATCATTCAGATATGACCTAAATCAAATCCCTTACAATTATACAGTAGAAGCGACCAGTAGATTCAAGGGATTAGATCTAATAGACAGAGTTCCCGATGAACTATGGAAGGAGGTTTGTGACATTGTACAGAAGGCAGGGATCAAGACAATCCCCAAGAAAAAGAAATGCAAAAAGGCAAAATAGTTGTTTGAGGAGGTCTTACAAATAGCTGAGAAAAGAAAAGGAGCGAAAGTCAAAGGAGAAAAGGAAAGATATACCCATTTGAATGCAGAGTTTCAAAGAACAGCAAGAAGAGATAAGAAAGCCTTCCTCAGTGATCAATGCAAATAAATAGAGGAAAACAATACGATGGGAAAGATGAGCGATCTCTTCAGGGAAATTAGAGATACCAAGGGAACATGTCATGCAAAGATGGGCTCAATAAAGGACAGAAATGGTCTGGACCTAACAGAAGCAGAAGATATTAAGAAGAGGTGGCAAGAATACACAGAAGAACTACACAGAAAAGATCTTCATGACCCAGATAATCAAGATGGTGTGATCACTCACCTAGAGCCAGACATCCTGGAATACGAAGTCAAGTGGGCCTTAGGAAGCATCACTACAAACAAAGATAGTGGAGATGATGGAATTCCAGTTGAGCTATTTCAGATCCTAAAAGATGATGTTATGAAAATGCTGCACTCAATATGCCAGCAAATTTGGAAAACTCAGCAGTGGCCAGAGAACTGGAAAAGGTCAGCTTTCACTCCAATCCCAAAGAAGGGAAAAGCCAAAGAATGCTCAAACTACTGCACAATTGCACTCATCTCACACACTAGTAAAGTAATGCTCAAAATTCTCCAAGCCAGGCTTCACTAGTACGTGAACCGTGAACTTCCAGATATTCAAGCTGGATTTATAAAAGGCAGAAGAACCAGAGATCAAATTGCCAACATCTGTTGGGTCATCAAAAAAGCAAGAGAGTTCCAGAAAAACATCTACTTCTGCTTTATTGATATGCCAAAGCCTTTGACTGTGTGGATCACAACAAAATGTGGAAAATTCCTAAAGAGGTGGGAATACCAGACCACCTGACCTGCCTCTTGAGAAATCTGTATGCAGGTCAGGAAGCAACAGTTAGAACTGAACATGGAACAACAGACTGGTTCAAAATTGGGAAAGGTGTAGGTCAAGGTTGCATATTGTCACCGTGGTTATTTAAGTTAACTGCAGAGTACATCATGCGAGATGCAGGGCTTGATGATTCACAAGCTGGAACCAAGATTGCTGGGAGAAGTATCAAAAACTTCAGATATGCAGATGATACCACCTTTATGGCAGAAAGAAAAGAGGAACTAAAGAGCCTCTTGATAAGGTGAAAAAAGAGATTGAAACGTTGGGTTAAAGCTCAACATTCAAAAAACTAAAGTCATAGCACCTGGCCCACCACTTCATGGCAAATACATGGGGAAAAGTGAAAACAGCAACAGATTCCATTTTCTTGGGCTCCAAAATCACTGAGGGTGGTGACTGCAGCCACAATATTAAAGGGCACTTGCTCCTTGGAAGAAAAGCTAAGACAAACCTAGACAGCATATTAAAAAGCAGAGACATTATTTTGTCAACAAAGGTCCACCTAGTCAAAGCTATGGTTTTCTAGTAGTCATGTATGGATGTGAGAGTTGGACTATTAAGAAAGCTGAGTGTCAAAGAGTTGATGCTTTTGAACTGTGGAGTTGGAGAAGACTCTTGAGAGTCTCTTGGGCTGCAAGAAGATCCAACCAGTCCATCCTAAAGGAAATCAGTCCTGAATATTCATTGGAAGGACTGATGCTGAAGCTGAAACTCCAATCCTTTGGCCACCTGATGCGAAGAACTGACTCATTTGAAAAGACCCTGATGCTGGGAAAGATTGAAGGCAGGAGGAGAAGGGGATGACAGAGGATGAGATGGTTGGGTGGCATCACTGACTCTATGGACATGAGTGTGAGCAAGCTGTGGGAGCTGGTGATGGACAGAGAGGCCTGGTGTGCTACAGTCCATTGGGTCACGAAGAGTTGGATACAACTGAGTGACTGAACTGAACTGACTGAGTTATACTTTTTAAAGAAAAATGAGCACTAAAGAATTGCTGCTTTTGAACTGGGGTGTTGGAGAAGACTTGAGAGTCCCTTGGACTGCGAGGAGATCTAAGCAGTCAATCGTAAAGGAAAACAGTGCTGAATATTCTTTGGAAGGACTGATGCTGAAATGCCAATACTTTGGCCACCTGATGCAAAGAACTGACTCATTGGAAATGACCCTGATGCTGGGAAAGATTGAAGGCAGGAAGCGAAGGGGACAACAGAGGATGAGGTGGTTGGAAGGCATCACCGACTCTATGGACATGAGTGTGAGCAGCTCCAGGAGTTGGTGATGGACAGAGAGGCCTGGTGAGCTGCAGTCCATGGGGTCGCAAAGAGTCAGTGGGCATGACTGAGTGACTGAGCTGAACTGACACTTTTTAAAATATGAGTATCAGAAACATTTAGTTTCCATCTGTGATTCTCACTGCATTTCCAATGGAGAATACTGCTTTAGAATGGGTACTGGCATCTAGAAGCTTCCAGTGACAGGAAGGTAAGGTAATAATCAAGCTTCATTTAGAAACACACAGTTAACATGCAACCTGGCTTTCCCTTCATCATTTGTTAATGGCGCTTCAGCACTGATACCACGACTCAGCATCATATCTGCTACTTATAGTCTCACGTCATGACAAACGGATTCATTACCTTGTGAAATGTCACCCTTAGATTCAGGGGAAAAATGATCACCAGGACATAAATTCCTAGTTCTTTTAAATGATATGAATCACGTTGATGAGCACAAATCTCATTTAGTTTTTTCATTATCTTGGCCATCTCTCAATTTTAGTTGATGTCTGAATAATTTACCACTTGATCTGGGGGCACAGCCAATTTTCATACCAATGGGGCCTTGAAGTACAGTCTAGAAAAGATAAAGTGACCACGCTTGATTACTGCCAAGAAGGCACCTGCCTCCATCCCATCTGGAGACGCATCACATAGGGAACATCTCTGCAGAACAGTGGGGATGGAGCTGGTATCAGAGATGTGCTGAGGACGTCAGCCACTTGTGTGGGTCACTAACATTGCAACCACAATGCAGTGAACTCTTGAAATAACTGCACTTTACAGGTGAGAAAGCTGAGGCACAGAGAGGTTAAACAACCCTCCCAAAGTCACACAGCTGTGGAGTGCTTCCAGGCAAAAGAGTGCAGAAGGCCATGGCAATCCACTCCAGCATTCTTGCCTGGAGAATCCCACGGACAGAGGAGCCTGGCGGGCTGCAATCCATGGGGCTGCAAAGAGTCAGACACGACCGACTGACTAAACAAAAACAGCAAAAGGACTTATTAGAAGATGGCTTTGGATTGATGTTTCTCACATGCAAATATTCTGATTTCCCCAGACGACATCATCTACAGTACTTCTTGCATTCTTGCCCATCGATTTCTCAGCAGCCGGAGGAAGGTGTGAATACATTAGCTGGCTGGAGGACAGATCCCAAACTGGGAAGAGCAGGCCTGAGTTGTCCGTGAGGGCTTCCTGTTACCTCTAAAAGTCAAATGCCTTTTAATCTTCTACTGAAGTATCTGATTTTTGTGATAGGAAAGCAGTGTGTCTCCCCCAACTTTCTAAGTAAAATTGGGAACCTGAAGGATGATCTGTTTATCTCTTTTCCTCCAGAAATCGCTGGGCTTGGGGTGCCCCCCAGTTTGAGCGCTGAGGCAGAGGGACAGCAGTGACATCCTAGTTTGACTTCCTAGTAAGTCGAGCTGATTCTTGAGGAGGCCTGGCCAGTCTGTTTCCGTTTACTCCTCCATGCCCGCCCGTCGTCGGCATCCAGACACACAGTCCTAGGTGCAGAAAGAGCAGACGGTCCAGGACAGCTGCTCTGCGTGGACACAGTGGCCAGGGAGTCAGCGCTCACCTGCGCTGGACCCTGCGGCTCCCTGGGGCAGCTCCAAGGAGGAAGCAGAAGACCTCTTCCTGAGGTTCTTCCAGACATCTGACCCTATGGCTACAAGATGGAGAACCCCTCTTTCCCCAGACGCGTTGCTGCTGTTCGTCTTTCAGTCATGTCCAGCTCTTTGTGACCCCATGGACTGCAGCCCACCTGGCTTCCCTGTCCTCCATCATCTCCCGGAGTTTGCTCACACTCATGTCCATTGGGTCGGTGACGTCATCCAACCATCTCATCCTCTGTCACCCGCTTCTCCTTTTGCCTTCATGCTTTCCCAGCATCAGAGTCCCCAGATACAATGAGCGGTTAAAAACCAATCAAGCTCTGCGTCGATATCGGGCTATTTCTTTGTGGAACAGATGGATGAGACTCCGTTATGATTCCATCAGAGTGCTGCAGCCAACAGGAGGCTCAAGCAGCATGTGATCTTCTCGTTTTCAACAGCACAAAGAAAAAAGGAGCATTTTCATGCATTTTACGGCATTCTGTATCACATAAGTAATACATGCTCATCGCGAATGGGAAATGAAAGAAACTACATCGTTGGGAATAAAAGTGGCCCTTCATCCCACCATCCAGAAATAACCATCACATTTTCTGATGTTTCCTTCCATCTTTTATCACGTGTGTAAATGATAACATGTTTCATGTATGTGTGTGAATGAGTACGTGTGTGCACTGCTCTCAAAACTGGCATCATCTGGCTCATAGGCGTTGCAATCTGCTTCTAAAAATTAATAAAGCAAGACAAAAACTTTTTCCTTTGTCTGATTAATCTTCCAAACCACTTCTACTAATGGTTGAAGAGTGCTCATTTTTACTGATACATGGTAACTGACTTAACCAGTTATTTAGTCATGGGCAGTTGTGTTTTTTTTTTTTCCTTTTGTTGTTATAAATTGACTACATATTTGTTCTTTGTTTAACTTGTCATAGGAGAATCACTGAGTGAAATTATATTAATTAAAAAAAAACTTTCTTGGAGTACAGCTGATTTGCAACGTGGGGTTTCTGGTGCAGTCGGGAAGATTCCCTGGAGGAGGGCATGGCGACTCACTCCAGTATCCTTGCCTGGAGAATCCCATGAACAGAGGAGCCTGGTGGGCTGCACTCCACAGGGTCACAGAGTCGGACACGACTGAAGTGACTCGGCACACACATGCAGTGTTATAGACGTGCATGGATCTGCCTAGGGCTTCCCAGGTTGCTCAGTGGTAAAGAATCTACCTGCTAAGTGGGAGACATGGGCTCAGTCCCTGGGCTGGGGAGATCCCATGGAGAAGGAAAATACAACTGATTCCAGAATTCTGGCCTGGAGAATTCCGCGGTCTGTATAGTCCATGGGGTCACAAAGAGTCGGACATGACTGTTTCACATCCAGAATTCTTGCCTGGGAAATCCCACTGACAGAGGAGCCTGGAGGAATCCAGTCCTTGGGGTCGCAAAAGAGTCGGACACTATTTAGTGACTAAACAGCAACAATATCCACTCTATCTTTCAGATTCTTTCCCAAATAGGTTGTTTTAAAGCGCCGAATAGAGCTCGCTGTGCTATGCGCACGTGCATGTGTGTGTGCTAAGCTGCTTCAGGCGTGTCCGACTCTCTGTGGCCCTGTGGATTGTAGCCTGCCAGGCCCCTCTGTCCCTGGGATTGTCCAGGCAAGAATACTGGAGTGGGTCGCCATGCCCTCCTCCAGGGGATCTTCTGACCCAGGGATCGAACCCCTGTCTCTTGTATCTCCTACACTGGCAAGTGGGTTCTTTACCACTATCGCCACCTGGGAAGCCCCCTAGACTATTCAATAGGTCCTCACTAATTATTATTTTATATACAGTAGTGCGGGTATGTCAATCCCAACCTCCAAATTTATCTCTCCTCCCTTTATCCCCTGGTAACCATAATTTTGATTTGCATTTCTCTGATAATTAGTGGTGTTGAGCATCTTTTCATGCACTTTTTGGCGATCTGTAGGTCTTCTTTAGAAAAATGTTTATTTACATCTTCTGCCGAGTTTTGATTGGGTTATTTTTTATATTGAAGTACATGACCTATTTGTATATTTTAGAGACTAATCCCATGTCGGTTGTTTTGTTTGCAAATATTTACTCCCATTCTGAGGGCTGTCTTTTTGCTTGATTTATGATTTCCTTTGCTGTGCAAAAGTTCTTAAGTTTAATTAGATTCCATTTATTTAGATTTGTTTTTATTTTCATTACCCTAGGAAGTGTATCAGAAAAGATGTTGCTGTGATTTGTGTCCAAGAGTGTTCTGCCTATGTTTTAAACTAAGGATTTTAGAGTGTCCAAACTTACATTTAAATATTTAATCAGAAAGAGAAATCAAGGAAACAATCCCACTTACCATCGCAACAAAAAGAATAAAATGCCTCGGAATAAACCCGCCTGAGGAGACTCTGCTCTTCTTTCCCAAGATTGTTTTGGCTCTGTGGAGCCTTTTGCCTTTCTGCACAAGTTTTAAAATGTCTTGTTTGAGTTCTGTGAAAAATGCTGCTGGCGATTTGACAGAGACTGCACTGAGCCTGTGGATTCCCGTGGGTGGGACGGTCACCTGAACAATGTTGGTTCTTCCAACCAAGAGCACGGCACCCCGCGCCAGCTGCCAGTGTCGTCTTCAGCTCCTTTCATCAGCATCTCACGGTCTTCTCCTCTTCTTAACTCAGTCACTCAGTCGTGTCGGACTCTCTGTGACCCCATGGACTGCAGCACACCAGGCCCCCCATACCACCAACTCCCAGAGCTCGCTCAAACTCATGTCCATCAAGTTGGTGACGCCATCCAACCATCTCATCCTCTGTCGTCCCCTTCTCCTTCTGCCTTCAATCTTTCCCAGCATCAGGATCATTTCCAACGAGTCAGCTCTTCACATCAGGCGGCCAGAGGACTGGAGCTTCACCTCCAGAGTAAGTCCTTCCAATGAATAGATCGTGGTGTATGATCCTTCTAAAGCATCGTTGGAGTTGATTTGCTAGTATTTTGCTGAGGATTTTTACATCTATGTTCATCAATGATGCTAGCCTGTAATGTGTGTGTGTGTGTGTGTGTGTGTGTGTGTGTGATATCTCTGTTTGCTTTCAGTGTCAGGGTAATAATGGCCCCATAGAATGAGTTTGGAAATGTTCCTTCTTGTGCAAATTTTTGGGATAGTTTCAGAAAGACAGGTGTTAACTCTTCTCTAAATGTCTGGTAGAATTCACTTGTGAAACCAAGTCCTGGTATTTTGCGTCTGTCCAGTCCTAAGTCATGCCCAAATATTTGCAAACCCGTGAACTGCATCATGCCAGGCTTCCCTATCCTTCACCATTTCCTGCAGTTTCCTCATATTCGTGTCCATCGAGTCAGTGATTCCATCCAAGCATCCCTTCCTCTGTTGTCCTCTTCTCCTCTTGCCTTCAAACTTTCCCAGCATCAGGGTCTTTTCTGATGAGTCAATTCAGGTGGCCAAAGTATTGGAGTTTCAGTTTCAGCATCTGTCCTTCCAGTGACTATTCAGGACTGATTTCTTTTAGCATGGACTGGTTTGATCTTCTTGTTGTCAAAGAGACCCTCGAGAGTCTTCTCCAGCACCACACTTCAAAAATATCAATTTCTTGGCGCTCAGCCTTCCTTACAGTCCAACTCTCATGTCCATATGTGACCACTGGAGAAACCATAGCTTTGACTAGATGGACCTCTGTTGGTAAAGTAACGCCTCTGCTTTTTAATATGCTGTCTAGGTTTGTCTTAGCTTTTCTTCCAAGGAGCAAGTGCCCTCTAATATCATGGCTGCAGCCACCACCCTCAGTGATTCTGGAGCCCAAGAAAATGATCTGTCACTGTTTCCACGCTTTCCCCATGTATTTGCCATCGAGTGCTAGGGCCGGACACCATGACTTTAGTCTTCTGAATGTTGAGTTTTAACCCAACATTTCACTCTCTTCTTTCACCTTCATCAAGAGGCTCTTTAGTTCCTCTTTGCTTTCTGCCATAAGGGTGGTGTCATCTGCATATCTGAGGGTGTTGGTATTTCTCTCAGTAATCTTGATTCTAGCTTGTGAGTTATCCAGCCCAGCATTTTGCATGATACACTCTGCATTTAAGTTAAATAAGCAGGTGACAGTATGCAACCTTGACTTACTCCTTTCCCAGTTTTGAACTAGTCCATTGTTCCATGTCCAGTTCTGACTGTTGCTTCTTGACCCGCATACAGGTTTCTCAGGAGGCAGATAATGTAGTCTGGTGTTCCCATCTCTTTAAGAATTTTCCATTGTTTGCTGTGATCCATACAGTCAAAGGCTATAGCATAGTCAATGAAGCAGAAGTAGATATTTTTTTCTGAAATTCCCTTCCTTTTTCTGTAATCCAGTGGATGTTGGCAATATGATCTCTGGTATCTCTGCCTCTTCTAAATCCAGCTTGAACGTCTGGAAGTTCTCGCTTCACATACTGTTAAAGTCTAGCTTGCATGATTGTGAGTATAATTTTGCTAGCATGTGAAATGAGTGAAATTTTATGGTAACTTGAACATTCTTTGGCATTGCCTTTCTTTGGGATTGTAATGAAAACTGACCTTTTCCAGGCCTGTGGCCACTGCTGAGTTTTCCAAGTTTGTTGGCATATTGAGTGCAGCACTTTGACAGCATCAACTTTTAGGATTTGAAATAGCTGAGCTAGAATTGTAATAATGCTTCCTAAGGCCCACTTGACTTCACACCTCAGGATGTCGGGCGCTAGGTGAGTGACCATCACTGAAAGTTGAGGGGGCACGAATATTAAGACACGAAGTGGGCACGAAGCTTACCCAGGTCATTAAGACTTTCTGTACAGTTCTTCTGTGTATTTTTGCCTGATCTTCTTAATCTCTTTGGCTTCTGTTAGGTCCATACCATTTCTGTCCTTTATTGTGCCCATCTTTGCATGAAATGTTCCCTTGCTGCTGATGCTGCTAAGTCGCTTCAGTCGTGTCCGACCCCGTGCAACCCCATAGACGGCAGCCCACCAGGCTTCCCCGTCCCTGGGATTCTCCAGGCAAGAACACTAGAGTGGGTTGCCATTTCCTTCTCCAATGCAAGAAAGTGAAAAGTGAAAGTGAAGTCGCTCAGTCGCGTCCGACTCTTAGCGACCCCATGGACTGCAGCCCACCAGGCTCCTCCATCCATGGGACTTTCCAGGAAAGAGTACTGGAGTGGGGTGCCATTGCCTTCTCCAGAAATGTTCCCTTAGCACCTCCAATTTTCTTGAAGAGATCTCTAGTGCTTCCCATTCTATTATTTTCTATTTCCTTGCATTGTCTGCTTAAGAAGCCTTCTCATCTCTCCTTGCTATTCTCTGTTCATGAGTCCACCAGAATAACTCTTCATTTATGATGCCATGTTTTATTTTGTCATGTGTTTTCATTTTGCTTTTTTGTATTTTCCATTACTATGATGAAGTGCTCTATTTTTCATCCATGTTGCATCCTTTTCCACTGGACTCATAAATACATGAATCACGGTTATTCTGGCTCCCTGACTGACAGCTCAAACTGTGTCGTCTCAGGATCTGCTTCTACTGCTTATCTTGTTTGTTGACCATTGTTTCCATTGCCTGCGTTGTGTGTCTTGTAAATTTTTTGTTCAAAGCCAGATGTCACATTTTCACAGGTGGCACTAATGGTAAGGAACCTGCCAGCAATACAGGAGAGACGCGGGTTTGATCCCTGGACTGGAAAGATGCCCCGGAGGAGGGCATGGGAGCCCACTCCAGCACTCTTGCCTGGAGAATCCCATGGACAGAGAAGCCTGGCGGGCTGCAGTCCATGGGGTCGCTGAGTCGGACACGACTGAGCGACTTCACTCACGTTCACGTTCCCTCTGCCAAGGTATCAGCGAACGGGTGTATCAGTGTCACTGGGTGTTGACCGGGTTTGACTGTTTCTGCCACAATTGCCTGCCATGCCCCACAGGCCCTTTAACAACGTCTTTTTCTTGGAGTGAGTTCTGGGGTGTCTAAGTCTTAATATTCGCGCCTCCTCAACTTTCAGTGATCCTCATGTTCCTGCACCACAGAAGAAGGCCACTCCCCACGCCCGCCCTGCGCCAGCGGCAGACGGCTGTTGCTTTTGCTTATGTTTGCAGGCCGGCTACAGGGCAGGGGTCCTTGGCCCGGGCCAGTCTTGGATACCCTTGTTATCTGGCTTCCAATGCAGAGAGTTTCCTAGTGTTTCAGCTTCTTTTATTCTATTTGAGGGATTTTGAAACACTTTGTATCCTCACATTTCTCACTTCTCCTCTCCCCAATTTTACCAGCATAATTTGAGGGTATATATTCAGATGACCATTATTTTTCTCAGCTTTAGTTTGGGGAGAAAAAACTTCTCAGAATTTTTCACTCACTTCTTAACCAAATTAACAAATATTTACGTATATTCTAAATGATTGAAAAAAATGTTGACAATTACAGATATTTTTGAACCTGTCATCACCCCATTTTTAGCTGTTGCTTTAGGTTAATTTTTCAGAGGAAACTTTAGAGAAAAAAATAAATTTTTATGATATAAAGTTTTCCCAAATTTTTTGTACTCTATAAAAAATTCTAAAAGGATAGTGTTGTCATGATTTGAAAATTAGAGGAAACAGAGAGTTAACCTGTTTTTTTTTTTTTCCCCTAAATCTTACTGTTAATCGCTTGACAAAACAGAATCACTAGGAACAGATTCCAAATCACCATATAAAACACAAATAAACAAAATCAAGCAAAACATACAGGGCACAGCAAAAGAATAAAAACAGACTAAAATAAGGAATAACAAGAGACCGTGAGAAACAGGGATAGTAACGTGACAGAAAAAATACAGAAACAGGAAGTCAAATATAATATGCTGACGTATAATATCAGAGAAGGCAACGGCACCCCGCTCCAACACTCTTGCCTGGAAAATCCCATGGACAGAGGAGGCTGGTGGGCTGCAGTCCATGGGGTCGCACAGAGTCAGACACGACTGAAGAGACTTAGCAGCAGCAGAAGTATAATATAGGTATCCACCTTTAAAAAGCAAAAGCAGAAACTGTACCTTTAAGCAACAGAGCTAAGCTTAAAACAACTGTAACTGATTCGAATTGCTGTATGGCAGAAAACCGCACAATATTCTAAAGCAACTTTCCTCCAGTTATAAAATCAATTAAAAAGATAAGGAAAACACCGGTGAGCAAGACAAAATAGGAATGTGGAACGACAGCAATATTAACGTGAGACGAGGTACAGCTTGAGGCGGGGACGTTAGAAGAGAAGAAGGCGCGCCGTCAGGGGTTCCAGGGTGCCGCTTCCTTGCTGACACGTATGGATGACTTCTTGTCGGGCGTTTATTTCTTTGATCACAAACTCTTTCCCCTCCTAGCTCTCTCAGGTTTTCCCCACCAGGGTTCACATCTCACGCTGCACCCTGATCTGAAGCTGTGTCCTGCAGGGAGTGGCTCTCCACTCACAAGCTTCAGCGAGACAGTGAGCCAGGTACCCGGTGTGACCACACTAACACATCTGTTGCATCAGGTTCGTTTTTAAAGGAGTTCAAATCAATATTGATGCGCCGCTTGCTTTCTGTCTCACACATCACCTTGTCATGACCCCACCTGTTTACTGTCATAGCTGAGCGTGCTGAAGAAGCCTTTCATACCATCTTCTGTCACCTAATCCAAACCATCCTTCCATGCGACTTCATGCCCCCGCCAGCTCCCTGTTGATTTCTCTTTTATTGCTTTGCTATACCGTTCTTTTCTTCTGATTAAGCTAAACCAAGCACTGATTTATACAAAATGTTTACAAGTTCCTGTGCAGCAGCCTTTTCCCAGATCTGTCTTCCTTCTGTATGTTTTGAGTAAATGCATCTTTCATGAAGCAGAGTAGTTTCCGGGGCTCCACCACATCCCCCATTTTCTCTCCCTCACTCCAGTCTTCTTTGAAAATCACTGTATTTTTTTTTCCCCCAGCAAGATATTGGTAGAATCAGACTCTTCGATCTCATGCTGAAGGGCAATGCGATATAGACAACTTTTAGACAAATCTCCAGTTTCCAGCAAAATACAATGTCATGTGTCTTTACTGCTCAGAAGCTGAGTTTATCATTCTCCAGCTTGATACGCTGAGTCTGAGTTGGTGTATTTCTGAATGGCTCGAAAGACTCTGAAGTCCTTATTTTTAGACGTGAAGAACAGAGACTCTTCGGAAAGGGACCATTTTCATGCTGGTCCTGCTCCCATCTCCAGCTGTGATGAACCTCACATCCTCAGAAGTGATGCAAGTCCATTCCTCCCTGGGATGAAGACGGCCCCAGTGCTGCTGGGAGATGCTGGCAGCAGAGACAAAGGGATGAGACCTTGAAAAAGAAGGGCGTGCCTGTGCCAGCCCCGGGCAACCTCACCCCTCCTCATCGACCTCTGAGGCCTAGAGTACTTCTCAGTGCAATCCATTCACACCGTGATGAGGGATTATCCCTTAAACAGCCACTAGGTCACGCGCTGGAGACTGGTTCCTAGTACAGGTGGGGCACTGCGCACGTCGGTCTGCTGGCATTTACTTTTCAGTGAGGATGTGCTGCCTTCCCTTTGTCCGCTCTGCTTCCTGAGGATGGACTCACACTCGCCTGGAGAAACCGCGGCTCCGGAGCAGAGGAAGGATGGAAAATCCCGACACCCTGGAGAGGGCCTGGGACTCAGCAGGTCCTGCCCGATACTAGGATCCTCTTGCAAGAAGAAGCCCTGAGCTGGGCCGCCGCTGCCCCCACGCCACCACTCCCCTCTAGGCTTGTCACCCGATGAAACATTTTCTAGGGGTTTGCGTGACTCTGCCTGCTGGCTCTCCTGCCCCGGTCAAGTTCTCTGATCTCTGTTGTGTTTCAGGCACATCGTCACCCCTGGCCCTCCCGCAGAGACCTTCCCTGATCTCTCTGTGCAGAGACTCTCTGTGCAGGTCTGCAGACAGCCCCCAGAACCGCAGCACTGGGTGGTCATCTACCGACTGCACGTGCCCTGGGAGAGTGTGAGCCGTGAGGGCATCTTGCAGCCTCCACGCCTGCATCACCGACAGGAGAGGAGGTGCCTCTGATGAGCGCGATGGGAACATGACTGACCTCTGCTCTACGCTTCTCAGGGGCCAACAGGCTCTCTTCAGGTCTGTGTCTAACAGCAAATCACCACCTTTATTCTCAACACATCAGTCTAGTATATACATAAAAATGAACTCCTTCAAAATACATATTCAGTTTTAGAGGATTTACCCCAATTTGTTCAAGTTGTGCCAATATTATATAAGACCTGTTGCGGTACAGTTACTGCTTAACCAACCACAGACCAGCAGAATGTGATATCAACAGGATTCTCAGAGGTCACGACATCCCTACCCACCCCAACCTCTAACTCACTTCAACAAACCACATGCTCATTCAAAAAAAGCCACTTCTGAGTGTCACAGCATTTGAGCTCATGGTATATTCTGCCATTGTCAGGACTGATCATTACACAAAGGCACTCTCCATCCAAGAAAGGAAAACGCGCTGGGTCTGCTAGCCCCATTTAAAACAAGGCAGGTCTGACTCTCTCCTGGTTCTCCTGGAGTTCTAATAGCACTTCTTTGAAGAATTTAAAGCGCATTAATAAAATATATCTATGATCCTAAGGCCATTTACTCTGAACATAATTTATAAGACAGATAACTTAAATATATCACTTATATAATATATTCATATGTTAATTACATATTAATATACTATATATAATATGATATACCTGCCTCCTGAGAAATCTGTATTCAGGCCAAGAAGCAACAGTTAGAACCAGACATGGAACAACAGACTGGTTCCAAACTGGGAAAGGAGCATGTTAAGGCTGTATATTGTCCCCCTGCTTATCTGTAGAGTACATCATGCAAAATACTGTGATGGATGAAGCACAAGCTGGAATCAAGATTGTCTGGAGAAATATCAATAACCTCAGATATGCAGATGACACCGCCCTTATGGCAGAAAGTGAAGAACTAAAGAGCCTCTTGATGAAAGTGAAAGGAGAGTGAAAAAGTTGGGTTAAAAGCCAACATTCAGAAAACTAAGATCATGGCATCCTGTACCATCACTTCATGGCAAATAGATGGTACACAGTGTAAACAGTGAGAGACTTTTTGGGCTCCAAAATCACTGCAGATGGTGACTGCAGCCATGAAATTAAAAGACACTTGTTCCTTGGAAGAAAAGTTACAACCAACTTAGACAGCCTATTAAAAAGCAGAGACGTTACTTTGCCAACAAAGGTCCGTCTAGTCAAGGCTATGGTTTTTCCAGTAGTCATGTATGGATGTCAGAGTTGGACTATAAGGAAAGCTGAGCACTGAAGAATTGATGCTTTTGAACTATGGTGTTGGAGAAGAGTCTTGAGCGTCTCTTGGGCTGCAAGGAGATCCAATCAGTCCATCCTAAAGGAGATCAGTCCTGAATATTCATTGGAAGGACTGATGCTGAAGCTGAAACTCCAATACTTTGGCCACCTGATGTGAAGAACTAACTCATTGGAAAAGACCCTGATGCTGGGAAAGATTGAAGGCAGGAGGAGAAGGGGATGACAGAGGATGAGATGGTTGGATGTCATCACCTACTCGATGGACATGAGTTTGAGCAAACTCTGGGAGTTGGTGATGGACAGGGAGGCCTGGCGTGTTGCAGTCCTTGAGGTCGTAAAGAGTTGGACACGACTGACTGACTCAACTGAACTGATATTTATAAACGTATAAATTTATCTAATGTAAAACAAAATAATAAATTTATCAATTTATATCAAGTACAAAATTTAAAACAGTTACTTTCAATAACACACCTGAAAATTTCCATGTAAAATGTTTTAATGAGTCTATCTGCTATTTTCTCACAAATTACAGTAAAATTGAAACAATATATCTTTTAACTACCTTCCAACTTTACTTGCTCCCCTTTCTAAGTTCTCAGTCAAGCAGTCAGTAACATATAAACACTCCTGTAAATGTATTCTCTGGGGCTTCTTGGGTAGCTCAAATGGTAAAGAATCTGCCTGCAGTACAAAGGACCTAAGTTTGGGTCAGGAAGATCCCCTGGAGAAGGGCATGGCAACCCACTCTAGTATTCTTACCTGGAGAATCCTATGGACAGAAATGCATTATTTGGACTAAGGGTCATTTAACACATACTCTCCAGATTACTAATTTCTAAGAGTTTTGAAATGTATCAAAAAATCAAAACTTCCATATGTCATTTCAGAAACTTCCCATCTCAAAACAAAAGCATTTGACTTAGTAAAATAGCTCTGATGAGAGATAAATTAGTCCCTAAAAGATATATAAGCCATATTGCAGTCTTACAGTTCATAATTCCATAAAACAGTCCAAGAATCCAAGAAAGAGGCCTGACAAATGGAAGATGAGGTGGAGTTACTCTACAATCGACCGTATTAGTAGGAAATGATTCTTTTATTTCATCCTTTAATGTAGCTTAGTCAGGAAAGTCAAGGGCTTCCAGGTGGCGCTGGTGGTAAAGAATCTGCCTGCCGATGCAGGAGACGCGGGTTTGATCCCTGGGTCAGGAAGATCCCCTCGGGGAGGAAATGGCAACTCACTCCAATATTATTCCCTGGGAAAGTCCATGGACAGAGGAGCCTGCTGGGCTACATGGGGCGACGTGAGACCATGTCACCATAAGTCCACGTCACCATAAGTCCATGGGGAGACAAAGAGTCGGACATGACTGCAAGACTGGGCATCCATCACAGAATGTCAGAAGGAAAAATTTACATGGATATGCTTCAAGTATGAAATATGTGCCACAAAATGGCAAGTAAAAACACCCCGTGACAGATAAGCTATGATAATTTGCCAGAAGCTTCTTCAACTAAGTAGATATTTAGCATTCCCACAGTATGGGTTTTCTAAGAAAATTCAGGTATAATGCAAATGTCAGGATGATATTCAAGAGTGAGCTGACAAGAGGAAAGGTCACTCAAAGCTTTGGTTCTAACAGTGAATTTCACTATTTTTTAAACTGTACATGCTGATTACTTGGGTGACAGCGCTGATAATGCACCAGGAAAGTAAAATGTCCTGCTTTCACGTCCCAAAGAGACAGCTGAAGCCCTGGAATACTTGCATATCACATGCTCTCTGATCCTCTCTTGCCATCATTCAATTAGAAAGGAAATGTGACCACCTTAGTGTAAAGTAAATGTATGCACGTACGATGCTTGCCCAGACCCTAGTAACTCAGCGATAGATGATGACGAGGACAGAGGCACGTTTCAGTCAAGAATCACAGCTTCAGCCGTGAGAACACACAGATGCACTGAGGCCCCCACACAGGCCCCTTCAGTGGCGACCTCCACAGACGTGGCCGTGGGCGTGCACGCCTCCAGCCAGGTGAGGCAGCCCGTGTGCGGCGTGCGCTGCCACGCGCACATCCTCTGCAAGTGGCCGCGCTTCTGTGGACTTCACCGCACTGTGCTGTGGAGGACAGGGGCGCAGTGTCTTTCTCTCAAGCCCAGGATGTCCAGAAGCAAAATAAAAGCAGTGGTGAGGCAACGGGAACGACTGCACTTTTCAAGGTGCTGCACTGCAAGGCTAAAGATGGTCTCTCCACTTTTTCGGTTTGTTTTTTTTTTAAATGTATGGTTTGTGTGAAAACATTATAAACCTATCACAGCACAGTACTATATAGCCATTGTGTTAGCTGGGCACCTAGGCTGAATTTGTTGGACTTAAGAACAAATTGGGCTTATGAAGGCACTCTCGGAACTGAACTTGCTCATCTGGAGGGGACTTCCTGGCATTGAGTGTTCTTTCTGACTTATTGATAAATAGCGCCCAGAGCAAATTAGACTCATAAGGCAGAAGAAGAGGGAGGGAAACAAATATGTCTCCCAAACCTGCAATGAACGACCCACAGTACATGTCCTTATTGCTAGATTTTAGAGCTACACACTGAGACAATCTTGGTAGGTAGGAAATTACAAGGAAGATAATGAAATTCTGAAGTCATAAAATATCCTGTAATGGAAGGTGTTGCAAGATAATTGTGGCATGGGTAGCATTTGCTTTTGTAATATGGTCATATGTTAAGGTGATTTTTAAAATCAACTTAAAAATTCATAAGACGATTTTATTCTCTTGTTACTATATAGGGTTATTATATCATCTTTCAACCGGAGATTATTTCATGGGAGTCTGTTCCGGGACAAATGTTCTCTCAGGTCACTAGTCTCCAAAGATAGAACCAAATCCATCTCCCAAGCAGCACACTTTTATAGACCATCGCCAGTATCATCCCCCCCACCCCCAATCTTATATGTGTCTGTGTCCTGTGGACCACAGAGCCGTGAACCTTTCCCTACGTAAGAAACACTTTTAAAAAGAGTTGCCTGACCAATGAGGGCCCTCCGAAGAGCTGTCGGCAGAGGATTTGGTCCCATTCTAAAAGCAGAGCAGCAAAAATGTGATTCTGTGCAAACTGTTTCAGCCATCTCTTCACCTTAGAAGATTCCATTCTCCAAAACCACAGTGAATAATCAAACCCAAACTCAACTTCTTTATGAAAAGGAATCCTGACCACAGAAAAGGGATTATATTTTACTGGAAGAATTATGTCATTAAAATGACAGTTTTCATACCTAGAACTAGTCTGCAGCTAAACCAAGCAAACAAACACAAAACCAGCCGCACATCGGCACTGCCGCTGGGGCACTGACCTGGTGGGGGCTGAGGCGCTATCAGCACTGTGGGCAGAGGCCTGGAGGCAGGAGCTGGTCTGGACAGAGACACGGCTACTTGGTTTGTCAATAGCTGAGGCTTTTGGGGCCCATGAAACAATCTTGATTCCTCAGGATATATCCACGTTGAGTCCAGCGCAAAGGAATTATTTAAAAAGATCTGTCCAAAGAGAAAGCAAGCATAACATATAAGACCATGAAGACTGTAAACTGCTTATGCTGTCTAACACTGAATCCTGAAGATTCTATGGGTGGGACTCTTCAGAAGCACTGCGGATGCTTGGGGTTTTGGTATCAATCACTTTCTGGGCCTGGTCTTCAGCTATTCACTTGGTTAGTTCATTCCAGCAGCCAGTTAACAGATGAGTGAGTCGCCCCACGGAGGTAAGCAGCATGTGGGGGAAGAAGCCACCCACTGCTTTCCCTTGGTTTTCAAGTAAACAAAGTGTGGCCAGTATATTTGAATTCAAAAGTCAAGATAAACCATTAGAAAGATGAACACTCGAAGCAATAGTGGCAAGGAAAGTGCTTTTAAAATGCATTTTTCATTATATAATGTTTAAGACAAGATTCTGATCAATGGGCACACATTTAAAAACTGAAAAATTCAAAAGGTAGATTCTGATTCAGAAGTAGAACTTTTCTGTTTTTCTGTGGAGTCCAAATATTTTAAGCTAAAACAAAATCCCCCACCATCACCATCTACTGGTGCTTTTGAACAGGCCAGTCTTTTTCTGAAGACCTAATGGTGGACCCACTGCAGTAAGAAACTAGAAATATACCATGATTTCTGTCCTGGGAATACCCAACAACTTAGTAACGAGTAGCCCATCTGTCCAATCAAACCAATTGCATTTTTACCTTACAGTTAGGGATCCTTTTGTCTAGCCAGCTTTTCCCAACAGGAAGTGGAAGAGCAGATGTGCAGACATGTGGGAAAATGGGCACCAGTTCCACAGAGGAAGAGGGGGACAGTCCAATCGATGGGGAATGACCACCAAACAGCCACTGGAACCCAAGGAAAGAGAAGGGCACGCTCATTAGCCTGGACCAATCAACTCTACTTCGTACCAAGAGATGCTGGGGTAGCTGCTTTAAAAGGGAACTTTAAAATGCATGTATTTGGCTATGAGAAAAATTTCCTCTTTCCAGTCTCCAAACCCTACAAATATTCAAAAATTCTAAAAACTGATAAAAGTTTCTGTATCTGAATCATCACAATGCGTTGACAATACTGCATTCTTTAACATTAGGAAAGAACTTCTAAAGCACAAAACCAGGAGAACATGGCAAGATATGAATTTCTACCCTGAGAACAAGACAAACCACAGTGGAGAGCTGAAATGCTGGGCATTCCTTTTATAATTCTTGAGTTTTTTCATAAGCAAGCGGAGAGCTATATTTTATTATATTCTTTTCCATACAACATCTCATATTAATTATACCCATCACCTTAAAAACAGGGACTAGCAATATTCTCAAAATAAGAGATTAAGATCCAAAGTTTTCCAAGGTCCACAAATGCAAATAGATTCCAAGGCAAAGAAAATGTAAGTGAGATTATCACATAACCAGAACTCCCAGTGCACAGAGTAAGACGGCAGACACTGAAGGGGGCAGACAGTTTAGGAGGAAGTCTCTCTAATTGGATTAACTGAATCTTCATCAACGGAGAATGGGTTCATTGTTCAATGGTATGGAATGCTTCAATATGCATTTGTTTTAAAATCATAAAAGCATTTTTGAATGTCCTGTTATGTGAAAATGTTCTTCTAAGATAAATACTTTATTTAACAGAAAATATGCAACGCACAATATTTTAAAGATTACTATTGTTTGGGAGAGGTTTTGTGTTTTAAATTTACACAAGAAAAAAAAATGCAGTTTTCTATACAGAAAAAGAAAAAAAATTGTAGTTCCTTGACATTATATACCTCTAGTGGTAGTACTCGGATATGACAACCCCTTCAAAATAGCTTAAAAAAAAAAAGAAAAAAGAAAAGGAAAAACAACCAATGCTTATTAAAAATATATACATATACACAACGTGAACATGAACTGCATAACACATCAAAACACCATATCCATTACCACATATGTGAGATATCATTATATCCAAAGACCAGTTTAGGAAGAGTTAACCACATCTCTTAGAAAAGCCTACAATATATATTGGAATTAAATTAATGATGTTGTGTATTCTGTCATCCACTCATTTGAATATGCTATTGATGATAATCATTGGAATAAAATACATGCTATTCCCTGATTTAAATCCACCTGCATAGTTAGATAGCACACAATGGATCTAGCCAAAACCAGGTTGTCCTACTCCGTTGCACCATTAATCAAAGGTACAATCACTTTCTCTTTTTAATTCCAGCTTTGCAACGCCAAACTCCTCTAAAGTGCAACATGACCGCAGCTGATCCAGGGGACTCAGGCAGCCTAGAGTGGGAGTGGAAATCACCCGGTGGCGTTTCTCAGTATTAAAGCCAGGGTTTTCCTGCAGGCTTCCTTCCACTGGTTTGAATTTTCTTAAGCGTTGTCCTGAGTCTATTTTCAAATGGAAAAAAAAAACCCACTAGATCAGAATCAGAAATAGCTATTGATTCCCAGCTTGCATTTCAAGCCTGGCAGAGGCTGTAAAAGTATTAACTTCTATCCGCTAAGTCTGCCACAGTCCGCAGCGGCAGCGCTGGGCTTTCGAGGCGCCGACTTCAGCACCGCGCTCTGGACAGCAACCCCGGCCGGGGCCAAAGTTGGGGCGGGCAGTCCCGACTCTGGTTTTGGGGCGCGGGTCTCCAAACTGCCCAGCGAGAGACCAGGAAGAAAGACTTGCGAAAGCTGCCAGAGGCGGAACGGGACGTCGGAGCGTGAACTTTGTGGTCCACGCATGGCTGCCAGGCTGCGCCCTGGTGGGCTGGGGGCCCAAGGACCACCGCGGGAGGGGGGCGTGCGCGCCACGCGGCCGGGGCCGCGGGAGTGGGGGCGAGGCGGCGCCCAGGGGCAGGGGGACGCCGGCCACCCCGAGCCCGGGGCCGGGGCCGGGGACGCGTTACCTGCCCGCTGAGCACGGGGTAGCGGTGCGCGGCGGCGGCGGCGGCGGCGGCGGCGTGGTCTGGCGCAGAGGGCAGCGGCAGCAGCGGCAGCAGGGGCTCGCCAGGGGCTTGCCAGGCGGGCAGCCCCGGGAGCAGCGGGCCGGCGGGGGGCTGCGCCGAGGCGAGAAGCACGGGCGGGGGCGCGACCCCCGCGCCCAGCCGGAGGAGCCCGGCCGAGCCGGGCACCATCCAAACCCAGGGCGGCGGCGGCGGCGGCGGGTCTGCATTCATCGGCCAGAGGAGAGGCTGCCGCCGGCGGGGCTGGTGCTGCGGCCGCCGCCGCCGCCGCTGGAGCCTGGCGCCCACCAGCATCCTACATCCCCGCGCGGGCGGCGGCGGCGGGGGCGGCGGGCGCCCGAGGTGCGGGCCGGCGGCGGCGCGGGCTCCGGAGCCAACTCACTTGGTTCCGCGGCGCGGCCGCTCGCTCCGCCCCTGCCCCGCGCGGGGAGCCCCTCCTCCTGCCCGCCGCCCTCCTCTCCGAGCGCGGCCGCCCCGCGCCGCCGCCGCCCCCAGGCCCCGGGCCGGGCTCGCAGCGTCCCTGGATCCCCGGCTCCTGCCGGCGCGCGCCCCTGAACCCCCGCGGCCGGCGGCGGGGAGCGGGCGGGGGCGCGGGGCGCTGAGGGCGCGCCTGACCAGGATCCCGCGGATCGCGCCCCGGGCTCGGATGTGGTCACCCGAGGCCTCCGGCTCTCGCGGACGGACAGCGCGCGGGGAAGGCGCGCACGGCCCGGCCCGGCGCCGGGGTCCGCCAGCAGCAGCGAGCGGAGGCCAAGGTGGGGCGCTGGAGCCCGGCACGTCCCGCCGCCGGGCGGGGCTGGGGGCGCTGACGCGGACCGCTCTCTGCCTGGCTTTATCGGGGTCGACCTCGGAGGGTCCCGAGGGGACGCTGGCTGCAGCCTCCGACGCCGAGCGGGCGCCAATCGCCACCGGGGTTGGGTAGATGACACTCCCTCTCTGGAGAATCTGCCAAACACTTTCCTAGGCCCTCAGCAGGCCCTGCGCCCAACGGCCCCTACCCCGCGCCTCAGCGCCCAGGTGCCGCTCTCCGGGCAGGTCGCCTCCGGGCCTTTGCACAGGACGTCCGGTGGTCGCTGGGACTGCCCGTTGTGAGCGGGCCCTGGACTGTACTGGGTCCAGAATTGTGCGTCTGCTTTCCCCACCGCACGCGGCCTCCGCAGTGCAGCCCCGCTCTGCCTGGGGCCAAGGACCACCACCCCTCCTGCGGGGACCCTCGCTCGGCCTGCACCGCGGGCCTGGCTTAGCGCAGGGCACACGCAGTCGCCGCCAGGCGGCGCGCGCCCCTGCTGACCTCCGTCCTGCTGCAGACCCGAGTCCCGCGCGCTCTCTCCCTGGGATGCCGGCCCTGAGACCCAGCCCAGCTCCGGGCAGCTCGCGCGGATAGCTGGATGGAGACTTCCACGTGCTAATGAACTCCTTAGGGCGCCGGAGAAACCTCAGCGCAGCCACAGCGCAAGCCCAGTGCTTCTCAGGAGCATTTGGTGAAGGGCCTTCCTGCCGCCTGAAGCAGAGGGAGGTATTACGAAGTGTGCTTTTCAGAGCTGGCATGAAGGGTCCACCCTGACCTGTGCAGGAGCGCGTGCGCCTACCCAGGTCCACCCGCGGACACACCTGAGACTCTCCAGACACCAGCAGTCCTCACCTCCAGGCGGGTCCCCAGCCCTCCCTCCTGAGATAAGCTGACCGCGCAGAGTGCTTTCCATTTGCTTCCAGGGTGGTTTCCTCATTCTCCTAATTTGCTTAATTTCCTCCTGGCCTGGCATGGTTTCTTTTCCATCAGGGCATATGCTAATTTACATAGCTGGCGTCTCCACGTTTTCCTCCATGCAAACCATTTTTCAATTAGCAAGTTTATCTCTTTCTTTGATGCAAAAGGCCTGGCAAGATTTTGTTTTTTCTCACCTACCATCAGAAAGCTCAGCAGATTAGGAGCCTGTTACTATTCAGTGTAAGCCTTTAATTCATGCGCACCCCTGGTAGGTGTCTTGATTTTGGAGGCCACAGCCAGCCTAAGGAACCGAGGCTAGCAACTTGGGGCAGGCCAGTGTGGACCCCTTGAAGGGTCCTGTGTGAATTAGGGGTTACCCATCCTTTCTCCACTGTTTGGAGGCTGGCAGTGCCCAGATTGTGTGCTGCCCGCAGCAGAAGAAAAAAGCATTGCACAGACCCCACGCTTCCGGGAAGCAGGAATTAGCCGTGATCTGGGGGTGCCTCCCCAGGTACTGTGGGGGGAGTGCCACCCCTTCCCAGGCAGCCCTGTCCTTGGAGTGGTTCTGCTAAAGTCAGCTGTTGTCAGCTGGTGATATTTATTCCCTCCCTGGCTTTTTGGTGCCCTGAGCACAGGATGCCTTGGGCAGCTGCTCGGCTCTGAACAAGAGCTGTGAAATCACAAGTAAGTTCACTCAAAGGACCTCACAGTAGCCCAGACTCCTCTGCTGCTTCCTGCCATGGGCTTGCCTGCATTCGTTTATCACGGCGCTCGAGCCCCTTTCCCTCCATGCTGTGTGCTGGGTTCTGGGGACAGGGCAGAGGACATGGGTGCAGAGCGATTTCCACGAATCCATTAATTAATCGAAATGACAGGGGGCCAGGAGATGGGCTTATCCCCTACTTCCGGCTCCTGTTTCAATCACATTCATCTCAACATTTTCCCCACACCCTCCTCTCAACCCAGGAACAACCAGACACCCTCGTGGACGGGAGAAGCCCCGTTCCTCGACGCTGTCATTCCAAGGGGTATTTAAGAGGACTCTTGTAAAGCAGGGAGCCCTGTTCTCCTTCAGGCCTGGAAATCACCACCTGTCTGTGAGCGAAGGCTCCATGCCAGGTAAAAGTGAAAAAGTGAAAGCGCTGGTTGTCCCATCGTGTCTGACTCTTTGCGGCCCCATGGGCTGTAGCCCACCAGCCTGCTCTGTCCATGGGATTCTCCAGGCAAGATACTGCAGTGGGTAGCCTCTTCCTCCTCAAAGGGATCTTCCCAACCAGGGATCAGACCTGGGTCTCCTGTGCTGCAGGTGAGCTCTTTACCGTCTGAGCGGCCAGGAAGCCCTGGTGCTCAGGTGGGCGCCAGGGAGACCTGTGCAGCTGGTGGGCAGGTGCGCATGCCTGCCAGTGACCCAGGGGGCCAGCCCTGGGCTAGCACCCCATAAACTCAGGCCCTATTTCTCCCTGTAAAAATCATCAAGAAATTCTCCTCGTAAAGGGTTTTACACACAGTCTAGTCTCAAGTTCTCCTAACCAATAAAAGCAAGCTTCAGTCTGTCTGTATTATTCAGGCAGAACCAGCAGAAATTTCCAGCTAATCTGTGACAGACTGAAGAAAGGAGATCCACGCCATGAGAAACGTGTGGATTAGCCTCATATGCTAATAAGTTCTGAATTGCTTGTTACCTTGCAGGGGAGAAGAGCAGCTGAGTTAGGGAGAAACCAGTGGAGTAAGACTGTGCAGCTTGTAGAATGATTTATCAAGTTTTTAAAAAATCTTTCTCTAAGTAAAATATAATAGACCTCCCCCCACTCCTCGCAAAAGAGAGAGTGACAGAAATATGAAGGCGCTTTCTCAGGCCTGCAGAGTTAAACATAATCCCCGGGGGAAGGGGTGGGGGGGTGGAGACCCGAGCTGCTACCTTGGCAGCACCCCGCCCCGCCCACCTGCTCACACTGCGGAACATCTTTCCAAAACAAATGCTAATCCTGCCAGGTCCTTCCCCGCTGAAGGCTCCTCAGCTGGGATGTGATGAGGCCCGGGATGGGAGCCATGAACGTGAGCCACCATCTCAGAGGCTGGCATCTTCAGGAGGACTGACGGTTTGATACCTGGCTCAGTGCGGGTGAGAAGGGACTGGTGAAGAGTACTTTTCCTACATTCTGCTCAACCCGGGAGTCTGACTTGGGCACCCTTTCCCAGGGACGAGCATCAAAGAGGAGAGGCTGCTCCAGGCAGGACGGCTTGGGAGGCTCACAGCGGCAGTGTGAGCAGGTGGGCGGGGCAGGGTGCTGCCAAGGTAGCAGCTCGGGTCTCCACCCCCTCCACCCCTTCCCCCGAGGATTATAACTCTGCAGGCCTGGAGAAAGCTCCTTCATATTTCTGCCTCTCTCTTTTGCGAGGAGTGGGGGGAGGTCTATTATATTTTACTTAGAGAAAGATTTTTTTAAAACTTGAAGATAAATCATTCTGCCTGGAGAGATCCACCCAGGGTCTGTTGTGACTGTAAGCTCCCGTCTGGGTCAGGAACAAAGCCTTGCCTGCACACACAGAACTTGAGTTAGCAGAAGAGTGGAGAGGGGCGGCTGTCTTCCGCCTCTGAGACGGGACGTGTGGATGGGGTCACCCCAGGCGAGCGCAGAGCCGGAGAGGAGGCCGCCAGGGGCCAGTGATGGAGGTGGTGCTCTCTGGGAAACAAGGAGGGAGAGCGAAGGCAGGCGGGGGCGCAGAGCCACCTGGACGGGCATGAGTGTGCTTGCTTGTTAAAGGGTATTGTCACTGCTTTTTATTATGAATGTGGTACTGCAGACTACCTGGAAAATATGGAAAAGCATCATGAATCAAACCCACATGGGGAAAAAGGAAAATGAACCTTTTGTTGACCTCCCTCCGCAGTATATTTTTTCCTACACATCTCTGTCGTAATCATGTCTATTATACACAGTGCATCTTATTACATTTTGTGTTAAATTGCATTTTATAACAAATAGTTTCAATCCTTATTTTTCACTCAGCATCACAGCATGAGGGGTTCCCCACATTGTTGAAAATCCCCAGAGGAACCCCGTTATCCACAGCAGAACAGCCAGCCAGCGGAGGACGAGCAGGAAGGGAGGGGAGTCTGACCAACAGGGGTGGGTCGGCAGTGCACCCCACTCAGCGGCCTGTCCATTTTGTAGTTATAAAGAACTGCCCATCTACCCACCTAACTTCCTACCCAAAGCCTGGGGTGCATAGATGCTGTGTGGGGCACGTGGAGCCCTTGAAATCAGTCACCTCCCCACTGGATATTTCCGGTTTTACTCCCAGGATGCCCAGGACAAGGCGGAACCGCCCGCCCCCACCCCCACCCCCACCCCTGAACCCTCAGCTGCTACCCTCTGCAGCCATTCTGAAGTCTACAATGATCCCCAGTCAGCTCAGTGGGGCCTGGACGGCAGGAACCAAGCACTGTCCTGCCCTCTCTCCACCATACCTAGTAAGAAGCTCCCAGCGTCCAGGAACTAGACAAGACGATTTCTCATGCTGGAGTGAAGTCCAGCCCAGGTCACTGCTGAGCCCCCCAGTGGGTGCGCAGACAGGTCAGCGATGTGACCCTGTTCCGTCCAACCGAGAGTCACGCGTCTGGGTCCTGCCTGAGGGCGCTCAGCCAGGGGGAGTGGAGGGGCGAGGGGCCAGGCAGGCCCGGGGAGGTGTCCAGCCAGAGAGGCGACTTCCTGGGACCCAAGCCACGGCAGCCTGGGCCCCGGGCTCTAGAGAGTGACCGTGAGGGAAACAGATGGCCCCCGCGAAGCGTAGAGTCCAAGGAGTGGTGCCAACACGACGGCTCCAAACAGGCAGCCACAACACGTGGGCCCTGCTCATCCTCGGTGCCAGTCCTGGAGAGCCAACGGGGGCAGGGGGCGGGCCCAGCATCCTCCGCGGGGCCCCGCCCAGCCGGGCCCAGCATCCTCCCCGGGGCCCCGCCCAGCCGGGCCCAGCATCCTCCACGGGGCCCCGCCCAGCCGGGCCCAGCTTCCTCCCCGGGGCCCCGCCCAGCCGGGCCCAGCATCCTCCCCGGGGCCCCGCCCAGCCGGGCCCAGCATCCTCCGAGGGGCCCCGCCCAGCCGGGCCCAGCATCCTCCTCGGGGCCCCGCCCAGCCGGGCCCAGCATCCTCCGCGGGGCCCCGCCCAGCCGGGCCTTGCTGCTCCTTAACCCCGGGTGCGCCCGAGAAGGGAGGGCAGCCGGAGACCGAGGGACCAGCTGGTTGCTCACAGGCTCACAGCGGTGGTGGGGGTCCTGTTGCCCTGGCCCCCCGGCCCCTTCCTGTGCCCTTTCCTGTCGTGGCCGTCTGCTGACCTCCGCTGAGGGCGGGGACTTTCATCCTATCAGAACATGATTTACGGACACTTGGACGAGGAGGGACGGATGGCAATTGGCGCGGCGCTGTCTCACAGGCCACACGATGCATCGGCTTCCTCTTGGCACTCACATCGCCTGGTGTGATTGCAGGGTCTGGAGACAGGAAATCGTCCGCGCTTTCTCTGCAGGCCGGACGACTAGGAAGCCATCATCACACGTGCTAGTGGGCCTTTCGCGGTCAGAAAATGCCGACTTCCTATTTGGACACAGATGTTTGTGCTCAGGTATAGTTGCATTTTGTTCCGTCAAAGCTTGCCGACCCCACACCAGACAAAGCCAGCGTGTCAACCCCGCTCCAACCTGTCCGACACTGAACGCTCGTCCCCGGCGTTCTTAACCAGGGAAGTCCCATCACCTGTGTGGCCATGGGGAGCGCCCTGGCCATCCTTCAGCTTAATGACACAGTGGCCGGGCCGCACGCTGGCTCGTAAGAGGGGCCAGGAGTGGGAGACGT
Organism: Redunca redunca; assembly: GCA_006410935.1. Taxonomy (NCBI): domain Eukaryota; kingdom Metazoa; phylum Chordata; class Mammalia; order Artiodactyla; family Bovidae; genus Redunca; species Redunca redunca. The sequence goes on from SJYQ01001176.1 coordinate 891,522, forward strand.
GTTACAGCAACCCGGCTAATTGGGAGTAGTTCAGGAGGAGAAGCAGCTTGGTGGGAACTGGGGAAGAATATAGATTATCAAGAGCGTTCCTAACACAGAGCACCAGGTAATGGGAGATCAGGGAAGCCCCGCTGGACTGGCCTGGGCCAGGGCAGGTGAGAGGCTCCAGCAATTAGCGTCTGGAAAGCGTTCGCCTCCCTCCACAGGCTAATCAGCCTCTTCGGTGTGAGGCTTGCTTGGCAGTTCCAGCCAGGGTCAAATGAGCGGTGAGTGCACGGCACAGGCCTGCGCCCAGCACACAGCCAGGGCTGGTTCCCGAGAGGCTCCAGGAGAGCAAGATCCCTGGGCAGGGAATCCTCCGTGGCGTTCCCAGCAGCAGAGCTGGCTGGAATCCCAAGCATCACGATGCCCCTCCCCGTCTGTGAGCAGCGGCCCTGGTGCCCGGGTGCCAAGCCCCCTTGCAGGCTAACCGGGCCAGTTGCCAGTGGGCCAAGCACCTCCTGATGCAGGCTGCGGTGGGAGCCAAGTGCTGGGGCTCAGAGCACTGAGAGGGGTGGACATGGGGTCCTTTACAGAGCCAGGCTCAGGCCAGGATGACGCATCTGGCCTTGACCTCATACATGCCTTGACCCCGCTTCCCTTCCCGTTGGCATGGTGTGAAACAGCTATTCTCCAAAGTCTTTGATTTTACAAAGCAGCCAGTCTTCCAGAGAGGTGGCAGTCTGAGCACAGTGGTCATCAACCTTCAAACCCCAATTCTGTGGCCTCAACAGTGAGTTACATCCCAACAGGAAAGGAGGAGGAGACGCTTAAAACGCTCTCTGTAATTCTCACCTTGATAGAATATTCTTAGGGTAAGGGAAAAAAAAAAGTTCACAGAAGATGGTCTGTGTTTTTTCTTCCCTGAACTGTTGACTTAAATAATTCTGTGAATTCAGCAAATTCTGCCACTTAACCTTTCCTCTGACTCTTCCAACTCATTAATAAATAGAGTGAAATAGACTTGCTCTGGGACCAGTCTCTGGGGTGTCCAACTTTTGACCTTTTTCTCTGTTCAGAATCAGACAGGGCAGGAGTTTTGATTATTTAAGGAGCTAAGTAGTGAGATAGAGGTGCCTCCATGAAACCAGGGTGTCCCAGGAGTGAAGCTTCTGCGGGGACACTGGTGGAAGAACAGCCGGGCCATCGTGCTGCTCAGCAGCCTGCTCTGTGAGCTTCCTGGGCTGAGCAGGGGACCAGACAGGGCGGGCTGGCTCAGCAACGCGGCAGCCAGTGCCCTGCGCTCAGCTGCTCCACGGGATGGCAGCCGGTGCCCTGCGCTCAGCCACTGCACAGGATGGCAGCCAGTGCCCTGTGCTCAGCTGCTCCACGAGATGTCTGTAAGTGCTGGGGACAGGGGGCCCACGCCCAGCTCATGAGGACCCTCTCTCCTCCAGCACCTGACACTTCTGGCCAACTCCCTGGCATCCTTGGACCTTAGTTGTCCACAGGTGAGAGGGGCTTGAATCAAGTCAGCATTTCACACAGTGTGAGGTCTCTGAGCTCAGTCTGAGCCCGTGTATCCTGAGTGGCCACGTGACTCTGGACAAGTCCACCCCCCTTCCTAGGCTCAGTATCCCCCAGTGGTAACCTGAGGTGGGTCACATCAACTTAGGACGAATCTGATGGAGGCAAAGTGGGGGAGACCCTCTGGGGACGTTTGCCAGCAGAAGCCTCTGAGTAGGATGTCACCAAGGCTGACGGAGGCGGGTAAGGCACACGCGTCCCATGCTCACTGTGTTTGTTCCACAGCATGTCCCCGACCTCAGCCCCTGGTCAGGCCTGTGTCCCCACTGTCTGGAACACAGCAGCTCAAGGAGAGAAAAGACGTCACGGTCCGTCAGCTGGGCGACAGACTGCCAGAGGTTCGCGGCTTGCACAAGCCTTTACTTGCCAAAGTAAAGCCAGTTCAGGAGGCTGGTGAAGCCAAGATGGCGACACGGGTAGATCCTGCACCTGGTGGGGAAGGGCTTCCCGGCTGGCGGACGGCTGTCTTCTTGCTGTGTCCTCTCGGCCAAGGGCAGAAGGAGAGCAAGGTCCCTGGGGCTCTGCCAAGGACACTGATCCCTCCTAGGGCTCCATTTCCACGAGCATATCATCCGCTCATCTCCCAGAGGCCCCGCCTCCAGGCACCCGTACTCTGGGGGGCTGGCTTTCAACCTGTGACTTGGGGAGGCACATGTGTTTCCTGCATTTGTGTGCAAAAGTTTCTGAATTCCATTCCAAAATCAAAATATGCCAGAGCCCAAGGAGTCTGCGCATCGAGGGGCCTTCCTGCTGTGACTTGCTGATGGGACGGCAGCCTCTCTGTGCTCCCAGCCAGCGAAACTGGGTCAAGACCTCACCCTGCCCTGGGCCCCTGAACTCTGGAAGGCCTACCCGCTGCCTGGGGCCCTTGGACCAGGTGCCAGGCCAGCCGGCCGTGGCCACCCCTCTGCAGCCTCAGATGCCTCAGAAGCGGCACCTTTCTTGGCACAGAGAAAAAGGCAAAGGTCATGAGCTAAGAGAAAACAACCCTGAGGGAGGGCCGGGACAAACACCCTGTCCCAAAGCTCTGTTCCCGGGGAGAGCACCGTCTGTCCCGCCAGGCACAGGCACGTCCGCTCCAGAAGCAAGCCCAGGCTGGGAGGCTGGCTCTGTCTGGACGCTGCTGCCACCTCGGCTCCGTGTGAGAGGAGACCCCGCCTCCCACAGGCAGCGGCAGGGCTGCGGGAGCCCAGGAACTGTGTTCCCACTGGGGACACCACCTGCTGCCCCGGGCGCCGGAGGGCCCTCCAGCGGGCCTGGCTTCCTGGTCCCTGGACACCCCAGGGCTCTTTGTCCTATCAGCAAGACCCAGCTGAATTACAGAGGGACAGGCCAGTTTGGGGAGGAGAGAGGGAGCCCGCAGGGCTGCCACCCCGAAAAGTCCTGTCCTGCGGGACCCAGACCCACCCTGAGCCCGCTGTGCCCCGCCCTGCAGGGCCAGCCCTTTGCTGGTCCTGAGCCTGGTGCCCCTTCTCCCGTGCTGCTTCCGCTCTCCCGCTCTCTCTTTCTCCAACCGGAGTGACTGTCTGAATCTGTGAAAGTCAATATTCCCCTGAAGTGGAGCCTGGCTGCATGGGCAGGGCTGGGAGGAGCTGAGCAGGCATCTCCCTGGGCCAGTGCTGTGATCCCGCCCAGCGTCAGCAGTGCAAGGCAGACCCAGCTTCGGGAGCAGGTCCGGTCTGCCAGCCTGTGGGCAGAAGTACCCTCAGCCCTGCAGCAACATCGCCTTCTCTGGTTGTAACAGTGCAGTTGTGTACCACTGGGATGTGGGTCCACACGGTCTCGTGGAGTGTGGGGGGCCGCACGGGGTCTCATGGAGTGTGGGGGGCACCACATGGGGTCTCGTGGGGTGTGGGGGGCCCCATGGGGTCTCGTGGGGTGTGGGGGGCCCCATGGGGTCTCATGGGATGTGGGGTGCCACACGGGGTCTCTTGGGGTGTGNNNGTGTGGGGCACCACACGGGGTCTCATGGGGTGTGTGGGGCACCACACGGGGTCTCATGGGGTGTGTGGGGCACCACATGGGGTCGTGTGGGGTGTGGGGCACCACAAGGGGTCGCGTGGGGTGTGGGGCACCACACGGGGTCTCGTGGGGTGTGGGGCACCACACGGGGTCTCATGGGGTGTGTGGGGCACCACACGGGGTCTCATGGGGTGTGTGGGGCACCACACGGGGTCTCATGGGGTATGTGGGGCCACACGGGGTCTCGGGATGTGGGGCCACGCAGGATCTCAAGGGGTGCGGGGGGCTCCCGGGGTCTCACCGCCTCCCCTGGTTGTGGTACTGCACTCGTGTGGCACCTTGGTGTGGGGCTCCCCTGACCGTCGAGGGTGCTAGCCTGACTGGGGGTACAGGCCAGCTCAGCGCCAGGGTCTGAGACTCGGAGCAGACCTGAGCCCTGGCTGTCTGCTCCCCAGGACGCCAGCTGCCTCTCTGCCTGCCGAAGCCCCTCCCCTCCCCACCCTTGCCCCGTTTCTTCTCCCACACAGTCTTCCTCGCAGCCCTGGCTCCGGTCCCACTTCTCCACCTGGTGTTGGAGGGCACCCTGGGTCCGTGGCCCTCGGGGCCTGTCCAAGGCCACCTCCGACCCCCTTGTCCTCCTGCTTCAAGTGGAGCAGCTTCAGGTGCCCCGGGTGCGACAGAGACCCCCTGGGGGAGGGGAGGACCCAGAGCACTCCGGGGGGTCCAGAGCCACGAGGACACCCCTCGCCCTGTGCCCAAAGAGTCTCTGGCGCTAGACAGCGTGCACCGTGTTCCTGGAAGTGGGAACATAACAGACCGGCACTCTTCCACACGGTGGTCAAATGACGTGTGTTTTCAACACAGTTTCTAGGACGAAACACTTAGACTAAAGTACAGGCCTTCCCAGGTGGCTCTGGTGGTAAAAAAAACCCACCTGCCAACACAGGAGACATAAGACACGCAGGCTCAATCCCTGGGTGGGGAAGACCCCATGGAGGAGGGCATGCAACCCTCTCCAGTACTCTTACCGGGAGAACCCCATGGACAGAGGAGCCGGGAGGCCTCAGTCCACAGAGTCGCAAAGAGTCGGCCACGATGAAGCGACTCAGCATTAGCACGAACACACGATTACAGCTTAAAACAAAAAACAAAGAAACAGCGGGGCTGATTTGGGACTAAAGAGAAGGTAGAGAGATTGCTAGAAGCTGGAAGTAACAGGGGAACCCTAAATGGAAACACGATGAAACTGAAGGCGCCCGCTGAGCTGCACTCTTGTCGTCCATGGAACCAAGCGCTTCTGCTTTCTCGTGCTGCCGCTGCGGGGACGGACTGCCCGAGACGCCAGGCGGGGCTGGGAGCCAGGAGGACTCTGCTGCAGAGGAGATGGTCAGAAACTTGCTGGTCGAGCAACGGAGTCCAGCTGGCTGGTGGGGAATGCATCTTCGGGTAATTTATAACCACCAACTGTCCTACATGGGAAACACACAGTCAAAGCGGTCCCTGATGCCAGGCGGCCCCAGGCAGTAAGGAATACAAGCCCTCTTGAAGAAGACATAGTAAAGGCCCACGGACATGACACAGAAGAAGACTAAAAGGGACATTGCAAAGCAAGACATACAGGAGGAAAGAGGGACAGAGCTTTGCAGAAAAAAGATTAAAATAGAAGCATCTCACCCCCAAAGAAGAAGAGTGTCAGAATTACAGGACATGGAATATGAAATAGGTGTGGTTGACATTTAAATATTTAGTGTATGCTTTTGGTACGGGGAGGGAGGAGGGAGGGGGTTCAGGACGGGGAACACGTGTATACCTGTGGTGGATTCATGTGGATGTATGGCAAACCAATACAATATTGTAAAGTAATTAACTTCCAATTAAAATAAATAAATTTATATTTTATACTAAAATTGCCTCTAAAAAAGTAAGAGATTATAAAGGGCAAGTAGGTGAATTTGTAAGTAGATTTAATAAATCTTTTAGAGAATGAAAAACATAGTGTTTGAGGTTTAAAACACAATTTGTGGATTGAAAAGCAGATTAGACAGAGCTGAAGAGATAAATGAATGAGAGAGAGGAAGCATCACCCAGAAACACCACGGAGGGAGTCACCGGCGGAGGGAAAAGCGGGAGGAAGCAGGGAGAGCGAAACAAAATGGCCAATGTGCGTCCAGGAAGAGTTCCAGGAGGTGAAGAAAGAAAAAGAGAAAAACGGAGAGACAATACTCAGAGATGATTGCCAAACATTTTCCTGAATGTGCAGAAGTGACAAGTCCCCAGTTTCTGGACTTGTGGCAGGCCCCAGCACGTCCCCTGTGTGCTCGGAAGGAGACTGGTGTGTGTGATCTCCATCGCGGAAGCCCGGGGACAAGCTCTGAGCGGCTCGTGGAAGCCAGTGTTCATGGCACAGGACAGATGGAGCAGTTTCTGGAGGGATGGTGCAAAGGGCAGTGTGCACACGGGTAAACCACAGAGTCAAGAGGCCCGGGCTGGGCCAGACGCACAGGTCCCCAGGGCCACATACTGCAAGGCACAGCAGCATTGCCACCTTTCCCTCCTTTCGAGAGATGAGGAATCGGCCAGGGATGGTGCACTTGGCAATAAGTAACAGAGATAAGACTCCTGGACCTGAGCAGAGAGAGATGGTGTGTCCCAAAGACCAAGCATCTTCATGCATGCTGATTGGAGAATAAACCTACCCCTGGAGAAGGCAATGGCCCCCCACTCCAGTGCTCTTGCCTGGAGAATCCCACGGACGGAGGAGCCTGGTGGGCTACAGTCCATGGGGTCGCAGAGTCAGACACGACTGAGCGACTTCACTTTCCTTTCACTTTCTGTCCATTCTGAATCTTGATGGATAAATCATGATACCTCAAGAGGACCATGTTTCCCTAATATATTTTTAATTTAAATTATTTTTATAGGTGCTACCCCACATAAAATATTTGCCCAGGGTCTCACCAACAATGGGGTCAGCCCTGTGTATAAGCAGTAGCGAAAAGAAAGACGGTTTTGGTACGCTGATATCAAGATATACTTTAAGACAAGAAACATTATCAGAGATTAAAGAGCAGTGGCATATAATGATATAAGAAGATAAAGTGTTAGTCCCTTAGTTATGTCTGACTCTTTGGGACCCCATGGACTGTAGCACGCCAGGCTCCTCTGTCCACAGAATTCTCCAGGCAAGAATACTGGGGGTGGAGGGGGGAAGGGTAGCCATTCCCTTCTCCAGGGGATCTTCCAGACCCAGAAATCAAATCCAGTTTCCTGCATTCACTGGCTTTACACGGAAGCCATCTGGGAATGTATATGTACCTAACAACATAACCTCAAAATATAAAAAATATTTAATGAAAGAATTTTTTAAGTAGACAAAATTAGTAAACTCACTGACAAAATTTAACACACCTCTTTTAGTAACCAATAGAACAGCTCAACAAATAGAGAAATCAGCAAGTGTATGGAAAAAATTTAAAAGGTGATAACAAAATTCACCTTTTTCGATAAATTTGGAACACAGTACGCAACATCTAGGGAATACAAAAACAAATGCAAAATCAAGACTTGTGAAAACTGATACAAACCAAGACTGCTTACGCCACAGACTCTCACTGCAGGAAGTCAGGATGAGGTTCTGGAGAAAGAAGGTGCATGATACCAGGAGGAAGGTCAAGGACGGCCACGGGGAGAGTGAGCAGAGAGGCAGGGCAGGACGCAGACCGGCATCCCCGGATGGTACTCGGTGGAGGCGGAAATTCAATTAGGACCAGCGCTGCACAAGAATAATGTGTAAATCTGGGATGAAGTAGAGATACTTATTAAATTTTAACTTTGTTAAGTTAAATGTGCATGTTAGACTTTCTAGAGCAAATACTAAAAGAGTAAAAATAGAGTTTGGCAAGTTTTGAAAAATCAATATATAAAAGTTATTTGCATTTTCATAATACATGCAAGTGGAACATATAATTTAGAAATATGTAATATTTAAAATAGAAACAAAAATGGTGAGGTTCCCAAGAGTAATCCAACAAAAAAAATGTATAGTTTCTTTATGGCTAAAATTATATAACTTTCTTGAGATATTTATCTTTAAAAAAACTTTAAAAGTGGATAGACCATATATATGGATAGGAAGACTCAATTCATCCCAAAATGATGTAAATTTTAATGCAAACAAAATAATCAAAAGTGAAGATATATATATATAAAACATACACTTTCTATATACTTGATATGCTAATTCTAAGATACCTATATAAGTGTAAAAGGCGAGAATAGTCAAAGCATGACAAACTCTTGAAAAGGGAGACCTTTTCAACAGTCTTTTCAACAAATGGTATTGAAATGACTGGATAAAAGTATAAGACACAATGCCACAAAACAAGTATTAGAACCCTACCTTATCTTACGTAAAACTTGAGGCAAGATGTATCATTGAACTAAAAATAAAATCCAAAAATATTAGGCTTTTAGAAAGAAACACATTATCCCCAACCTCATAGTTGACATAAGAGGGTACAGGAAGCATCAAAGAGAAGAGAAACGACAGGCGGGTTAGTTTCCACCAAATTTTGGAACTTTTGCTCTTTAAAAGACACCAGAGAGATGGTATGGGGTGGGAAGTGGGAGGGGATTCATGTTTGGGAACGCATGTACACTCGTGGTGAATTCATGTCAATGTTTGGCAAAACCAATACAGTAATGTAAAGTAAACTAAAGTTAAAATAAAAATAAAAAATATAAAATAAAAGACACCATCAGGAAAATGAAAGCACAATCCACAATCGAGTAGAAAAAAAACAAACCACACATTTTATAAAGGATCCAGAACAGAGAGAGGGTATCCATTATACACACACACTGGCAACAACCGGAGAGTCAGTTTAATAAGATAAGAAACCGGACTAGTCATTTCACAGAATCAGGTATTCAAGCGACTGATGCAAGTTAAATATCAAGGTCACGAAAATTTGCTGACTATCGTTAATTATCAGAGACGGTGTGGACTAACCCCCAAGGGAGATCCCACATCACACCTCTCCAGGATGGCTAAAATTAACACAGAAAGAAACAAAACTGACCAGCTGACCACACCAAGTGCCATGAAGACGTGGAGTAACCGGAATCCATGCTTTACAGAGGAGACTTCTACCGGTCATCCCCACTTTGGGCGCTTATTTACCATGTGACCCACAATCTTATTTTGAGCTATGTGCCTGAACTATGTGGGACATTCATCTGTAATAGGCTCGCCCAAACTGTCTTAGCAGATTCTGTCACGACGCAGTCCCAAACTGGAAACACCCCAGATGTCCATCAACAGGAAAAACGGGAAAACAAAGGGCAGCATTTTCAGATGATGGATTACCACTCAGCAATAAGGTCGTGTGTTTTTGATACCTCTAAGATTAATACCAAAAAAAAAAAAAGTTACACGGAGTAAAGGAAATCAGACATAAGAGAATACAAACTTTCAAGTCCATTTTTTACAAATTCCAAGAACAGGGAAAATTACGTAGAGTGACAGAAAGTAGGATGCAGGTTGCCATGGAGACAGAGATTGACTTGGGCAGGCCCAGAGGAGTCTTCTGGGGTGATGGAGGCGTCCTGTATCTCAAGCAGGTGGGGTTACCTGGGTGTGAACATGCATCAAAACTCATCAGAATTTACTTTTAGGGTCTCTGTGTTTCCATATAAATGTGTCTCCTAAAAATGCAAGCAAATGACTCTTACGAAGCATAAGCTCTTCGTGCTTTTAAAGATTAAGCTTTTAATTTGAGATAATTGTCAGTTTACACATAATTGTAAGACATAATCCAGAGAGATTCTGTGTGCTTTCATCCAGTTCCCGCCAAAGGCAACAGTTCACAGAGCTATAGAACCTCACCACAACCAGGACACTGACAGAGAGACACAAAACAAGAGGCGCGCCCACCACCCCAGGGCCCCGATGCCACCTGGCTACAGCCACGTCCACTTCAGAGCTACTGCACTCTTCCTTAACTCCTGGCAAACTAATCTGCTCTCCATCTCTGTGACTTTAGGGGTGTTATGTGAGTGGGATCGTGGGGCCTGTGGCCTTTGTGGTTGCTCTTTGTCCATGTGATTCTCTCGAGGTTTGCCCAGGTTGATGTGAGTGTCGGGAGTTCATCCTTCTTTACAGTTAAATAGTGTTTGGTGGGTTTAGAAAAGGCAGAGGAACAAGAGGTCAAATTGCCAACGTCCACTGGATCATAGAAAAAGCAAGAGAATTGCAGAGAAACATCTACTTCTGCTTCATTGACCACACTAAAGCCTTTGACTGTGTGGATCACAACAGACAGTGGAAAATTCTTAAAGAGGTGGAAACACCAGACCACCTTACCTTCCACCTAAGAAACCTGTATGCAGGTCAAGAACTAAACATGGAACAATGGACTGGTTCAAAATTGGGAAGGGAGTGCATCAAAGCTGTATATTGTGACCCAGCTTAACTTCTAAGCAGAGTACATCATGCCAAACACAGTGTTGGATGAAGCACAAGCTGGAATCAAGATTGCTGGGAGAAATATCAACATCCTCAGATGTGTAGATGATACCACATTAATGGCAGAAAGCTAAGAGGAGCTAAAGAGCCTCTTGATGAAGGTAAAAGAGGAGAGTAAAAGCCAACTTAAAACTCAACATTCAAAAAACTAAGATCATGGCATCTGGTCCCATCATGGCAAATAGATGGGGAAAAAGTGGAAACAATAGCAGATTCCATTTTCCTGGGCTCCAAAATCACTGTGGACAGTGACTGCAGCCACAAAATCAAAAGACACTTGCCCCTTGGGAAAAAAAACTATGACAAACCCAGATAGTTTATTAAAAAGCTGAGACATCATTTTGCTGACAAAGGTCCATCTAGTCAAAGCTATGGTTTTCCCAGTAGCCATGTACAGATGTGAGAACTGCACCATAAAGAAAGCTGAGCGTTAAAGAATTGATGCTTCCAAACTGTGGTGCTGGAGAAGATGTTGAGAGTCCCTTGGACAGCAAGGAACTCAAACCAGTCAATCCTAAAGGATGTCAACCCTGAATAGTCATTGGAAGGACTGATGCTGCCGCTGAAGCGCTAATAATTTGGCCACCTGATGCAAAGAGTTGACTCACCGGAGAATATTCTGATGTTGGGAAAGATTGAGGGCAGGGGCGAAAGGGAATGACAGAGGAAGAGATGGTTGGATGGCATCACTGACTCAGTGGACATTTGAGCAAACTCTGGGAGATAGTGAAGGACAGGGAAGTCTGGTGTGCTGCAGTCCATGGGGTTGCAAAGAGTAGGACATGATTTAGCAGCTGAACAATAGGTATCTCATGGTAGGGGTACATCACAATTTCTTTAACCATTTATCCTTGGAAGGCCATCTGGATCTCGTCACATGATTGCCTATCATGCGTAAAGCATCTGTGAGCATCCATGCACACGCTTTTGTGTAAACATGTTTGCACGACCCTGAGATAAATATCCAGAAATTCAATTTCTGGGTGATATAATAGTTTAATGTTTTAAGAAAACATCAAGTTGTTTTCCATAGTGCCTATACAGTTTTTTATATTCCTGTGGGAGAAATCGGATTTCTCTTCATCCCCACCAGCATCCGGTGCTGGTACTTTAAAAACAAAATTGCCCATCCTGACTGATGTATAACTGGTGGTTTTAATCTTCATGTTCTGAAATGATAATATTGTTGACTTTCTTTCACGTGCTGGTTTGCCGTCATATGTCCTCTTTCCTCAAACGTCTCATATCTTTGCTCGTTTTCTAATGGGCTTTTTAAAGACTGTGTTATGAGTATTCTCTGTACGGTTTACATAACAATCCTTTGTTGTACAGTTGAAATTAGCAAGCATTTTCTTTTAGCGTTTACCTTGTCTTTTCATCCTCTAAACACCATCTTTCATAGAGCAAAGTATTTCGGTTTCGTTAAGTCCATTTCTATTACTTTTTCCCTCTTCTGTGTCATATTTTTCACGTCAAGTCCAGGCATTCTGTGCCTAGTTCTAGTGTGTTTTCTTTCTTTCTTAAAGTTTCACAGTCATTATTTTTGGTAAGTCCGTGATGCACTTTGAATTAACGCTTGAATAAGCTTCGAGATTTTGATCAAGGTTGATGTTTGTTTGTTTTGCTTGTGTTATTTCAACCGCTCCTGCACCGTTTATGAAAAAGGGTGTCTTGCCTTCCTGAGTCACTTTTGTGCCTTTGTCAAAAATTAGCTAGGCAAGCAGAAACAAGGTGAACGTCCGTCAGCTGAAGAATGAATAAACAAAATGTGGCCTGTCTGTACCACGGGAGCTTAGCCGGAAAGGGCAGGGAGTGGTAACTCCTGCTCCCACGGGGCGGGGGGCGGTGCTGTGAGAGCAGACCGCTAAGTAATGGGAGCCGGTCACGAGGGGTCACACAGACCACCATTCAGTCTCGTGAAACGTCCAAACCACCCAAGTCTATCAGGACAGAAGGTAGACTGGCCGCGGGCCAGGGCTGCAGGGGATGGAAGGGTCGGGAGGGATAGCTGAGTAGCTGGGGGTCTTCTCTAAGGTGATGAAAATGTTCTAAGATTGGTGAAGTGATCGTTGCACATATCTGTGAATACACTAAAACGCACTGGGATGCACACTCCAAACGGGTGATGTATTCCGCCTCTCAATGAAGCTGTTAACTGCATTTAAAAAAATCCTGAAACAGACCGTTCTCTCCTGAGTTGTTGTCCTGGCCATTGTAGGGTGGTTAGGAATCTCTCTAGCTTCCACCCAGGGGGTGTCAGTAGCAACCCTCCAAGCCATATTCATCAAAAAATGCCCCCAGACATTGACAAATATCCCTTAGAGGAAACATCGCTCCACCCAACCCCAAGATCCAAAGTCACAGAATAAGAAAATAGCAAAAAGAAAAAAAAGTAGCAGAATGTTGAAGCCATGTCCATAGACTCACTGGCAAGACAACCGCAGCAAAGCCATCCTGGGGAGACTCTGGAAAGGGGCCAGGAGTTATCCCATGCTCCAGGGTGTCAACACATGTGCAAGCTGGAGCAACACGGGCCACTCGGTGACCGTCCCTTAACATCTGGCTTCCTCCCTCCCTGACCGAAGCCCCATCTCTCTGAGTCCCGCAAGTGGAGGACCCTCAGCTTCCTGCTGCTGACTCTGATGACAAGGTGGGCATGACCTGGCACTCTCCCCTAAGTCAGCACTGTCCCAGTGGCCCTCAGGCTACCTTTCCCAGCTCATTTTAACCAGCAAGACCCAGGCTGCGGTGCTCCGTTTGCCATGGTGAGGCCCCTCCCCTGACTGATTTAGCATCCTGCTCTGAAGGAGGGTCCAGTCCTGTCCTCTTCCTCTTCCTCTTCCATCCTGTTCATTCACAGAACATCTTCACTCTCAGGGACCATCCGGACCTTTCTGCTACAGAGGAAAGGCCCTCCCTTGAATGACATCCAGAAAGGAGACTTCCTTGTTCAGTTACCTTGAGGAAGAACGTGAGGCTGCAACAGTCCACCGAGGATGCCACTCCTGCTATTTCATTCGAACTTGACCTTCCTTAGGAACAAGCATTGCAAAGTCATGCTTAGAGATTGATGAGTTGCGCTATACGAATAATTCCACTTTTACTATCAAGTGGCAAGATGGTTTTAAATAACATCACTCATGCTGTTGTGGATGTCCCCTGGGAGCCTGCTTCATGAAGGGCCCATGAATAAAAGATGCAAAAGCAGGACCTCCTCCTGTGCTTGGCAGAAGCTGGGGGCGTGGGGGAGCAGCTGGGGCCTCACACAGGGAGCCGCGTGCAGCCGTCCACCTGTTCCACCCCAGCGGGGTGTGCGTGGCCCTGAAGATGGCCAGAGCAGCCTCTTGCTGTGAAAGGACGCTTGCTTCACGGCCAAGTCCTCCTGGTGGGCACGGGGTGTCCTGCAGACTCTTCCTGGAAGACTCAGCCCATGGAGAAGCAGGGGGCAGCAGGACAGAGCATCCTAGGTAGGATGGCACTGTTCTTTGGAGGCCTCAGCACAGAGCATGTGGTGTGGTCACAAGGGGACAAACCTGCCTCGGCAGTCGCAGAGAGGAATAATGGGTTTGAAGCCAGCCTAGTCAAGGCTATGGTTTTTCCAGTGGTCATGTATGATGTGAGAGTTGGACCATAAAGAAAGCTGAGCACCAAAGAATTGATGCTTTTGAACTGTGGTTTTGGAGAAGACTCTTGAGAGTCCCTTGGACTGCAAGGAGATCCAACCAGTCCATCCTACAGGAGATCAGTCCTGAATATTCATTGGAAGCACTGATGCTGAAACTGAAGCCCCAGGGCTTTGGCCCCCTGACTCGAAGAACTGACTCACTGGAAAAGCCCCTGATGCTGGGAAAGATTGAAGGCAGGAGGAGAAAGGGATGACAGAGATGGTTGGATGGCATCACTGACTCAGTGGACATGAGTTTGAGTAAGCTGCGGAAGTTGGTGATGGACAAGGAGGCCTGCAGTCCATGGGGTCGCAAAGAGTTGGACACGACTGAGCAACTGAACTGTCTGACTAACTGACACACTCCACTGAGATTTCCAGGGCCAGAGTTTCTTCTTCTCCTTCTCTTCCAAAGACTTCTTCCCCGGGACACGACTTTCTCCCTAGAAGCGTGCACTGCTGTGTGAGTGAAGCCAGGAACCTACATGACAGGCAAGCAGAGGAAGGACAATGATCTGGCCCAGAACTCAGAGGAGGAGGGGCGGAGAAACGGGGAGGAGCCTGGGCAGACCTGCAGAATCACCAAGGGCGAGTCCCACCCAGTCCACCTGGCCAGGCTCTCCGCTCCTGGGACGTGCTATCCCCTCCGTGTGGACACTCCCCTCTCTGCAAGTCCACCTCAAAATCGCTTCTGTGTGGGCATAACACCGAGGCAGGACTAGTCCCTGTCTTTCCCATGCTCATGTAGCGTTAGCACAAGTGGTCATGGAACATTGTAATGCTGATTATCCCTTCCCAAATGGGAAGAACTTCAAGCGCCCAGACCAGCGCAGAGCTCGACGTACAGCAAGCAGTTCTACCAACGCCTTACGGATTAATGGGTGGACACAAGAATGAATGGATTAAATGACTTTATGCTGTCAACACAATCTATGAAATACATGGGCAGGGATGCAATCAACTTGTTAAGTGCACATCTTTGCCTCCTCCAAACACTGTTACATATAAACAAACAAACAAGAAAATGCAAACTCTCTTAAAAAAAAAAAAAAAAACACAAATAAATACCTTCAACGAGCAAATAAAATAGCGCTGTTCCTCTTCTAATCTGTCAGTCTAAGCACAAAACCCTTCCTAGCATACATAAGTTGACTTTGTTGCAGCAATAATATCAAGGACCCATCCAGACAGGCAATTTCAAAACCAAAAGGGATCCTCTGGGTTGCTCTGGGTGTCAGGCAGGAAGGCTCGAAGGATCCGAGACCCACCACCCAGCCGCACCGCCTGCACCGAGCCAAGCCCACTCCCTCCGCTCGTGGGGAGGGAATCGTATTTCATGCCAAGGACAGACTTTTTCTGAGGCATTAATTACCATCAGCCCACACACTATTTCATCATTTCTCTCAAATTGCCAAGAAGGGGTTGCTGTGCGAAACCTCAGGCTCAGAGGACATTTGGTAAGCGGATCGTTGGAAGTTATTTGGAATATTCTGGGGGCGGATGGTGGGAGGCAGACGCTGAAACACGTTACATGTACTTACTTTCCATATCGTTTTATAGCTACTTCCGTCCAGTGACCATCTCTGCTCTGGCAAAATGCACACCAGCTTCAGTGCTTCCAAAGCAACTCCCTGCACCCCCTCATTCATGCTTCCGTGTCTGAACCAGCTTTTTCTCTTTCCTTCCATCAGCTTTCCATAGGGGAAGATGCCCAGTCCAACGCATCCATTTACTTCCACTTACGTTCTTTTGATCTTTCATTTAATTTTTAAAAATTATGGCAAAATGCACAAAACACAGCCCCTGATCGTCTCAGATGTTTTAAGTGTAGATTCTGGTGGCGTTTAGTGCACTCACATTGTGATGCAATCATCACCAACATTCCATCTAGGACTCTCTTCTGACGGCAAAACTGAAACTCTGCTTCTTAAAGGACGAACCCCGTTTCCCGTCCCCCAGCCCCTAGAAGCCACCATCTACTTCCTGTCTCTTGAATCGGAATACTCTGGGACCCTCATAGAAGTGGAACCCTAAAGCGTGTGTCCTTCTGTGGCCAGCTTATTCCTCTTACTGTAATGCCTTCAAGGTCAGTCCATGCTGCAGTATGCGTCAGAATCTCCGGTGTTTTTAACACTAAATAATGTTCTATGGATGTAAAGACGACACTTTGTTTATCCATCATCCATGGTTGAACTTGAATTGCTTCCACTTTGGGCTAATTGTGAATAATGTTGCTACAAACATAGATATACGAGACCCCGCTTTTCAATTCTTTGGACAATATACCCAGAAGGGGAATTACTTTTCATTTTTAATTAAATTAAAATTTTTAATTTAATTAATTTTTTTTGAGGAATCGTCATATTGTTTTCTGTTGTGGCTGCACAGTCTTACATTCCCAACAGTGCACAAGGATTCCAGTTTCTCCGCATCTTCACCGACATTTCCTGTCTCCTGCTTTGTCTCCTGCTTTGTCTCCTGTTTGCACAGGAGCTAGCCTAGAGGGTGTGAAACGGTGTCTCGCTGTGGTTCGTGTCTCCCTAACGATTACTGATGTTTAGCATCTTTCCACGTGCTTTCTGGCCGTTTGTGTTATCTTCTTTGGAGAAATGCTCATTCGAGTCCTCGGTCCACTTTTCACTAGGCTTTGGTTTTCTGTTGTTGAATGTAGGAGCTCCTCATGCATTCTGGATATTAATCCCTTTATCAGCACATGACTTGCATGTTCTCCCATTCTCTGGCTGCCCTTTCGCCCTATTGAGTCTGTCCTTTGATGCATAAACGATTTTGTCTCAATGTTGTCAGTTTACCTGTGTTTCCTCTGGGTCAGCTCCCCTTCCCTTTTGCCCCATAGCTCTCCGCTCCACCGCCGTCTCTCCACCCTCAGTGAGCTGGTGAGCTCCTGGAGGCCTCAGGCTTTCTGGACAGCCTGTGCTTTGTAGCCTGACTCTTGGGGTTAAAATTCTAGTTCAAATGCTTTCTGAGTGACACCAAGCAAGGCAGTAAACATCTGCAACTCCGTCTTCTCTGGGAAGGAGAACAGACATCCTAACATTTACCTTAGAGTGTTGTAAGGATGATGCAAAGCCAGGGTAAATTTTCCCTCTGGGCAGAGGCCTTGGAATCCCATTTCCAGGCGCACACAGGCTGGGACTTTATGGTCACTGGGGCCCCATGGACATGCGGTGTTCAATGAACACTGCGTAAACAGGGAGTCCTCGCCCTGCCCCGTGCGACAGCCTGCTGAGGCCGTAGGGTCTCCTTTCTTTTCCTCTCTGGCCCCGCTCCATGTATACACAGCTGGGGCCACAGAAGAAAAGAAATAGGCAATTGTCTCTGTAAGTGCACCTGATGGAACTATTTCAAGGTTAAGATAATCCCAAGAGATAAAATCGCAAGTACTTTTCTGCCAACAGTTCAGCAAACTAGTAGAAACACACGTCTGTCTGACTGCCCATCTGTTTTGCTTAAGCACTGGTGCTGGGGGCTGGCTTTCGGACACGCAGAAGAGCTGCGTGCAGCTGTCCAGGGCCAGGTCAGGAACGAGTCCTCCTGCTTTGTCCCAGATGACTCCAGAGAGAGCTCCAGCTAGAGGGTAAGCAGAACGGGCAAGGACAGGAGGCCAGTCAACAGGAGCGCTGAGGCTCCACTGAGAGTCGATGGCTTAACACTTAGCTACTTTGCCATAGCCGTCTGCAAGGGATTCTGGGAAAATCAATGTTTAGACCTGAGGGGAGGGCATCTCAGCTAAAAACCTGTTACTCTGCAGGAATGAAGAGAGGTTTTAGATAACAACTGATAATCTTAGCCTTGGAGGACATTGAATGGGGATTTACACTTTGCAGAAACACAAGTCTACAGTCAGCTGTAGGAGATCAACCCTGGGATTTCTTTGGAAGGAATGATGCTAAAGCTGAAACTCCAGTACTTTGGCCACCTCATGCGAAGAGTTGACTCATTGGAAAAGACTCTGATGCTGGGAGGGATTGGGGGCAGGAGGAGAAGGGGATGACAGAGGATGAGATGGCTGGATGGCATCACGGACTCGATGGACACGAGTCTGAGTGAACTCCGGGAGATGGTGATGGACAGGGAGGCTTGGCGTGCTGCAATTCATGGGGTCGCAAAGAGTCGGACACAACTGAGCGACTGAGCTGAACTGACAGTCAGCTGTGTTCATGGCTGCAGAGCAGACTCACGTGGACAGTCACACGCAGGCCTGAGGACGGGAGGCACGAGAACGTCCCTCTGGGAGGCATCACACTCTACGCTTCATGGTCAACTGCCAAGGTCTGCATCCGGAGGCATCTTCTCTGCGAGCTTGAGCAGCGTCCGTGGGCTCTCTGGGCCTCGCGCGTTGCAGGCCCTCACATTCAGCGTGAGAAACACACTGCCGCTGGGGCCATATCTTTGTCTCGTGACACCAGATGAAACTGACACAGGGAAGACCACCTTGCTGGCCTTACACATGGGCTGAGAGGGGGACACCTTGCTTCGTGCTGGGGGCAGGGGGGCAGTAGAAGTTCCAACACCCAGGGCTTTGGTTGGTTGTCTGTCTCAAGATCAGTAAGGAATTAATGCCATTTGCAACCACATGGATGTGCCCAGAGACGGTCATACTGAGTGAAGGAGGTCGGATAAAGATAGATACCGCGGGCATCACTCACATATGGAATCTAAAATATGACCATACTGAGTGAAGGAAGTTGGATAAAGACAAATACCATGTGTATCACTTATATATGAAATCTAAAATGCGACGCAAATGACCGTCTTTGTGAGACAGAAGCAGCCACAGGTATAGAAAACAAACTTATGGTGACAAAGGGGAAAGAGGATGGAAGACAGATAAATCAGGAGTTTGGGATGAATTGCTGTTGCTGTTCATCAGTAAGTCGTGCTTGACTCTGCGACCCCATGGACTGCAGCATGCCACCCCCTCTGTCCTCTACTGCCTCCCAGAGTTGGCTTAAATTCATGTCTCCTGAGTTGATGCATGCTACTACATATAAAATAGATAAATGAGAAGGATTTTCTGTATAGCACAGGGTCATGGAAAATAATATGAAATGTGTATATCAACAGAATCATCTTGCTGTACGCCTGAAACTATCACATTGTAGATTAACTACACTTCAGTTTTTTGCTTAGCACAATGGTTTAGGATTCATGCGCAGTTTTTTGTGGGGAGGGGCGGTGGTGAAGATTGGTATTTTTTTTAACATACCCAGATTCCATTATCAATTCACCTGCAGAGGGATTTTGGTTGTTTCTGGTTTGGAGTTTACTGAGTAAAATTGCTCTAAACCCTTGGGTACAGACATCGTATGGTGTGTGTTTTCATTCCTCTTCAGTAATATGTGAGTGGAATTTCTGGGCTATGTGAAAGTGTATGTTTAATTTTTTAATGAACTGCCAAACTTTTCCAAATGTTTGTACCTTATTCAATCTCCCCAGAAATTCAGGAAGTTTCAGTGGCTTCTTGCTTTCTCTTGGGGGCTTCCCTCATAGCTGAGTTGGTAAAGAATCTGCCTGCAATGCAGGAGACTCTGGTTCGATTCCTGGGTCAGGAAGATCCCCTGGAGAAGGAACAGGCTGCCCACTCCAGTGTTCTTGTGCTTCCCTTGTGGCTCAGTGGTAAAGAATCCGCCTGCAACGTGGGAGACCTGGGTTTGATCCCTGAGTTAGGAAGATCCCCTGGAGAAGGAAAAGGCTACCCACTCCAGGATTCTGTCCTGGAAAATCCATGGACTGTATAGTCCATGGGGTCACAAAGAGTTGGACACAACTGAGCGACTTTCACTTTTATTTCACCTGTTTTCTCCTAAAGTTATTATGTTTAAAGTTTATGCACGCCAGCTGTGTGTGCAGTCCTTTCCCACTGGAGCTTTGCTTTGCCTTTGGTCTTTACTGATGATGTTGAGCATCTTCTCTGGGGCTTACTGGTCATTTACATATATTGCTTTGTCAAACATTCCCTGAAATATTTTGCTAAGCTTTTTAAAATTAATTTATGTATTTTAATTGGTGGATAATTCCTTTACAATATTGTGATGGTTTTTGCCATACATCAACAGGAATCGACCACAGGTATGCAGGCATAGGACATGTGTCCCCCGCGCTCTGAATCCCCCACCGTATCCCTCTGGGTTGTCCTAAGGCACTGGCTTTGCTGAGCTTTTCATATAAAATTTGAAATCAACTCCACTGAGATTTAACTTACACAGAATAAAATGCACTCATTTAAAGTCTATAGTTCAATATGTATAACAATACTTTCTTGTTGAAGTGTCCAAGTCTTCGTCCCATTTTTTTATTGGAGTGTTTATCTTCTTCTTGTTGAGTTGTATGAGTTATTTATGTTCAGGATATGGGTCTAAGATTCAGCCATTTTTCTTGACTAAATGCTCCTTAGACAGTTGCAAGCCTGTGGTTCATTTACAAAGCCCTGAAAAGAACTGATGTCGATGGCTCTTCAGTGTTCTTCCTGCCTGCATGGAGTAGTGGATTCTCAGAGGTCCCGCCTAGGCTGGAAACAGCTTCTGAAAGGGCTCTTCTCCACTGAGTCACCTTGACCTTACACCGTCCAGTGACCCTACCGACCTGGCCTCATGCAAACCGCACCATTTTTTGAGTAAGACTTAGTGCCTGGGGGCTCAGCAGCAAAGAATCCACCTGCCAGGCAGGAGCCGCTGAAGAGACCAGTTCAGTCCCTGGATCAGGAGGACCCCCTGGAGAAGGAAATGGCAGCCCACTCCAGTGTTCTTGCCTGGGAAACCCATGGACAGAGGAGCCTGGTGGGCTACAGCCCATGGGGTCGCAAAGAGTCAGACACGACTGAGCGACTGCACACACACACACACACACACACACTCTCTCTCTCTCTCTCGAAATTAGAGGGATGACAACATGACAATTAAAAATAAACAGAAGGGCCAAACTAATTTCAAAAAGAAACCAAATCAGAGAATTATCAATGAATTTAGCAAGGCCGGAGTACACAAGGTCAACAGTTTATTTAAGATGCCCTCTAGCAGGGTGAGGAAATTCCCTTCTACTCACAGTTTGTTGTGAATTTATTTCTTGTTCCTCTGGGATGAATGCTGAGTTCTGTCAAATGCATTTTTCACATATATTGAGGTCGCTTTTATTATTCCTATAATATGGTGAATTAAATTGATTGATTTTTAATGTAAAATCTCTCTTGCATTCTGAGAATAATCGCCACTTGATAATAATATATTATTCTTTTATATATTGCTTGATTTGAATTGCTAATATTTAGCTAAGGA
Source organism: Redunca redunca (assembly GCA_006410935.1). Taxonomy (NCBI): domain Eukaryota; kingdom Metazoa; phylum Chordata; class Mammalia; order Artiodactyla; family Bovidae; genus Redunca; species Redunca redunca. The sequence goes on from SJYQ01001176.1 coordinate 912,532, forward strand.
TTTTTACATCTATATTCATGAGGAATATTGGTTTGTAGCTTCCTTTTCTTGTAATTTTTTTCATAAATGACTTGGGAAGTGTCCCCCTGCTTTATTTTCTGAGGGAGCTGATGTAATATTGGCATTACCTCTTTCCTAAACATGAGAAAATTCACCATTAATGCCATCTGGTTTGCAGTTCCCTCTGTGAGTAGATTTCAAACATAAATTCAATTATATTACTAGGTAAGAGATATTTTGTATCATTCTTGGCACAATATTGCTTTTAAAGGAATTTGCCATTTCATTTATATTTTCATGTTTATTGAAATACAGTTGTTCCTACTAACCATTTATTATCTTATTAATAGCTATAGGATCTAAGGTGAAATCACTGCTTTCACTCCTGATGTCAATAGCTTGTATTTCTTCTGCTTTAAAAAAATAAGTCTAAGGAGAGTCATCAATTTTATTGATACTTTATCACTTTCTACTTATTTTTGTCTTTTCTGTCCATTTAAAAAATTTCANTGGAGGGGAGAGCCTCCTGGTTTGGGTCGAGATGCGGCAGCTTGCTTTCGATGGACGACGGGGACCTCAGGGACCTGCTCGTGTGGCCGCAGGAAAGGCCGGACACCATGCGAAGTTACGGGGGCCTCTCGGGACGCTTCTGCAGCCGGTGCCAGGTCCTAAGTCCGCGTCGGGATCGGAGCCCAGGAAGGGGGTTTCCTCTCCAGCGCTGACATAGATTTGGGGTACCTCTGGAGTCTGCACAGGGCTGTCAGGCCTCGTCTCGAGTGGAGACATGCACGTCAGCTTGCC